>JAYESA010000032.1:15000-615000 GCA_036927795.1 Iris macrosiphon | reverse complement strand
CCTACCTCGACGACAACGGAGCAAATCAGGAAGGCGCGCCGGCTGACACTCCTGACACTCCATCTACCAAACCTTCAGAGCAAGATCCCGTCGTGCCAAACATCGGCCCTGCGAAACCTACTCCGGCAGAAAAAGGAAAGCAGAAAGAAGTACGCTTCGACAAACCTGTGAAAAATATTCCAGGCAAAGGTTTAGAGAAGCCATACAAATTCGACATCCTGGCCCAACTAGCCAATACGCCGGCCAGGTTGTCCATCTTTGAGCTACTCAGGCTCTCCCCTGACACTCGTCTAGCCCTGAGTGAAGCACTGATGCAGGCAGAGGCGTACTTGACCCAGCTCAGGTCCCCCGGCGAGGAACCAGTGGCATGTCCTCAGTGCCACAGTGTAATGGAGGTGATCCCAAATATCACTTTCACTCAAAACGACATGCTGTTAAAACACAACAGACATGACAGGCCCCTCTATTACACCAGGTACGTCGGCTCTATGGAGGTCGACCGGATTCACATAGACCCGGGATCGTCGATCAGCATCATCCCCCACAGTCTGCTCAGACCATTGAGAATTCCTACCAGCGAACTGGCTTACACTACTACTACGATCGTAGGTTTCAACGCTGGGAAAAGTAAGCCATTGGGGAAAATTCGCTTGAGAATCCAGATCGGCAACCTTAGATCGGTGGCCACATGCTACGTCATCGATTCAGAGGTATCCTACAACATTTTGCTAGGAAGACCGTGGATTCACGACCACAACATCGTTCCTTCAACCCTACATCAATACCTCAAATATGTAGACACTCAAGGAACAGTACAAACGGAGATAGCTGACCTAAACCCGTTCAAAGGAATAGAGTCGTACTACTCCGATGCCGTGTTATACTCCCAAGACCATGTGGAAGAAGGGTCGGGCGAGGCAAAGGAGGAATCCCACCAGGAGCCAGAAGAGCCCTCTGTCGCACTACCGCTGTCCATCAAAGTGAAGGGACGAACCACTCGTCCAAGGGCCATAGAACCTTTGGCTATCCACCTGGGCAAAACCAAGACAGGAGGAGGGGGTGATCCTCTAGTGATCACTTTGAACCAAAAGCCTCCACCCTTGGTCATCAACCTTCGACGCAACAGACAGTCAACTGATGTAAAGGCGACCAGGAGCGGAGTTCCAAATGATAATAAACATCATCTTTCCCAGTATATTTATGCCCGAGTTCCAAGACAGGGACCCACTCCACATGACGAAGTAGAACCCATAGCACAAAAATTCCTAAAAGCTATGAACTCCTACCGCCCATATGTCTGGGAAGTAGCATCGTCATCCAACGTCGTCGCGACATATGGGCCACATGAGGATTCTATCTTCATCGTCCCCCCTACCTGCAGCAGTCAGCGCTCAATAGTTTTTGGTCGCACGCGGAATATACCGACTGTCCAAGAAGAGCCTTTCGAGGACGACACCGGGAAAGTACAGATTCACCGTTATAGCCCGCAAGCGCTAAAGATCATGCAAAACATGGGCTACGACTTGAAACAAAAGCCAGGCCTCAACCACGGAAGAGACAGACGAACGCCACCACGCGGCAACCCCCGCTATCAACAAACCCGTCTCGGGTTAGGGTATGACACCTCCCTCGCGACTTCCGAGCTAGATGAGGACCCCTTTTCCTCTTCCCAGGACGACTCGTCGCCCTCCAACTCACCAGAAGCTCTCAAACAAACACTATCAGTGAATATGGTGATGTCAAATTCCTCAGAAGCCGAGGAGCAGGATACGGAGCCGTTCGAGAATGACCCCTGGGCTCAACAAATGGATACGCAGTGGGAGTTCCGCTTCGAGCAGAGAGAACCGCCCACCAAGGACGAAGTCATCCAAATCAATGTTGGGGGTAAACTCTCACCAAAGCCAATATTTGTCAGTAACAATCTTCCCCCAGCTGAAAAGGAAGAAATCATACAGCTGATAAAGGAATACATTGACGTCTTTGCATGGGATTATGAGGACATGCCAGGCCTAGACCTGAAGGTAGCTACTCATAAACTCAACATATTGACCGATTCAAAGCCGGTAAAGCAGCACCAACGTCGGTTCCGCCCAGATATGATGGACGCCATCGAGGCTGAAGTCAAGAAGTTGATAACCTGCAGTTTCATCCGGAAGGAACAACATCCCGACTGGGTCGCCAACGTTGTCCCGGTCATGAAGAAAAATGGGAAGGTGCGTATCTGCATCAACTACCGAGATCTGAATGCGGCTTGCCCCAAAGATG
Source organism: Iris macrosiphon (assembly GCA_036927795.1). Taxonomy (NCBI): domain Eukaryota; kingdom Viridiplantae; phylum Streptophyta; class Magnoliopsida; order Asparagales; family Iridaceae; genus Iris; species Iris macrosiphon. The sequence goes on along the minus strand of JAYESA010000032.1, from coordinate 612,735 downwards.
AATTCCCTCTTTCCATCACGGACATCATGATTGACAATACCTGCGGCTTCGAACGCATGTCTTTCATGGACGGATTCTCAGGATACAATCAGATCAAGATGCATCCTGAAGACGAGAAGCACACTGCCTTCCGAACACCACTGGGGGTATATTGCTATACGGTCATGCCCTTCGGATTAAAGAACGCCGGGGCTACGTACCAACGGGCCATGAGTAACATATTTCGTAAGCATTTACGCAAAATGGTAGAATATTACGTAGACGACATAGCTGTCAAAAGTTGCCTCAAAGATAATCACATTCGAGACCTGAGGGCGGTATTCGAGTTAATGCGCCAGCATCAACTCAAGATGAACCCTACAAAGTCCTTTTTGGGTGTATCCAGTGGCAAATTTCTGGGATTTGTCATTACCACCAAAGGCATCGAAGTGGATCCGGACAAAGTCCAGGCGATCGTGGCAATGCGACCGCCCCGTAATCTGAGGGAACTCAGGGGGTTCCAAGGACGTCTGGCTTATATCCGGCGATTCATATCCAACCTCTCGGGGAGATGTCATCCCTTCTCTCATCTCATGAAGAAAGGTGTGTCCTTCATATGGGACAAAACCTGTCAGCAAGCGTTCGGGGACATCAAACGCTACCTAACCAGTCCGCCAGTTCTGGTGCCTCTCGTCATGGGAAAATCGTTCTTGCTGTACGTTCGGGCAATGGATCATTCGCTAGGAGCTCTCCTCGCGCAGAAAAACGATGCGGGTCACGAACAGGCTATCTACTACCTCAGCAGGATGATGGTCGGGGCCGAACACCGGTACAACCCGGTGGAGAAGGAATGCTTGGCTCTGATATTCGCCGTCCAGAAAATGCGGCACTATGTCACCGGCCAGACTATTCATATCATCTCCAGGATCAACCCTCTCAGAGTGCTGATGAGCAAGCCAAGTGCCCTTAACTCCCGATTCGCGACTTGGGCGATGCTGCTAACACCATACGACATGGTATACATCTCACAGAAGTCCATCAAAGGCCAAGCACTGGCCGACTTCCTGGCGGCTCATCCTATCCCGGAAACCTCCAAACTATACGAAGACATCCCTGATGAAGTTGCAGAATGTAACTTCACAAGACAAGGTGACGTATGGCAACTATTCTTCGATGGCGTCTCCAGAACCGGTCCTAAGGGAAATGTTGTTTCAGGAGTGGGAGTCGTCCTAGTTACCCCTGATCAGCTCGTCATCTACCGGGCATACTCTCTTAGCGAGCCCTGCTCCAACAACGTCGCGGAATACAACGCTCTGCTAATCGGGCTCCAGGTTGCTAAAGAGCTGGGGGTAGAGTCCCTGGAAGCTTTCGGAGATTCTCTGCTCATCGTCAATCAAGTTAGGGGAATATACGAAGTCCGTAACCCGGACCTCATCCCCTATCACCAGGCGACAATCAAAATAGCCATGGCGTTCAAAGGATTCTTCCTAGAGCACGTGCCTCGGTCTCAGAATGTGGAAGCTGATGCCCTAGCCAGCCTGGCGGCAGACTTGGCTACTCCTATAAGAAGGCAAGATTCGGTAATCCTTCTTAACAGAAATTTATTCTGTGTGAAGAACAGCTGTCACACAGAACGCAGCTATGCTATAAGCACCGATCCTCCTACAAGAGATTAGACAAGTCCCTTCATAGATTTTGTGGTATACGGAATCTTGCCAGAGGACCCCAAGGAAGCAGTATCTGTCAAGAGACGGTCGTTACGCTTCTACTTCGATGCATCTTCAAAATACCTGTATCGCCGGACCTACGACGGACTGCTGTTGAGGTGTCTCTCTAGTGCCGAAGCACAGCAAATTACCCGTGAAGCTCACGACGGCGTATGCGGAGCGCATCAACCCGGGCCTAAGCTACAGGATCGCATCAGGAGAATGGGCTATTACTGGCCTACCATGATCGCAGATGCAATATAATATGCAAAGCATTGCAAAGCCTGTCAGATTCATGCAGACTTCATACATCAACCGTCGGAGCATCTACATCCTACGGTCGCATCCTGGCCTTTTGAAGCATGGGGAATGGATATCATCGGTCCTATTCACCCGTCTTCTTCTAGGGGTCACCAGTTCATACTGGCCATCATGAATTACTTTTCTAAGTGGGCCGAAGCGATCCCTCTCGCTGAGGTAAAGGCATCCAACGTGATCAGCTTCATCAAACATCACGTCATCTATCGCTTCGGGGTACCCCGGAGGATAATTCACGACAATGGGCCCCAGTTTATCAGCCAAGCATTCCATCGGTTTTGCGATAAAAACCGGATACACAATATTGCCTCTACGGCATACTATCCGGCTGCTAATGGTCTGGCGGAAGCTTTCAACAAAACCATTATCAAACTCTTAAAGAATTTTGTCTCTTCAAACAAGAGAGACTGGAATGAGAAGCTGGGAGAATGCCTCTGGGCATACCGCACGACGGTACGAACACCGACAGGTTGTACCCCATTCTCGCTGGTCTACGGGAGCGAAGCAGTTCTTCCCATTGAAATCCAGATCCCGTCGCTCAGAATAGCCGTGGCTAATGAGCTAACTCAAGAAAAGAACGACCTTTTAAGACTTCAGGAGCTAGAAGGATTAGACGAGAAATGCCTCCAAGCTCAACAGCGCATCGTGCTCTACCAAGCACGCATTTCCAGGGCTTTCAACCATAAAGTAAAGGAAAGGGTGTTCAGGGTCGGCGAGCTAGTTCTGGCCGTAAGAAGGCCGATGATATTAACTCACAGAAGTAAAGGCAAATTCCAGCCCAAGTGGGAAGGCCCTTATGTGATCGAGACAACGTTCTCGAACGGCGCCTACAGGATAGCCCAGCCTAACGGGGACCTATTAATGGCTCCCATCAACGGTAAATTCCTGAAAAGATACTACGCTTAATTCCCCCTGCTCAGGCGGAATATAGCGAGAATCTCAATTCTGACAAAACTACTCAAAAAGAAAAAAGAAACTGTCAGGTCATATCCTATCATGTCTATACGACCTCTGAATAGATATATCCTGCTAAAAAGGTTTGTCGAGAGTATATCAAGTCCATACTACCTCTGATATTTCTCTCACCTAAAAAAAACTATCATTTACATTCCGAAATGACGGGTCCACAACAGTCAGAAAAGAGCCGCTTTTATTCATCTCCAGAAGAAAGCGGAATTACATAGGGAGAGATACATCAAGATGGCGGAGTAATCAGGCCACGAATCTGCCGCTCCAGTGCAGCTATCCTCTCATTCCTAAGGGCTAAGGCATCGGCGCGAGCCCGCTCCAACCGTGCTTCGGGGGTATGCGTAAGGGTCAGATTGGCCTTTGCCCGAAGAGAGCCCGCACGGGCAGCTTCCGTACGGTCCAGATCACGTCACGCTTCACTCAGTCGACCAGTCGCTACCTCTAAACCTGCCAACGACTGGGAAGCCCACTCCTCTGTACGAGCGAGTTTGTCCCTCAGCTTGGAGGCCCTCGCCGCATTCCCTTCATGCTCAGAGCGATACTTCGTCTCAACAGCAAGAGCTTCGTCCATGACAGCTTTCCTCCTATCTGCCTCCAGCTTATGCTTCTGGATAGAGTTGTCTAGGCTTTCAAGCTTTGTAGCGAGCCGCTCAGCCATGAGGTCGTACCGAGCCTGGACATCAGCATCAAGGCCGCCCTCAACCCGCTGCAGGTATTCGTTAATGGGTTGCTCTAAACCATTAACCACCGCCTTCAGAGCTTCAGCTGCTCCAGGATTGCCAAGCCCCCTGACAACCTCGATCGAAAGCTGAGAAGTCTTCTTCAGGAGCTCGAAGTCAAGATTCCTCGCCAACACCATCGGTATCATCGTCTTTAAACTAGCGTAGACAAGGCTGGTATGCTGCTCGATCAAAGTGACTAAACCCGACTAAACGCCCGAAGCGGCCACGATGCTAGTAACCCCCTCTCCAAGGACAATTGCGGACGAGGTAACCGCCGCCGCCTCGATGGGTGGCACGGCCGAAAAAGGTGCGACGGCGACGATCGAAGTCATCGGCATACTCACGAGAGGCGAGGTCACGATAACAGGTTCGTCCTCCTCCTGAGACGACAAAACCTTTCCGGGCAAGCTAGCCCCCGAAGACACTTCTGCCTCGAAATCAGGCGCCTCCACATCATCGCCAGGAGCCAGAGCAGAGCCAGAAGGCGCTTCGACGCTGTACTCCCCGTGGACGTCATTCCCTGAAAGGAGGACAAGAAAGCAAAATGTCAACACAATGGTCATCTTCCCAGAAGGAGACATAAGAAAAACGATGTTTTACCCGGAGCCAACGGCATATACGACGCGTCGGCAGACGAGATGGCTAAACCACGCCTTAATGACGCAATCCGAACTGTCATACCAGGAGAAGGAGGTGGGCCGACCGACATCGCCAAACGCCCGGTCAAGCCTTCCCCAAGACGCGGTCGTGGTTCGTCAGCCAAAGTCTCGCTAGGCGCGCTCGCTGACACAGAAGCGACTTCACCCACTGCTGACCTCGGGAAAGGTTCTCCCATCTGCCACGGCCACGTAGGCAATCCCGTTTCGCTGCTGGGAGCAGCCGCAGCGACAGCCGCCTCCAGCGAGGACTTTCCGGCACCACTAGCCAGAACTGTAGAAGGTCCCTCTCTAAAAGGCGAGGAACCTCCAGCCAAAGAATCGTCCCTGATACAGGGAGATGCCGGCTCACTCACAGGAGCCCCAATACCAGGAAGGCGGAGAGGACAAGCAACCGTCTCCTTCCTCCTCTTGCGAAGGGAAGCTTCCTTCGGAGCAGAAGACCGTCGCTTCCCAGAAGAGACTACCAAAGCCTCCGCCGGCGGAGGCACTACACACCTCGGCCACGGCACCAGAGGCTCATCCGGAGTACCAGACTCCTCACCCTCATCAGAAGAGACCGAGGGAATTTCGACTCTTCCCCCAGGCTTGGCAGAAGGCACTCTGAAGCTTCCACGCATGTCAAAATCGCGATGGAGGGTGTTAATCGCCACATAGAACTGGGCGTAAGAATGAAGGATACGCAGCTCCGTGGAGGTTATAACGTCCGGCACGATAAAAATTGTCCCTGTGCAACCCGTGATAAAATATCGCCACCCTCTAGCTCCATCAATGAGTCCACCCCTGGACCTGAAGCTGGTGACGGCGTTACCCACGTGCAACTGATCGTACCCAAACTGCCTGGCAAATCGACTAGGCAAGTAGGGCTCGAAGAAGCAATAGTCTTCACTCCTATATAGCAGATGGGATGGTCTGATACAGACCAACCAATTGAAAGCCTCCAGAGAAAGAACGGTCTTCTCTCCACCTGAATCCTCAAGCCACACCCCGGATTGGTTGCGAGGTACTGAAGGGGGAGTACAGAGGATCTTCCAGCCATGGCTGAGATTCAACACTAACCGACAGTCCAGGACTGTGTTCACATTCTAAGAGGAGTCCCTGTAATTCAGAAGGAATATACCCCCTGAGCTGCTACCGGAACCAGGAGACATCACCCGGGGATTGTGGAGAATTAACCATCCCATCAGATACAGGTATGGTAATTCCACCCTGGGAAAACTCTCACGCCGAGCTTCGTCGATGAGCAACCCATCGGTCATGGCCCTCAGGCCAGCCTGAATACGGCACACCATGGCGGGAAGTAAGCCCAGTCTTGCCCCGAACACCAGACGTACTGCGGGCTACAGGATATTCCGGTGAATACGATCCGCGGACGCAATGCCGGGCACTACCACTCGACGCAGCCATATGGAGAGGAAACCAGCCAGCTGGGCTTCCTCAGACAGAGACCTGCGACAGCGCCTCAAATAACTGTGGGCCTGGGTACCTTCGGGGTACTTTCCAACCCTCTCAGCGAGACTCTGATCTGGAGCCTTGGCGTCTTCCATAAGGGCCTCAACAACATGGGCGCTGAGAACGCCCAAACAGTTCACGGGCTCATTCTTGCCCCCCAAAGCTTTCTCCGACTTGGCGGCCCTGGCCCGATGGAAGAAGAGGTAGGACATCCACTTAGTGGTGTGGGCCAAATCGGAGGGCTCGTCATAAAAAGCGGTGCACGCGAAGTACTGACACATCAGCTCCTGATATACTTCCGTCACCCGAGGGTCCAAATCCCCCAACTCCCGGTTGGTGGGAACGTACTCTTCATATGGGGTATCCTCCATCGGCAGTCTCGAGACAACCGCAATCTCATGAAGGGCCAACCCCAACTCCCCCAGTGGAGTGGCAAAGGTCCCGGTGAGTGGAATATACCGCTCCATCAGTGCCAAGAACAAATTGGCATTAGGAGGCAACCCAACACTCGTCGCACTCACGGTGGCATATAGTCCAATGTCCTCCAGCTCTCTTCGGAAGTGCGACAAGGCCCAATCAACTAGGCATCTCCATCGGGAGTTCGTTGGGGCGAGCCACCCGCTGCACCGAGGATTCTTCTTGGGATATACCCCACCTCGACCCATGAAGTCATTGCAGAAAGTCAGCAACTGGACAGGCTGGATCACCGAGCTAACTTCACTCGGGACACTACCCGGGCACAGCCCCCGGAACAGCGTCACAGCGCCAGAAGGGCTACTGACAAACGACCCCTGGTCAGCTCCTTTCAGATGAAAGATCTTCTCCGGCTTCCAGTGAAGATCAGGAGTCAGCTTCCAAGACATCTTCCTAGGATGCGTCGCATGGGAGAAAGCCGAGATAGGATAGTCCCTCGGCATCGTCGGCAGGTACAAGACCGAATTCCCAGCAGAGAAAACCCAAGGCTCCCTCTTGGGCTTCGTCTGGGACCGTTTATCAATCATGTCCCCGAAGAGGAAAGCCGGCTTTATATACTGCTCCCCGTCTACATATGTCAAGGGTTCGCCATTGATCATGCTCAACAGCATTCGCTCACCCTGGGCCGATATCATAAATTCCCTTCCTTCAGGATACTGGGATCCAGAGATGGGAAATACCACATGGGACAGATCCTCTAGGTAATTCGAGTACAGCATCCCGGCAGCGGAGCCCATCACCTCAGCCAGTGGAGACTCACCCAAATTAACTGCAAAGGTGCAAGGAAAATAGGTCATTACAAATCCTGCACAAAGTGTTGACCAAAGAAACGACAGTCTGTGCTTTACGCCAAGATTGTGCAAATTTGGTCTTTTTACGCCGGAAGTCTCCTCCACAGGCGTAAAATTCAAATTTTACGACATGCCCCAAATTTTCGATTAGCCAGAGCTTTTACGCTCAGAACTACGAAAGTATGGAGTTTTACGCTGGCACATTAGAAATGTGGGCGTAAAAGATGAAAACGTCTCCGTGCATCATCTGCCTCAAAAGAGGCTATCAGCACAGAGGACGACCTAGCGCGGTCACGTTCAACGTGTGCGAAGGATTTTTCGTTATTTGTGTCATCCCAAAAAGCTCTACCTCTAAGGCCGGGTGCGCTGCTCGTCGGCGGGATACTCCCCTCAGAAGGAAGTTCACCTCGCCCGACCGAAGATTCTCTCTCCGGTACCGAAGAATGAGATGAGGAACCTACGCTCTTTCCCTTAGCGGAGGAAGTTTGTTTCGGCGCCATTTCTGAGAACTTGAAGTGCTCGGAGAAGGAACGAAGAAAAACTTGAACAGTCGAAAACTCTCTTTCGCAGAAGACAGATAAAAAGTTTTTCTCTCAAAAGCTTGGGGTATATATATGAAGTCCGAGTCGACTCCTCGAATCCTCGGACGAACCCCTCGAGACCCCAATCAGATCTCGCAATTAAGAGTTGATATGATTGGATGCCACGTCAACCCACTACCCTCGAAAGACGGACAGTCAGCGAATTCGAAAGGTTTTCCGTGCAAGACGGTTCAGCGAATTCTACGCTAAATAAGCTTTCTACGCTCGACAGCAACGGATTTACGATTTTACGCTCGCAAGCTATAAGTCTATGGTTTTTTCCCGGATGCCTCTGTGCTCGGTAGCTTCTATGCTCGGGAGGCAACAAACCTACGACTTTACGCTCAGCAGATACCAAATCGACGATCTTACGCTCGGTGGCGCTCAGTTTACGCTCAGAAGCAACAGATCCGCAAACCTCACGCTCGAAGAAATTTTCTTTTCAGGAGCTACAGATCTCCAGTCCTACGCTGAAGAAGCTTTTTACGCTCGACGGCTACGAATCTACAGCTTTACGTTCAAACAGCTATAAGTCTATAGTTTTTGCCCGGATGCCTCTGTGCTCGGTAGCTTCTATGCTCGAGAGGCAACAAACCTACGACTTCACGCTCCAGAACCACAAGTCTACGATTTCACGCTCGATGGTGTTTTTAGCACTCAGAGGCTAAAGATTGAGGATTTCACGCTCAATGGTGTTTCTACGCTCACAGGCTACAAATCTCCAGTCCCACGCTGAAGAAGCTTTCTACGCTCGACGGCTACGAATCTACAGCTTTACGTTCAACAGCTATAAGTCTATGGTTTTTGCCCGGATGCCTCTGTGCTCGGTAGCTTCTATGCTCGAGAGGCAACAAACCTACGACTTCACGCTCCAGAACCGCAAGTCTACGATTTCGCGCTCGGTGGTATTTTTACGCTCAAGAGGCTACAGACTGATAATTTTACGCTCCACGACTTTTCGCATATCTGAACAGTCCCCAAAGCGGTCAATTGCAAAGAGTTCACACAGAAGATACTCGTTCTTGACCCAGAGCATCCCAAGTACCCGAGGCATACAGAGTTCAAACATTGAGAAATTACTCTTCTCGGGTCCAAAAATTGGAGGTTCATCCAGACTCCAGTCTGAATATCTCGTCTATCAAGATGGCAATTCAGTTTTGACAGCCAAACACCTCAACCCTGTTCCAAGGGAATTTCGAGAGACCATTCTTGAAGACGAAGTCTGAACAAAATTCTGGTCGTCAGAGAAGCAACAGTTCAGAGATTCTACGCAGTCCCTCAGTCCTAGCAAACAGGACAGTCCTAAATATTCAAGGCGCTCAGCAGCGTTCTATGGACTATACACTATGCGTAAAGGACAGGGCCTAATACTCGCTATCAGAGTCGGCGTAAAGATTCAGACGTGTCGAAGCTGCACATATTCAGACTTCACAGCAACGTATGGCAAGACGATCATATGGAGAAGAAGACGATTTCATTAAAAGATTAAAATCATGATTACATATGAGGGAAATCCAATATACAAGGAATTTTCTCTGTTTTTCATGATTACATCTGAGGGAAACTCCGCCTATAAAGGAGATACCCCCTCGTCGTCGGAAGATCGCCCAGAAGCTGTCCTGACAGATTCTCGTGCCGGTGCAGGTCTTCCTCTTCCTCCATGGCTGTTCATGACCACCACAGTCACGAACAAGAAGATCCTCCATTCGCCATGGCCGATCCAGTTGGGGTTTCTTCAAACCCAACCCAATCAGGACGACAGATTACGGTTTGTCCGATCTCGTCCGCAGGGGTCTCAGGAAGAAATAAACAGTCTGCAAAAGCTGTGTGGTCTAATACGACCCTTCCTCTCTCTTGGAGCAACGCCATACGAAGTTGCTGATTATCCCGAGCAAGGGAGGCTAAGATATCCTTCCATGATCCATCGTTGCAGTGGACATTTGCTCGAAGATGCCGTCTTTTTCGGCTCCCTACATGCTGGAAGAACATGATCTCCTTCTTCCTCAGATCGACCCGACGAGCTCCGGCGATCATCTCTGCATGATGATGGGAATGTGGTGAAAACAGGTTCACCCCCTCAGCCTTTTATAGGCGAAAGAGATCACAGCGGTCCCCAATAAATCCGCCATAAAGTCAGCATCGACCGTTTCAACGCTCCATTCAGAAACGTTTCGAGTTACGAGGGGCCGTTCATGCTTCATTCAAAGCGTTTCAAATTTCGAGGAATTTAAAAGCTTTGAAGGGGGTCTTGTAGAAGCATGAAAAATACGCTGGGAAGATCTACGCGGCATCAATGCAGAGCAGCGTAAGCAGAGGCCTTCAGAGCCATCTAGCGTAAAACAGGGTTCTTCATCGCCTCCATGGCGTAAAACCCAGCCGCTCTCAAAACAGCGTTAAGGCATACGAGGGACGCTTCGTCTTCCCCGAAATGAATCTGTCAAGTCACGCGGTAAAACTGGCCTCTGACTCCTGACAAAAAGTGCTGCGCGGCTACCCAGACGATGGCTGAAAACGGTGGCAGACCCCTCGGGACGTACCCCATAGTATGATGGCGGATCTCTGCATTTAATACAGAGGATTTGGTTAAAATATCACCAAACCGTCGTTTACCAAAGCCCCCCCAGCGTAAACCGCTCTTTCGCGTACAAAGGGATATGCTGCCTTGTTTTACACAGGCAGACATGAGCTGTTTCACGCTCCGCAGTAGACAAACCGCTGCCACGTCAAAAGCTGCACTTCGTACGGGGCTCGAGGCATGTCTCTACGTCTAATTACACAGAGCAGTGACAGTTTCCCTCAAGACACGTCTCTGCGACGGATGCACAGAAGGGCTGCAGACCCTCAAAACACGTCTCCGCATTTAATACGAGATGATGGCAAATCTCTGTGGAAGATTTGATTATATCTTCGAAAGCCGCAATTCCGGCTAAGACGTCCACATCAGCACTTCGACACAGTACGCAGTGGCTTCTACGCCCACTCAGGATCAGTGCTCCCTCGGCTCCCAACGCCCTCTCAGTCTCTACGACTATTCGGCTTCTACGCCTGTTCGGCTTCTATGCCTATTCGGCTTCCACGCCTGTTCGGCTTCTATGCCTGTTCGGCTTCTATGCCTGCTCGGCTGCTATGCCTGTTCGGCTTCTACGCCTACTCGGCTTCTATGCCTATTTTGGCTTCTACGCCAAGGTGACAGTTATTCGGCTTCTACGCCGACCTCTTCTACACAAGGGATACCTACCTACGTGGATTCTATGCCGTGATCTTTGCAGCAGATATACGCATTTTGTTCCCTTAGTTGGACACGCGTCACATGCTCACTCAAAAGGTCATTTACACGCAGGCATTGGTTATTTTAACCGTTGTGTAAAAGGGTGCTGTACCGCCCACTCCTCGGTTTTTACACCGACGAAGTGGTCGCTATCACCAAAAACTCTATAAATAGAGACCCCTAGCAATAGGGAAAAAGGTCGAAACTTTGAAAGAAGAATAGAACAGGAGAGAGACTTCCAACTCGAAGATCGAACGAGGTCGGAGACTTGGAAAGAGAGGTCAAGAGAGAGAGAAGGAGAGAGGAACCCAGAGCTCAGGCAAGGAATAGGGAGCGACGACCTTCAGCATCGCGCATCCATCCTCCTTTGCAACCTCCGAAGCTGCATCCTGTCTTCCACGGCACTTCTTCAACATCGTGTAGTCCAAGGGCTAAAGTGATCGACCGCAGATCAGACACCTATAGCAATTCATACCCAGATTAAATAAATTGTACTCCCACATCCTCGTATAGGATTATATTGTACAAGTTTGTTTGTAAACCAAAGGGCGTGGGTCTCTTATAAACCCCGTCATTGAAATACACTTTCATTTCCTTTTGTTTAATACCACAAACAATGGGTATATAATATCATGTGATACATAGATACTTGGTATGTATCAAGTGTCAATATTGAGTATGAGTATCAAGGATTGGTAACCTAAGATACATGTCCATGTGTATAAATATATATGAAAATATAAGTATAGGGTTTTTCTTGTTTTGTTTTAAGCTTTTTTGAAAAAAATTCTTGAGAAATCGAAAAAAATGTAATTTTTGAGTTTTTTTTAGGATTTTGCACATGTCTGTGTTCATGGCCGGACTTTTTTTTTTTTTTTAAGGATTTGGTACATGTCTGTGCTCATGGCCCATCATAACCAACAGGCCACGACCCTTCGGACCTTTCATGATTTTCTTAATTAATTGCCAGACATAATAGTTGTGGTGTCGCATCCTTTTATTAAGTTTGTGGTTCAGTATGAAAAAACAAGTTTAGCCAGTTCATTTGTATAAATTTCTGCTTTATCTGTATATTCCAATATTATTTAGTCAGTTTATTTGTATATTCGAATAACAAGTTTTCTTCCTTAACCAATTCTTCTTTACCTTTCTGATATAGAATGCCATTCAATATTTCTAATACAAATTATTCAGTTATTCTTGAAGTTCATTGATGCTTAAGTTTGAACATGAACAATTTTCTCTACATTTTTCATTTACAATGCTTTGCTTATTTACGTCAAACATTATACTTAATTATTTGGTTTCCATAATTTTTTCAGTGGAAGAAGAAGTGTATGAGGAGGCTCAAGAGGAAGCACTGAAAGATGAGGCAAGATCGAAGTAGTTTGATCTTGAGCACTTCTTCTACCTCTTGTCATCAAAGTTCAGATGGATTTGGAACCTCTTGTTCTCGTTTTGATGGGAGGAGGGTGATGGAAGAAGGCAAGGGTCACTTTTAATACATCTTTCAGCTTAGAATTAAAAACTAGAACTGATCTGATTGTTGTTGTTCTGACTTTCTAGACTTTGTGAAGTTTAAATTTGTAAACGACATTATTAAATGTTTGTTTTGGAAAGATCTGATTCTGCATTGTGCTGTTATCAGTTATATGCACTTTCAATCTTGTGCAAGGACTAATGATCTTATTGGGCTATTTTCACACATTATCAAATCCCTTTCTTCAAAGTTTGGTTGTGCAACTTGCAGGTGACCTCTCTTGTTCTTTAGGGTTTGGTAACAAGTTTTTATATTTTAGGAACTTTTGCTATGTTATTGTTTTTTAGAAGAGCATGTTGGTAGCAGCATGTGGCCTTCTATAGCAATGGTTAATAGTCAAAATGATCTACAAGATTAATTAGGTCTGAATGATCTAATTGGTGCTATTATGTAAAGGTTTGTATGACTTGTTTTGTCAGACATTCTCCATTGAGCAGCAGCATTGCTTACAAGCATACTATTTTCATGTTCTTTGGTTTCCTACCCTTCATATCTGAGCATCATAACCCAATTAGCATTATATTCCTACATTTTTATAAAAAATAAATGGGTCTGAATTTTTGGCAAGCAAATACCGAATTGTCAGCTGCAGCTATCATTTGAAAAACTTTGACTCCTTTGAGTGTGTATGTTGAAAGCACAACATTCTTTGCACCATAAAATTAAACGACAGTCTTAAACTTTTCTTTTTTGTACTCGAGTTTGCAGCTCTCTATATAACAAACAACAGCAACATCTATTATGGAACATATAGGAAAACCCTTAAACCATAATATTATCAGATCTTGTTACAACATTTGCAACATATCATACTTGGATAAAAAAAAAATTATGAAACATATATCACAGCTCCTGTTACACAACCACGCCAACTCGAGTACATTTGCAAGATATCACTACTACTGTTACGTAACCACACCAACTGCAGAAATATTATTCAAGGCCTAAAGAGTTATTTTTGACATAAACATAAAAAAAAAAAAATCTGCTACAAAACTTAAAAAGTAAGAAATCACATTGCTATTGACTCCAAACAATACCAAAATAACCAAATATCATCCATTATTATTTTGAGAACAAATCATAAAAATACATGTGCAAACTTCGGCAAACTAATTTATTAAGTTAAAACTCATTTGTTTTCTTGCGGCATAACAAATCATTTGTTTACTTATACCTCAACTCATTTATCTTTTCAACTTGAAGTTTCTAATCTCTTCAAAGTCCGACCATGTTTATGGGTTTATTCAAATTCTAAATAAAAATAAAAAATAAAAAAAAATCAAAGTCCGGCCATAAACACAGACATGAGACAAGTCCTAAAAAAAAAAAAAAAAAAAAAAAACAATCTTTTTTCTTCGATTTCACAAAAAAACTCAAATATACAATATTTTCTTCTTCGATTTCTCAAAAATATAATATAAATAAATAAATAAATAAATAAATAAATAAATAAATAAATAAATATATATATATATATATATATATATATATATATATATATATATATATATATATATATATATATATATATATATATGAGGGATCCACATCCCCAATTTTTTGCATCTCCAAGCATCCCCATGTTATCAACAGTTGAATCTTGTTTAAGTCATCCAATCTTAACCATTGATTTGAATAGTTCAAATCAACGGTTAATATTAGATGACTTAAACAAGATCCAACGATTGCAAACATGAGCCCCCCCCTCTCTCTCTCTCTCTCTCTCTCTCTCTCTCTCTCTCTTTATATATATATATATATATATATATATATATATATATATGGGATGCGGACCCCCCCCTCTCTCTCTCTCTCTTTATATATATATATATATATATATATATATATATATATATATATATATATAGGATGCGGATCCCCCCCACCCCCTCTCTCTCTCTCTCTATATATATATATATATATATATATATATATATATATATATAGGGGATGCGGACCCCCTCTATAAAATATGGGAGGGGGGGATGCGGATCCCTCTCTCTCTCTCTCTCTATATATATATATATATATATATATATGAGGAGGGATCCACATCCCCTCCTATTATGCATCCCCGATCATCCCCATGTTAGCATCCGTTGGATCTTGTTTAAGTTATCTAATCTTAACCGTTGATTATATATATATATATATATATATATATATATATATATATATATATATATATATCACACACACATAGTAAAGTTTCTTTAACTAATAATTATTTGGTGAGAAAATATAATTACTTAAAAAGGAGGGGAGATATTTTCAATTATAACTACTCAAATATAAAGAAAACTGAGAGAAAGACAGAGAAAGATTATATTATAATGAGTAATGCTATTTGTACCTCCAAACTGTCACGTCCCGGGCTCCGCAGAACCAAACATCTTCGCTGGACGTGATGCCGCGCAAGCCTAAGTTGCGCTCGTACAAGGCAAGCACCAAACGACTGATCGAATAACTAAATTACAGAGTCGCATAGAAGTTTTCAAGAAAAAAAATTGAATAAATACACACAATATAGAATGAAACGATTCTCTTTATTGAAATTAAAATATAGATTACAATGGCACGAAGCCAAAATTTACAATTGCTCAAGCTCCCTCTCTCTCTCTCTCTATCTCTCTCTCAAAATACAATGAATCGTTCTATAAGGCTTACAACTTGAGAATGATACACTAGATGATGTTCCATACATCATGTCCCAGATATAAAAAATTTCAGCTCCAACTGCAACGCTCTAAGGTGCCAGAATGAGCTCTAATGCCTTAGCACGCTTGAGGGGAACTCCCGCACCTGCAGAGGGATATCAGTACATAAAAATACACTGGTGAGGAGCCTCTCGCCCACTCAACAAAACCAACACGTCCATCATGTGTGTAATGCCCCTCTCCGTACGATGCATTATGCTGAGTCGGATTGGAACGAGGCATTGGGTTGGATGTATTTCAATAAGTTAGAATTGGGAACAAGTATTGATTCGGATTCTGAGGTCGATTTATCGCTCCAATGCGGGCAGAAGCACAAAGTCAAGTATCATGCAACAAAATTAGTGGGCTAGTTCAGAATGGTGCAGAGATAGCGAGACTTAGCCATGCTGCAATCTTCCTTGAATCTGCTTGGGTCGGATGATTGAGAAGCACGATCTGCTCACATGGTTATACCAGTTATGTAAATTGTGCTTCGCATCAGACCACGAAACTTGGGGATAGACTGTATCGACTCAGCTGAAGTGATGGGCTGTGTCGGCTTGACAAAATGATAGGAAGATGAGTATAAGGTGGGCGGGATCTGACCCTTTTCCTCTACTCCTTCATGCCTAACAAAAGATATCAGTTGCGTGCTAATGATATCGTATATTCAACGTGCGTGATTCAGAGAAACGGAAGTGATAACATATGTTGAACACTAAGATAGAACATTGAAACAAGTATATCGAAGTGTGCATCAAGAGCACGAGTATTGAACGAGAATCATAAGAAAGCTTCATAAGTAAAGCCGAAAGTTGTGGTTCAGACCAAGGAACTGTCAAGAAGGGATACAATATCTCAAGCATCAGATGGGGAATGGTGCCATGAAACCATCGATCAGGGATATGGCACCATGGAACACTGTGTCGAGAAGCGGCATGGTGACTTGATTGTTGGGACCTATGGGTTGTCCAATCAAAATATCGATTGGAAGAGTAATGGTGCCACAAGTATGGTTTAGTGGGGCTAGAGACTTGTACCTCGTCGTACTTACATTCGAAACATTGCATGGATAAATGGTCATGGACATGTGCTTGTGCACAAGGCATGCATATCCTCGAATGAGATAGGCTCCGGGATCGTTCGGCCTAGGAGGAGCTAAAGTTATTCTCCTCGTGGATTTTAGTATAGCACGAGTATTATTGTCATGCCTCCGGCCCGACAGGGCCAAAACGTCCTAGCTTGGGCGTGATGTCGCATGAGCCTGAGTTACGCTCGCACAAGGCCAGGTCCGAACTGGCATTTGATAACTAGTTCATAGAATCATCATAGCAGAAGCATAGTATAAACGTATGTGTGATACGAAAACAAGCTCTTTATTGATAATAAAATAAGGTTACAAGCGGCGCTAGGCCGAGATTACAAGTCGCTTAAGCTCTCTCTCACGAAATAATAAAATGTGCCAAGCGGCTTACAACTTTGGGCATGATACATAGGCGATGTTCTAATACGTTATGTCCTGTATACGTGCTTCACCTTAGTACCAGTCCAATACCTGGGGGCAGCAAGCTAAGCTTGTGTGCATACTTGTGCATGAATTATATTGGCGTGTGCTTAGTTGAGCAATAGTTAGAAGGGGTAGTGGTGCCACTGCTGTACACAACAGGGTGTCAACAGCAGTATCAGACCAAGTGATGGGGGGGACTAGTATTCTAATGTATATCTGTTAGGTAGGTTGTTAGCAATATTTGTTGGAACATATAACACAGTAGTAGCTGTAGATATTAGACTTGGAGTTGGGGTGGTGTATCCGTCCATTGGTACATGGGCAGTTGGAGGCTAGAGTGTATGTGGTTGGTACCAGTATTAGTGAAAGTAGAGGCTAAGGTCTGATACCAAGGTATCATTATTACACTAAGGTATTGTTGGTAGCAGTTTGTATAGTTGGTCAATCAAGGTATTAACTAGTATCTTGGTTAGGGTGGATAATCATTATGATATTAGGTAATAACTTGGTATTAGTAGGAGGGTTAGGAATTCTATGAGGTATCAAGGGTTAGACTTGAGTTAAGGTAATGGTGTAGTCTAGGTATATGTTAAGTATTAAGTTATTTAGTAAGATATTATCTAGTATTAATTAAACCTTAACTAATATAGCTAGAACACTTTGGTACTAACTAGTATAAGCTAGGTAGTAAATAGTAGGAGTCTAATATTGACCAATTGACATTGTTAAGGCCTAGAAAACCTAGGTATTGACCTAATTTGATTTCCAAGACCTATCTTTAGCCTATAAATCATATTATAACATAGTTAATAATACTTATCATTCTGCATCACCAATTGACATTATTATTTTATATTTAGGTCAGTGTGACTCCAGTTTGGGCATCAATCCTCACACATTGCTCAGGACCGCATGTGAGTATATTCTTTGACAGTTTTTATTATTTTGATCATTACTATGATTCTAGTTGTAGTGTATACTTGATTCAGACACAGCGAATACACGGGCTAGTATCATAGTACCTGTCATGAGGAGTCGTGATTGGAATCTATCGTACTAGCTGGAGAAGGGGAAATATTAGCAAGTTATGTGATCATACCCCGCCTTACATGCATCATAGCTCACCCCACATATCACGTAGGGTGTAGCCTGACCATTTACATGTCTCATAGCCTGTTATATATGATTAGCCTGACTTTTGCTCGCATCATAGCTAACCAGATGGTTAGCCTAACCTCACATGTATCATAGCCAATCATATATAACAAGCCTGATCTAGTCCCAAGCCAACACATAACAAACTGATATTTCACGAACTTGGCCAGTATTTTTTTATTCTTGCTCCAGTACATTCATTTCTAGCTTTCACCCATATCTGTTTTACTGTTAGTTAGTTATATATGATGATTACATGTCTCTCCAGTATTCCTTATCTTCTAGTATTTCTTCTATTATGTAATTTTCTTACGCTGTTTTATAGTTTTTGTCAATATAACTTAAATTGATGTTAGTGTTTGTGCTTCGCTTCAATCCTGAGTGGATAACATTTTTCAGAGGATCTTGAGGATTTTTGTCCTACCCATTATGGTCCAAGAGTATATTGTGATTACATCCCGGAGATTCCAGAGGAGCCACCCCCCTTAGAGGAGACACCACCCGCAGTTGTTTAGACAACACTTAGCCTAGTTTATTTATGTATTGGATTATTCTAACTTTGAGACTTGATTTGTATTATGTTGAGGCCTTATCTATGTTGAGATAGCTAGACTCTAGACATAATGTTATTATTTGAGTTGTGTTCTAAACTTATGTCAGAACTTCTTTATATCTTTTCATATCTTATCGTGCCATTTACCTTCTTTAGAGTTATTGTGATTGAGTACCTTATGAATTGATGATCATATGTATATTTATTGCCCTCCTTATAGAGTTGAGATCATTGATAGGTTATTCTGTGAGTTGTGTTAGTATTTTTGAGACCTAAACAACGTTTTACCGTCGATGCTGTAGCGTAGGCTGGACGTATCCATGGCTCATGCCCAAATTTTGGGTGTGGGTCGTGACACATTTTAGTGGTGGCTCATGCAGGTCTACAAGAGTAAGATTAGGTCGCAACTAGTGCAGTATCGTAGAGTGCCCAGACTTAGTATACTATTATGAGCACGAGATGGGGTATAGATGAGAGTATGCTCAATTACAAATAGGAAAATTCTAGATTTATGTTGCTATTCTGAATGATTGCTTCTTTTGAATTTTACTGTCCTTCTTTGATGATATCATATATTTTGCTTCAATTAATTTTTTCTTGTTTCGATCTGTCTTCCGGATGCCACCGAAGACTAGGTTGCTGAGATTGGGACCCGGAGCTTCCGAGAGGTCTTCCACCTCTCGACCTGTAACCCAGACAGTTAGATTTGCTCCTCCTACTGTACCTGTTCATGTAGGAGTTTCCATAATTTTTGGGGGTCCTCCTCCCGCACCTGTCTAGAGGGTTGTCCCTGCTGTTACGGAGGACCTTCCACCACCACATATTCCATTTCCAGGAGGTGTGCCCGCTGTCGGAGCACAGATGTTCGCATTGATCCAGGGCATGGTGGATGCTTAGAGGATGTCGGCAGAGGCTCAGCGAGTTCAGGCTGAGGCGCAGAGGGTGTAGGCAGAGGTGCACAAAGCGCAGACTAAGTTGATGAGGGAGAGCATGGAGAATGCTCATCAGGTCGCTCTCCAGGTAGTAGAGAGAGTCGTACAACAGCATCTTGGCCAGCAACAGCAGCAGATGCCATGCACTATAGTGGACTTCAAGAGGATGATGCCTCGGGAGTTAAAGGGTGTTGAGGGGATACTTATAGTGGACTTCAAGAGGATGATGCCTCGGGAGTTCAAGGGTGTTGAGGGGATACTCTACGTCAACGACTGGTTGGAGGACATAGAGAGATACTTGCGCTTGGCTCAGATTCCAGAGAGTCTGCAGATCGAGGCCGCCGCGAGCCAGATGTTCGATATCGTGTTGACTTGGTATCGTACGAAGCTGAGACTTATTGTTAGAGGACTTACTTGGGAGGCTTTCAAGGAGATTTTCAAGGATAAGTTCTTTCTCGATGTGGCCCTGGGAGCCTTGGAGAGTTAGTTCCATGACTTGGTCCGAAGGAACATGTCGGTCGACGAGTACGCCGCAGAATTTTGCCGCTTGAGTCGTTTCGCACCGTCGATGATTCGGGACCCAGGAGACCGAGCCCGAAAGTTCAGAAAGGGGCTGATGAGAGAGATCAAGTCTCGTACTTTTGGACATCGCACTTCTACCTTTGAGGGCATTCTGATGGATGCCCAGATTACTGAGGATGATCTGGACCTCAGCCCCAAGAGAGGGCACGATATTTCTGGAGGAGCGAGTGATAGTGCGGGACCGACCAAGCGTCCCCACTTTCAACAACAACAGAGGCTGTATCATCACCAGCAGCACCAGGTACCAGCTCGAGGACATATTCAGCAGCAGCCGTAGAGGCAGACCCAGCCCGCTGTCCAGTGTGCGTACTACGGGAAGGCAGGACACAAGAGAGACATCTGTAGAAAGAGGTTGGGTACGTGTTTGTCTTGTGGATCGTTATCACACCAGTTGAGAGATTGTCAGTCTATTCAGACTCGTCCAGTTCAGGGTGGAGCAGCCGCTCAAAAGAGACCTGTTAGAGTACCTATTACACCAGGAGGCCAGCAGAGAGGACCACCACTTCCGCCACAGCAGCAGAGGTTTGCCCAGCACCAGCAGCAGCAAAGAGGTGCAAACCAGGGATGAGCGTATGCCATGAAGGGTGAGGAGGCTGTGCCAGCTGGAGACATGATATCAGGTTCAGTTCTTCTCGATTCCATTCCAACATTTGCATTATTCGATTCTGGCACTTTCCATAGTTTTGTATCTGTATCTTATGCCCTTAAGCATCATTTAGAGATGGAATCCATAGATATGACTTGCAAGATCACGACTGGCGGAGGAATTATCCTAATCAGTAATTTTTGTAAGGACCGGAGATTTTTATTCGGAGGCCGAGAGTTGAGTGTGCGCTTACTCTTAATGCCAATTCTCGGATACAATATTGTACTCGAAATAGATTGGTTGAGTAGGCACCATGCTACTATAGATTGTCATGGAGGTAGAGTGATATTTCGACCGCCAGGAGAGCCAGAGTTCGAGGTCGCCAGAGGAGCAGCGGAGCAGAGCAGGGGCATCTTTTGTGGAGCCAGGATGGAAGAGAAGGAGTTGCCATATCCTTTGATAGCAGAGTTTCTGGATGTCTTTCCAGAGGAGTTGCCAGGTTTTTTGTCAGACAGAGATATCGATTTCTCTATAGACTTGTTGCCAGGCTCAGAGCCAATATCACAGCACGTCTATAGGGTCAACAATAACGAACTGGCAGAACTGAAGAAGCAGGTTGATGAGTTGTAGGATAGGGGCTTCATCAAATCCAGTTCATCACCGTGGGATGCTCCAGTTTTGTTTGTACCAAAGAAGGATAGGTCAGTACGCATATGTATCGACTACAGAGCTCTGAACAACCTCACTATCAAGAACAAATACTCACTGCCGACGATAGATGATCTATTCGATCAGTTGAGCGGAGCAAAGGTATTCTCAAAGATAGACTTAAGGTCAGGATACCACCAGGTAAAAGTGAAGAAAGAAGATATTCTAAAGGCAGCTTTTTGGACTCGATATGGCCAGTTTGAGTTCATGGTGATGCCATTTGGGTTGACTAATGCACCAGCAGTATTCATGAACCTGATGAACAAGGTATTCCACCAGTACCTTGACAAGTTCGTGGTGGTGTTCATCAATGACATTCTTGTGTATTCAAAGACCACGGAGGAGCATGAGGAGCACATAAGGATGGTTTTGGAGACTCTCAGGAAAGATGAGCTTTACGGAAAGCTTTTGAAGTACGAGTTCTTCCTTGACAAGGTTGAATTCCTTGGGTATGTGGTAACGGGTGACAGGATCTCAGTTAACCCAAAGAAGATCGTGTCAGTGGAGTCGTGGGATACTCCCAGTTCAGTGGCTGAGATCAAGACTTTTCTCAGACTAGTAGGTTACTACAGAAGGTTTATACAAGATTTTTCCAGGATTGCAAAGCCAATGATTAGGCTGACCAGGAAGAATATGGATTTTGTCTGGATGAAGGATTGTCAGGCCATATTTGATGAGCTAAAGAAAAGATTGACAACAGCTCCAATATTAACGTTGCCATCAGGGACAGGTGTATTCACTATCTATAATGATGCTTCAAGGAAGGGTTTGGGCTGCGTTCTTCAGTAGTATGGGAAGGTAATTGCCTATGCTTCCAGAAAATTATGTCCTCATGAGAAGAAATACCCCACCCATGATTTGGAGTTGGCAGCGGTTATCTTTGCTCTAAAGCTATGAAAACACTATCTGTACGGAGAGTGTGTGGAGATCTTCACAAACTACAAGAGCTTGAAGTACGTGTTTACACAGAAAGAGCTGAACATGAGGCAGAGGAGGTAGTTGGAGTTGATGAAGGACTTCAATATTTTATTGCAGTACCACCCATGAAATGCCAACGTAGTCATCGATGCCTTGAGTAGGTATCCGATGGCTATGTACTTGACGACAGACAGACGCTTGTTGGCCAAACTTAAGAGCTTGGGAATTAAGGTGTTAGTTTCTGGTATCGATATTCAGATATGGGAATTACAGATACAGTCCAAGCAGATGGACATAATAAGAGCTATGCAGTATGATGATGAGGCTCTGAGGAGTATCAGGGCACATATTCGGACAAAATTATCGGAGGATTTTACAATTACAGATGATAGATTATTGCGGCATGGTACTAGGATATGTGTGTCAAGCGGGGAGCTGCACGATGAGGTTTTGCCGGAGGAGTATCGCTCTCAGTACTCGATGCATCCAGTTGCCAACAAGATGTATCGAGACCTGAGGGAGCACATTTGGTGGTATGGTATGAAGCGCGAGGTAGCACGCTTTGTATCCCGATATTTAGTGTGCCAACAGGTAAAGGCGGACAGACATAGGCCAGGAGGACTGCTTCAGCCTTTACCCATCCCAGAGTGGAAGTGGGAGTATGTGACTATGGATTTTGTTTCAGGGCTTCCGCGTTCTCCAGGAGAAAAAGACACAATTTGGGTCATCGTAGACAGGTTGACCAAATCAGCCAACTTATTACCATTCAAAGTGGGTACGTGGACGGAGAAGCTAGCGGAGATGTATGTGCGACAAATTATTAGATTATATGGGGTTCCTGTGAGCATCATCTCGGATCGGGATAGTCATTTCACTTTCCTCTTCTGAAGGAGTTTACAGGCTAGCTTGGGCACTCAGCTCAAGTTCAATACCACATATCACTCCCAGACAGACGGGCAGTCGGAGAGGACTATTTAGACTCTCGAGGATATGCTTCATACTTGTATTCTGGATCTCGGAGGTTCTTGGGAGGATCATCTACACCTGGTAGAGTTTGCTTACAAGAACAGCTACCAGGCTAGTATTGAGATATCACCATTCGAGGCTCTATATGGACAGAGCTATTATACACAATTATCTTGGGATGATATTAGTGAGAGAGCCTTGTTGGGACCAAAGATAGTTATGGATGCAGCGGAGAAGGTAAAACTCATCAGAGATATACTTTGAGTGGCGCAGGATAGACAGCGGCATTGGGCCGACAACCACCATAGACCCTTGGAGTTTGAGGTATAGGTTTTATTAAAATTGCTTGTGATTGTATTATTTTAGATTATATGTTAAGGCTGAGTTGTTCTAGGTTGACAATTTGGTGTTCTTGCAGATTTCTCCGACATGGGGCACGATTCGCTTTAGTAGAGGTGAGAAGCTTATTCCACAGTACATCGGACCTTTCGGTAATCTTGCGAGGGTCGGTGCAGTGGCCTACAGGCTAGACTTGCTGCCTGCACTAGAGGGAGTACATGACGTGTTCCATATGTCGCAGCTGAGACGGTACATGGCAGATGCTAGTCACGTACTAGATCACTCAAAGATCAAGGTTGGTCTGACTCTCAGCTATCCTGAGCACCCTATAGAGATTTTGGATCACAGGGAGAAGGTATTGCGGAACCAGATTATTTCTTTGGTTCGTGTTGCATGGAGACATCATTCTCCAGGTAAGTCAACCTGGGAGAGGGAGAATGAAATGCTAAAGCAGTACCCGTATCTCTTCGAGCCTTGAGGTATTGTTCTTATTATTCTAATTGTATTCTTGTGCTGGTTTAGTTCAATTTCGAGGTCGATTTTTTTTTACAAGGGTAGACTTGTCACTACCACATTTCTAGAGTAGGGATATTATTGTCATTTACAATATTTATATATATGGTGGTTATAGTTACATGATATGTATAATATGTTATATTATTAGTATTATTGATATGGGTTAGTGGGCTAGACTTGATGTGACCATTAGACTAAAACTTAGACTAGACATTTTTGGACCCACTAGTTAATCCCTTTTCTTTTAATTAGAAAATTGTTAAACCCTCATTTGGAATGAAAACTCCACTTATTGGAAAACTCTTCATGAAATCATTGAAGGCAAATGAGACTTTATGCATTATCTAGCCCTAGGTCCATAAGTGGCCGGCCCTATATAGGGGAGGGGGGAGCCTCTCTCAAGTGCATTCATTATTCATGAGAAACCCTAGATTTAGTTATTCCCCAAAACTTTATTCCTCCACCAAATTTCAAAAATTAAACCCCAATCCCTTTCATTTCCCTCATTTAAGAAGCCTAGA
Source organism: Iris macrosiphon (assembly GCA_036927795.1). Classification (NCBI taxonomy): domain Eukaryota; kingdom Viridiplantae; phylum Streptophyta; class Magnoliopsida; order Asparagales; family Iridaceae; genus Iris; species Iris macrosiphon. The sequence continues at coordinate 588,297 of JAYESA010000032.1, read as the reverse complement.
AGCTTAGGTCACAAGGAGCATTGGAGAAGAAGAGGCTTGGCTAGAGAACCCTTGACTTTGATTTGGGAATCCATCTCCCAAGAGGTAAAATTCTGAAATCTCTCTTTTAAATTTTATTTTATTGGTTTTGTTGACCATTAGGAGCCCACCCATGGTCTAGGAATAGCCACAAGGGAATAGAATGAGTCTCTATTGGTTTTCGTGGTATTTCTTCATGAAGTTGTGTTCATATTTGGAGTTTTGTGTTTAAGAATGATTTTTTCTCTCTATTGTTCATTATAACTAATCGTATTAGATATATATAAATATATTTGATGTGTATATGTCATTAGTTGTATATTTGGGGATTTGACATATGGTTGATAGTATATCATGACACTATAGAGAGTATCTTGATTTGTGCACTTAAGGTGTTTGATGAAATAACTATTAATAGTCTGGGTATCCTAATGTAGATATATACATGTATATATATTAGTAATGCACATACTAGTGTATATATATATATATATATATACACACACACACACACACACACACACACACACACACACACACACACACACACACACACACACACACACAAAGTGTGTGTGGGGTATGGTAGAGGGGTGCGGGTCTGTGGTACACGTTTGCATAGTTGGTGTAAACTCCCTCACCCAAAATTAGGGCTACTTGGCTTAGATAGAGAAATTAGGGCTAATTAGAATCCAACTAGATAGAGAACACGGCATTAGATGTAATTATACCTTATTTTATATCGCGTAGCGCACCTTACCGTTGCTTCGATAATTGGAGTAGTACACTAGCCGTTGCCTATCTATAAATTTCACAACCTTGTCCTAGACGTGCCCACCTACCTTTCGGACCTTTGTGTAACTTATAATCATGCCTTCTTGTGCTATATTTTAGTCGCACAATGAATGTCACGGACGTATTTATTTCATTTTATTCTAAATAAAATATGACTTTGTACCCTTGTGCATTCCAATCGAAATTGGAGACACAATCTTGACCGTTTTATATAACCCAAATTTTATTAATATTCTACACTGTACCCTCTACGTCCCTGACACTTGTGTCCCACCTAATTTTAATCCCATGTACTTCTAATTAATTCCAGAACACCTTGCACGGTATTTTAATTTATTAAAATCTAATTTCCATCTTTGTGCAATTTTTCCAATTGTTGGGGACTTTTATGCAAAAACGCATTGAGGTGTCCCCACCATTGGGCAATACGTGAAGAAACCCAATTTTCCCTTCACGTAAATTTTTTCGTAATTTTTTCGGGATGTGCAACGCGCGCACATCGCCCCGTATATTAAACCTATCCTTGTATTTAATTAATGTGATTTCTAGCCCTCCAAACATCCCCAAGTGAGCCCAAGGCCCATACCAAGGAGTGTTGACCAAGCCCTAATCCTAGGTCAAACCCAAGCCCAAATTTCTACATGTATAAAATTACTTTTTCTATTTTCTTCTTGACCTAAAAATCAAATCCCAAACCAAACCTAAATAAATACCCAGCCGACCCCTCCCTCTTCTTACTGTTCATCTTTTTCCCATCCCTGTGCACGACCCCCTCCATGTCCAGCCCTCGCCGGAGCCAACCCTCGCCGGAGCCGTCCCCCTCCGCCTGTGCACCGTCTCCACCCGCCGGATCATCTCCCTGCTCTCCCCTCTCCCTCCTCTCCCCGCCTGCCCCTCGACTGGCGAAGTCGAGCAGCCCTGGCCGCCACCATTCCCGCCGGAGATCGACTGCTCGGAACGAGCAGTGCAGCCGCCTCTCCTCGATCCCGAGCCTCCCTTCTCCTCCCCGTCCCTCTTCCTCGACCTCCTTTCCCCGACCTCGACACCGGAGCACCTGACCCCGGCAGTCCAGCAAACGACTCCCCGCCGCCGGAGTCAACAGCACCACCACCACCATTGTCATCCTCCCCTCCTCCTCCTTCGACTGGCCGAACTCCGGCAACAGTCACCACCACCACCACTTACATTATCACCACCACCACCATTAACACCCAGCCCTTCACCACCCTGCTCTCTGCCTCTCTTCCTCCTCCTCGACGTCCCTCCCGAGCTGCACCTCGGCCACCTCTCCTGAACCCGAGCCTCCCCTCACCTGGCCAGACTCTTCCCTCGCTGGGCGGAGTTCAGCAGTCACCACCGTCATCATTAGCATCATCACCATCAACACTATCTCCAAGTCATCATACTAGCTATCACCATCACCATTACTATCATCCTCGACAACGTAGTCATCACCCTCATAGTCCTCGTCATCATCATCCTAGTCATCATCATCATTGTCCTTGTCATCACCATTGTCCACGTCATCATTGTCGTCGTTACCACCTTCACCATCACCATCGTCATCGTCGTTGTAGTCATCACCACCATCATCGTAGCCATCGTCGTCATCATCATCGTCGTTATCATCATCGTCTCACCCTAATCATCGTTGTATCATCCACACCCCATCACCATCATCATCTCATTAATACCTCATCACCATTAATACGATCATTAAATACCATTACCAAAATCAATATCTCATCCTAGTCATCACCATCAGCCCAATCATTGTCCTAGTCATCCTCCCATCAATCACCGCAGCAGTCACCCCCGATTCCCGTACCTGTACACGCTGATCTGTTGGTTTTATCTGCGCGACTTCTGGAGCAGGTTATTGGTGCTACGCAGCTCTCTTGCCAGGCAAGTATACCTTGCCTTTGTTGTACTGTTTAAATTCTGTATTATTAGATGCTTGTTATTTATTAACTGTGCGCATCCGAGAGAGACTCGGGTGCAGTCAACGGAGGCATTGACGTTAGGACGTGTGTCTGACCTAGTATCTAGTAGACCCACCCAAAGTTGTAGAGTTATTGGTACGACTCCCAAGCCTTGACATATTTCTAACACGTGTTGTGAGTCTCATGTAGGGCACGGACCTGCGTACGTTGTTGGCCCCCTGTATGTGTAGGCGTGCGACGGATAGGTTATAACTGCTAATAGTGATGCATATTAGAAGACTTGGCAGTTATTAGTTGGCGGAGCGTAGACTATCGTGGTACGACGGTCCAATCCTTTCCTTGTTTGGTTGTAAGGATTGGCCTATTGTTCTAAGGATAGACTATGAGCCAGAGTTACGACGCCTCGGTGTAGTAGCTGACGCATGTTGTGGATACAACATGCTTAGATCATTGGGCGGGAAGGATGACTAGTAGGCATATGGGATACCCCACTCCTTTATACTGGCACCGCACTCGACGGAGTGATACGGACGTATATATATATTACTGATACCACGTTCTGTAGAGTGTCAGACGTTACTTGGTGATATTATAGATACCACACTCTATAGAACGTTGGACGTTACTGTATTCCTGCGCCCGTGTTATATGGGGCATGTGTGGCATATACTAGCCGGTTGTCACGACTGGTGAATTACGTCAGCATATGTCTAGCCTACACCTTCCCATATACTCACAGTTGTCCTCAAATTGCATTTAACTTAGATGGTTAGGTCACCCTGGAGTTATATATTCAGTATTTACTTTATGGCATGTTTTATGTATCTTGTTATGTCCCTCTGAGGACCTGGTCCCTTTCCAGGTGTATTGTTCATGAGTATTCACAGGAGCACAGATCCGGACTGGTTGCGTACATTCCGAGGAGTCCTCTCTTCGAGCCACGTGATTGTTAGATATGGTACTTATACTGTATTTATCTTGGTTACTTCATATTCTAGTTCGGCAGTGGATTTGTTTCCATCCGACTGTCACCTTTAGATACTTTTCATAGAGATCTAGTTTCATAGCTACTGGTCATTTAATTATATTAATTTTATGGATGAGATCTAGATTATACCATGTGACTTGTGTTGGATTTATACCACTTGTGGATTTTGTTATTCATATACAGCGTACGTGTGTTATGGTTTCCATATATTGGAGTGCCATATTCATACGGCTGGCATGCTCACGTGTCCTAGTCCTACGTATTTTGAGACTGGGGCGTGACAGTTGGGTTGTGCACATTGTAATGCACAACTGATGGCTAGTAGCTATTTATGTTGCTGCTATTTTATTGTTAATATTGTTGTGGATAAAGGGGTGTATCCTGATATACTTGATATCAGAAAATGGGTTAATGTATTTGTGTAGTATGAACTTTGTATTAGTTAGTAGTGTATGATAGGTAGTACCTAGAGGGGGAAACTCGAGCAGGGAAGTTGTATTCCAGCTGTGAAACAACAACTAAAACAAGGACTAGAACAGTAGCAGTATAAGAAGGTGTGGTGTGTGGCATTTGTTCAAGATATTGAAGGGGTCGGCTCTGATACCTGAGTGTATTAGTCCTTGTGAGAAGAGGAATGCATTGTGAAATATGACAGTTGACACTTGGGGTGAGTGGGAAGGCAACTGATACTCTAGTACCAGTTGAGAACTAAGGTAGTGACTGATACCTTAGTATCAGTCCAATACCTGGGGGCAGCAAGCTAAGCTTGTGTGCATACTTGTGCATGAGTTATATTGGTGTGTGCTCTGTTGAGAAATAGTTAGAAGGGGTAGTGATGCCACTGCTGTACACAACAGGGTATCAACAGAAGTATCAGACCAAGTGAAGGGGGGACTAGTGTTCTAATGTATATCTGTTAGGCAGGCTTCTAGCAATATCTGTTGGAACGTATAGCACATCAGTAGCTGTAGATATTAGACTTGGAGTTGGGGGTAGTGTATCAGTATATTGGTACATAGGCAGTTGGGGGCTAGAGTGTATAGGGTTGGTACCAGTATTAGTGAAAGTAGAGGCTAAGGTCTGATACCAAGGTATCATTATTACACTAAGGTATTGTTTGTGTCAATTTGTATAGTTGGTCAATCAAGGTATTAACTAGCATCTAGGTTAGGGTGGATAATCATTATGATATTAGGTATTAACTTGGTATTAGTATGAGGGTTAGGAATTCTATGAGGTATCAAGAGTTTGAGTTAAGGTAATAATGTAGTCTAGGTATATGTTAAGTATTAAGTTATTTAGTAAGATATTATCTAGTATTAATTAAACCTTAACTAATATAGCTAGAAGACTTTGGTACTAACTAGCATAAGCTATGTAGTAACTAGTAGGAGTCTAATATTGACCAATTGACATTGTTAAGGCCTAGAAAACCTAGGTATTGACCTAATTTGATTTCCAAGACCTATCTTTAGCCTATAAATCATATTTTAACATATTTTATAATATTTATCATTCCGCATCACCAATTGACATTATTATTTTATATTTATGTCAGTGTAACTTCAGTTTGGGCATCGATCCTCACACATTGCTCAGGATCGCAGGCGAGTACATTCTCTGACAGTTTTTATTATTTTGATCATTACTATGATTCTAGTTGTAGTGTATAATTGATTCAGACACAGCGGATACACGGGATAGTCTCATAGATACCTGTTATGAGGAGTCATGATTGGAATCCATCGTACTAGCTAGGAAAAGAAAAATATTATTAAGTTATGTGATCATATCCCACCTTACATGCATCATAACTCACCCCACATATCACGTAGGGTATAGCCTGACCATTTACATGCTTCATAGCCTGTTATATATGATTAGTCTGACTTTTGCTCTCTCTCTCTCTCTCTCTCTCTATATATATATATATATGGGATACGGACCCTCCCCTCTCCCTCTCTCTCTCTCTCTCTCTCTCTCTCTATATATATATATATATATATATATATATATATATATATATATATATATATATATATATATATATGGGATGCGGATCCCCCCCTCCCTCTCCCCCTCTCTCTCTCTCTCTCTCTCTCTCTATCTATATATATATATATAGGATGCGGACCCCCTCCCCCTCCCCCCCCTCTCTCTCTCTCTCTCTCTCTCTCTATATATATATATATATATATATATATATATATATATATATATATATATATATATATATATATATATATATATATATATATATATATATAGGGGATGCGGATCCCTCTCTCTCTCTCTCTCTCTCTCTCTATATATATATATATATATATATATATATATATATATATATATATATATATATATATATATATAGAGAGAGAGAGAGAGAGAGAGAGAGAGAGAGAGAGAGAGGGATCCGCATCCCCCCTATTTTATAGAGGGGGATCCGCATCCCATATATATATATATATATATATATATATATATATATATATATATATATATATATATATGTGTGTGTGAGGAGGGATCCACATCCCCTCCTATTATGCATCCCCGATCATCCCCATGTTAGCATCCGTTGGATCTTATTTAAGTCATCTAATCTTAACCGTTGATTATATATATATATATATATATATATATATATATATATATATATATATATATATATATATATATATATATATATATATATCTCACACACACATAGTAAAGTTTCTTTAACTAATAATTATTTGGTGAGAAAATGTAATTACTTAAAAAGGAGGGGAGATATTTTTAATTATAACTACTCAAATATAAAGAAAACTGAGAGAAAAACAGAGAAATATTGTATTATAATGAGTAATGCTATTTTTATCTCCAAACTGTCACGTCCCGGGCTCTGCAGAACCGAACGTCTTCGCTGGACGTGATACCGCGCAAGTCTAAGTTGCGCTCGTGCAAGGCAAGCACCAAACGACTGATCGAACAACTAAGTTACAGAGTCGCATAGAAGTTTTCAAACAAAAAAATTGAATGAATACACACAATATAAAATGAAATGATTCTCTTTATTGAAATTAAAATATAGATTACAATGGCACGAAGCCAAAATTTACAATTGCTCAAGCTCACTCTCTCCCTCTCTTTCTCTTTCTCTCTCTCTCTCTCTCTCTTAAAATACAATGAATCATCCTATAAGGCTTACAACTTGAGAATGATACACTAGATGATGTTCCATACATCATGTCTCGGATATAAGAAATTTTAGCTCCAACCGCAACGCTCCAAGGTGCCAGAATGAGCTCTAATGCCTTAGCACGCTTGAGAGGAACTCCCGCACCTGCAGAGGGGTATCAGTACATAGAAATGCACTGATGAGGAGCCTCTCGCCCACTCAACAAAACCAATACGTCCATCATATGTGTAATGTCCCGCTCCGCACGGTACATTATGCTGAGTCGGATTGGAACGAGGCATTGGGTTGGATGTATTTCAATAAGTCAGAATTGGGAACAAGTATTGATTCAGGTTCTGAGGTCGATTTATCGCTCCGATGCGGGGATAAGCACAAAGTCAAGTATCGTACAACAAAATCAGTGGGCTAGTTCAGAATGGTGCAGAGATAGCGAGACTTAGCCATGGTGCAGTCTTTCTTGAATCCGCTTGGGTCGGATGATTGAGAAGCACGACATGCTCGTATGGTTATACCAGTTATGTAAATTATGCTTCACATCAGACCATGAAACTTGGGGATAGGCTGTATCGACTCAGGTGAAGCGATGGGCTGTGTCGGCTCGACAAAATGATAGGAAGATGAGTATAAGGTGGACGAGCTTTGACCCTTTTTCTCTACTCCTTCATGCCTAACAAAAGATATCAGTTGCGTGCTAATGATATCATATATTCAACGTGCGTGGTTCGGAGAAACGGAAGTGATAACATATGTTAAACACTAAGATAGAACATTGAAACAAGTATATTGAAGTGTGCATCAAGAGCACGAGTATTGAACGAGAATCATAAGAAAGCTTCATAAGTGAAGCCGAAAGTTGTGGTTCAGACCAAGGAACTGTCAAGAAGGGATACAATATCTCAAGCATGAGATAGGGAATGGTGCCACAAAACTATCGATCAGGGATATGACACCATGGAACACTGTATCGAGAAGTGACATGGTGACTTGATTGTTGGGACCTATGGGTTGCCTAATTTTAATATCGATTGGAAGAGTAATGGTGCCACGAGTATGGTTTAGTGGGGCTAGAGACTTCTACCTCATCATACTTACATTCGAAATATTGCATGGATAAATGGTCATAGACATGTGCTTGTGTACGAGGCATGCATATCCTCGAACGAGATAGGCTCCGGGGCACCGGGATCGTTCGCCCTAGGAGGAACTAAAGTTATTCTCCCCGTGGATTGCAGTATAAAATGGGTATTATTGTCACGCCTCCTGTCCGACAAGGCCAGAACGTCCTAGCTTGGGCGTGATGTCGCGTGAGCCTGAGTTACGCCCGCGCAAGGCCAGGTCCGAACTCGCATTTGATAACTAGTTCATAGAATCGTCATAGTGAAAGCATAGTATAAATGCAAGTATGATACAAAAATAAGCTCTTTATTGATAATGGAATAAGGTTACAAGCGGTACTAGGCCGAGATTACAAGTCGGTCAAGCTCTCTCTCGCAAAATAATAAAGTGTGCCAAGCGGCTTACAACTTTGGGCATGATACATAGGCGATGTTCTAATACGTTATGTCCTGTATACGTGCTTCACCTTAGTACCAGTCCAATACCTGGGGGAAGCAAGCTAAGCTTGTGTGCATACTTGTGCATGAGTTATATTGGTGTGTGCTCAGTTGAGCAATAGTTAGAAAGGGTAGTGGTACCACTGCTGTACACAACAGGGTGTCAACAGCAGTATCAGACCAAGTGAAGGGGGGACTAGTGTTCTAATGTATATTTGTTAGGTAAGCTTCTAGCAATATTTGTTAGAACATATAGCACAGTAGTAGCTGTAGATATTAGACTTGGAGTTGGGGTGGTGTATCCGTACATTGGTACATGGGCAGTTACGGGCTAGAGTGTATGGGGTTGGTACCAGTATTAGTGAAAGTAGAGGCTAAGGTCTGATACCAAGGTATCATTATTACACTAAGGTATTGTTGGTATCAGTTTGTATAGTTGGTCAATCAAGGTATTAACTAGTATCTAGGTTAGGGTGGATAATCATTATGATATTAGGTATTAACTTGGTATTAGTAGGAGGGTTAGGAATTCTATGAGGTATCAAGGGTTAGACTTGAGTTAAGGTAATGGTGTAGTCTAGGTATATGTTAAGTATTAAGTTATTTAGTAAGATATTATCTAGTATTAATTAAACCTTAACTAATATAGCTAGAAGACTTTGGTACTAACTAGTATAAGTTAGGTAGTAACTAGTAGGAGTCTAATATTGACCAATTGATATTGTTAAGGCCTAAAAAACCTATGTATTGATCTAATTTGATTTCCAAGACCTATCTTTAGCCTATAAATCATATTTCAACATAGTTAATAATAATTATCATTCCACATCACCAATTGACATTATTATTTTATATTTAGGTCAGTGTGACTCCAGTTTGGTCATCGATCCTCACACATTGCTCAGGACCTATCACGACCCGCACCCAAAATTTGGGCATGAGCCGTGGGTACGTCTAGCCTATGCCGCAGCATCGGCAGTAGAACGCTGTCTAGGTCTCAAACATAACTCATCCTGTCAATAGTCTTAACTCCATAAGGAGGACAATGATAAAATATGAATCCACAGTTTATAATATACTCAATCACAAAGCTATATGAAAGTAATTGGCACGATGAAAAATGAGAATAAAGAGTTCTATCATAAGTCAACACAATATAAATGCATCATAAGTCCAGTGTCTAGATGTCCACCAAAAGTCACAATAATAATACAACCCAAATCTTAGTCTAGTACAATAATACATAAAATAGGACAGTCTAAGTACATGTAGGTAGAATCTCCTCTAAGATGGGTAACTCCTCTAGGATTTCTGGTACGAAATCTCCCTCTGCTCCCGGGTCATAGTGGGTGGGGCAGAAATCCTCCAAGTCCTCTGAAAATGTTATCCAGTCAGGATTGGAGCGAAGCACAAACACTAAACAACAGTTTCTTTTATGTTGACAAAAACTATAAAACAATGTAAGGAATACAAGATGAAATAAATACTAGAAATATAGAGTACTGGAGAATATGAAATGAGCAATAGAATATCTAGCAATGAGTGGAAATATAATATAAATGCTAGAACAAGTAAATCTGAAATAAGAGTAAACATCTGGCTAAGTGTTTGAAATATCAGTTTATTATGTGATCGGCTTGGGACAAGATCAGGCTGGTTACATATGATTAGCTATGATTCTTGTAGGTCAGGCTAACCATCTGGTTAGCTATGATGCATGTAGTGGTCAGGCTAATCATATATAACAGCTATGAGGCATGTAATGGTCAGGCCGCACCCGACGTGAGATGTGGGGTGAGCTATGATGCATGTAGAGTTGGATATGATCACATAATCTACTAATATTTCTCCATCCCCAGCTAGCATGATGGATTCCAATCACGACTCCTCATGACAGGTATCTAGGGTGCTAACCCGTGTATCCACAGTGTCAGAGTCAAGTATAGTATACAACTGTAATTATAGATTTAATCAACAAAACGAAAACTGTCAGAGAATGTACTTGCCTGTGGTCCCGAGGAAGGTGCGAGGATCGATGGCTAAGATGAAATCACAGTGACCTAATTGTGGAATATCAATGTCAAATACTGAATTAAGGGAAATAATATGTTTAACTAATTAAATATGAGGCCTCTAGGTCATACTAGAATCTACTGGTCAATACTAGTCAAACTTGGTCGCACTAAGTCATACTAGGTTAACCAGGTCTACTAGTCCATTTATATACCATAATAGTCCATACTGGACAAAAACCAAACTAAACTAGTCATTACTAGCTATACTAGACATTAGTACATAACTATCTATATGATATTACATAATACTTATATACTAGAGTCTAGTTAGTACATAAATACTTATATAGCTTACAGTTAATAACACTACCTAATACCAACTCAAGGACTAATACTAATCATATCAATACTTTGATACCAACTAAATTAATTACTAATACTAAATATAACTAGCAAGTGCTAATTAAACAATATAATACTAACTAAACTAATTTTCTAACTAATACTAACTCGTATCAATAACTGATACTAAATCCTTCTCTTTCACAGTTGAATAGAACTGACCTTGTGAAACCCTTTTCAAGTAGCCAAGGTGGTTGACTGAACTGACACTCTCTACACTTCTCCCACCCTGAGGCTCAGGTCACAAGGAAAAACACCTAAACTCTTAACAAATGCATTGACCCTAGATAACTGATTCAATAACCCATTCATAGTTTCACAGTCTGAAGTTGTTCAGACTACACAGGCATTTCCTAACTCTAAGACAAGCATATAGCTACTGGTAGGATCAATAGCCTAACCTCTGAGACAACCTATGGTTTACACAGGTATGGCTAAACTAGCTACTGATACATAACACTATCTCACTAAACTTACTGACATATTACACACAGGCACACAGGAAAACTCTCAGTTCACACACACAGTAAACTCACTGAAGTTGCCCAGACCTACACACATGGCTAAACCCTTGAGACAACCCAATCCCCCACATACTGACACAACTCTAAAAGACTGATAGACACTGTGTGCACAAGGTATTGGCACACACACACAGATATACACACATAGGCATCTACCCTTACTGAACTGTTCTCACAGTTCCTATATTAGTTCACTACACACAGGAACACACACACTCTCATCAACCTGGCACTCACACAGGCACTCACAGACTAAACCGATACACACACTCACAGGTTACACAGACTGGCACTCACACTCACTGGTTACACAGACTGGCACTCACACTCACAGGTATCTAGAACTCTCTGCACACTCATATCACTGATACTCTAAGACACACACACACATGCACTTATTCTTACAGGCACACACTGAAACTCACACACAGATATACACAGAGGTACTCACACACAGATATTCATACAGGCACATACACAAACACTGAACACAGTGCCACACAGATACAACTGCACACAACCTATTGCTCACTCATACACAGGTTCACAGTAGTGAAACCCCCAAATACTGATACTTTAAACCTACAATCCTACTGATACTAACCCCCAGTACCTGTTATATTGCTAAATACTGACACCACATAATTCCTACACTACCACACACAAGTTACTGACACAGCACAACACATGCCCCTGTCTAACTGATATACACACATAGGTTCTCACTCACAGACACTCACTCACAGGCACATGAATTGAACTTCTCATTGATACACACACACACAGGTTACACACAGACAGAGAAACTCACTGACACGACACAGGTTACTGATATACAGCTCTAACACACTCCCAAAACCTGACTCTACACAGAACCTCCCAACAGTGTCTGATATACCGAGACACGGGGACACTAAAACCTGCACTGCACAAAACACACAGTTCAAACAAAATACCCGACTGCACAGTAATCCCAAAACACACGGCACAGTTCAAATCCCGACTGTGCACAGGAATTCCTCCAATTCACAACCTATCTATACACCTATACAAATATATCTATGTATATAGATTGGTACATCAAAACATGCAGATATTTGAACACATTAGATAGGTAAATCCCTAATGGGCATTCCTACAAACACCTAAGGGGCTGAAATCGGGTTTCACATTAAGAACCCATGAATCCTCAACCAAAGCCCTAAGAATCGAGATCTAAACTACACGTTGGAGATGTAATCGTGTCTACATGCAAACCCCTAGGATTAGGGTTTCTGAAATTGGGGGAAATCCAACGTACGAACACCAAACCCTAGTTTCACCTAGGTTTTCCATGGAGAAACTCCAAAAATGAAATCTAAACAATTTGGTGGGCTCTTAATGGCCAAACACAAATAAAAAATAGAATTAAAATGGGTTAAAATCGGATTACACCTATTGGGAGATGGTTTCCCAATGTTGGTCCTCTTCTTCAAGTCTTCTTGGTCCAAGCTCCTTGATTCCCTTTGATGGAGGAGGAAATGGACTTCTAGGGTTTTAATTCCTGAAATTTATGGGGAGGGAATAGTTTTTCTAATGGAGGCTAGGTTTAGGCTTTCTTCATGAAGGAAGAAGCTTGAGGGAGGCTTCCCTTCATTATATAGGGCTAGGGTTAGGGTTTCAATGCAAGGGTTTAATTAACCCTTCATGTTTAGTCATGTAGAACTAAAACTAATTAGGGTTTGCCATTTCTAGGGTTTTTAAATCTAAATCTAAAATGCAAATTAGGGTTCCACCAAAACTAGAATGCCAACTAGGGTTTGATCACTAGGGTTGAACCTATTGGGTTTTTAGGGTTTAACCTAAAACCTATGCATTAAAAATATCCTATAATTATTTAATAAAACTCATCCCACATATTTACATAATTAAATTAAACAGAGGAAATTACAATAATGCCCTAATCTGGAAATGTGGTAGTGACAAGTCTACCCTCCTAAAAAAATTTTGTCCTCGAAATTGGATTGAACTAGAACAAGAACGAAATCAGATAAGGAATTATACCTCAAGTCTCGAAGAGATACGGGTATTGCTCGCGCATTTTGTCCTCTCTCTCCCAGGTCGACTCTCCTAGAGAGTGATGTCTCCATACAACACGAACCAAAGGAATAGTCTGATTCTGCAACACCTTCTCTATGCGATCCATGATCTCTACGGGCTGCTCAGGGTAGCTGAGAGTCGGACCAACCTCGATCTCCGAGTGATCTAGTACGTGACTAGGGTCTGCCATATACCGCCTTAGCTGCAACATATGGAACACATCATGCACTCCCTCTAGTGCAGGTGGCAAGTCTAGTCTATATGCCACTGCACCGACCCTCGCAAGAAAACCGAAGGGTCCGATGTAGCATGGACGAAGCTTCCCGCCTCCACCAAAATGAATCGTGCCATACGTCGAAGAAATCCGTAGGAACACTAGATCGCCAACCTAAAACAAAACAGTCTCAACACGCAATCTAAACAAAATAATCACAAGCCAGAAAATAACAATCTATACCTGAAACTCAAGGGGTCTACGGTGGCTGTCGGCCCAATGCCTTTGTCTGTCCTGCGCCACTCGCAGTCTGTCTCTGATAAGTTTCACCTTTTCTGCTGCATCCACGACCATTTCTGGTCCTAGCAAGGCTCTCTCTCCAACGTCATCCCAAGATAACGGTGTACGACACCTTCGTCCATAAAGAGCCTCGAATGGCGACATCTCGATGCTGGCCTGGTAGCTGTTGTTGTAAGCAAACTCTACCAGGTGTAGATGATCCTCCCAAGAACCTTCGAGATCTAGAACGCAAGTGCGTAGCATATCCTTGAGAGTCTGAATAGTCCTTTCAGACTGCCCGTCTTTCTGGGGGTGGTATGCGGTACTGAACTTGAGCTGAGTGCCCAAGCTAGCCTGCAGACTCCTTCAGAAGTGGGAAGTGAAACGACTATCCCGATCCGAGACGATGCTCACAGGAACTCCATGAAGTCTGACAATCTACCGCACATATATCTCTGCTAGCCTCTCTGTCGATGTGCCTACCTTGAAAGGTAAGAAATGGGCTGATTTGGTCAACCTATCCACGATGACCCAAATCGCGTCCTTCCCTCTTGGAGAACGCAGAAGCCCTGAAACAAAATCCATGGTCACGTGCTCCCACTTCCACTCTGGGATAGGTAAAGGTTGAAGCAATCCACCTGGCCTCTGCCGGTCCGCCTTTACCTGCTGGCACACTAGACACCGGGATACGAAGCGTGCTACCTCACACTTTATTCTATACCACCATACGTGCTCCCTCAAGTTTTGATACATCTTGTTGGCACCGGGATGCATCGAGTAGTGAGAGCAGTGTGCCTCCTGCAAAACCTCCTCGTGCAGCTCCCCGCTCGGCACACATCCTCGTGTCGTGTCGTAAAGACCCATCATCTGCGATAGTAAAGTCGTCTGACAATCCTGTCCGAACCTGTGTCTTGATACTCCTCAGAGCCTCGTCATCAAACTGCGCAGCTCTAATTCTGTCCATCAGCTCGGACTGTATCTGCAGTCCCCACATCTGAATCTCAACACAGGGAACTAGCACCTCAATTCCCAAGCCTTCCAGATTAGCCAACAAATGTCTATCCGTCGTCAAGTACATAGCCATCGGATACCTGCTCAAGGCATCGGCGACTACGTTGGCCTTCCCTGGGTGGTACTGCAATAAGATGTCGAAGTCCTTCATCAACTTCAACCACCTCCTCTGCCTCATGTTCAGCTCCTTCTGTGTGAACACGTACTTCAAGCTCTTGTGGTCTGTGAAGATCTCCATATGCTCTCCGTACAGGTAATGTTTCCACAGCTTTAGAGCGAAGATAACCGCTGCCAACTCCAAATCGTGGGTGGGATAGTTCTTTTCATGAGGGCGTAACTGCCTGGAAGCATAGGCAATTACCTTCCCGTGCTGCTGAAGAACGCAACCCAAACCCTTCCCTGAAGCATCACTGTAGATAGTGAATCCACCTGTCCCCGCTGGCAACGTCAAAACTGGAGCTGTCATCAATCTCTTCTTCAGCACATCAAATACGGCCTGGCAATCCTCCGTCCAGACAAAATCCACATCCTTCCTGGTCAGCCTGGTCATCGGCGCTGCAATCCTAGAGAAGTCTTGTACAAACCTCCTGTAGTATCCTGCTAGCCCGAGAAAACTCCTGATCTCAGCTACCAAACTGGGGGTAGCCCACGACTCCACTGCCTCGATCTTCTTCGGGTTAACCGAGATTCCGTCATCCGTCACCACATGCCCAAGAAATTCAACCTTGTCAAGGAAGAATTCGCACTTTGAGAGTTTCTCGTACAGCTCCTCCTTCCTGAGAGTCTCTAAGACCAACCTCAGGTGCTCTTCGTGCTCCTCCGGGGTCTTGGAATACACAAAAATATCGTCGATGAACACCACCATAAACTTATCAAGGTACTGGTGGAACACCTTGTTCATCAGGTTCATGAATACTGCCGGTGCATTGATTAAACCAAATGGCATTACCATGAACTCAAACTGGCCATATCTGGTGTAGAAGCATGAAAAATACGCTGGAAGGATCTACGCAGCATCTTGATGCAGAGAAGCATAAACAGAGACCTCCAAAGCTACCAGGCGTACAACCGAGCTTTTTCGCCAAATACAGCGTGAAAATGAGCCCAAAGGACCATCCACGTAAGTGCAGTACGTCCAGGCCGCTCAAGCGTAAAATAGAGTTCTTCATCGCCTCCATGGCGTAAAACTCAGCCGCTCTCAAAGCAGCATTAAAGCGTACGAGGAACGCTTCGTCTTCCCCAAGATGAACCTGTCAAGTCACGCAGTGAACCTGACCTCTGACTCCTGACAAAAGCTGCTGCACGGCCACCCAGACGACGACTGGAAACGGTGGCAGACCCCTCGGGACGTACCCCACAGTATGATGACGGATCTTTGCATTTAATGCAGAGGATTTGGTTGAAAGATCACCGAACCGTCGTTTACTGAAGTCCCCTCAGCATAAACCGCTCTCTCGCGTAGAAGGGAATACGTTGTCCTGTTTTATACAGGCAAGCATGAGCTGTTTTACGCTCCGCAATAGGCAAATCGCTGCCACGTCAAAAGCTGCACCTCGTACGGGGCTCGAGGCACGTCTCTACGTCTAATTGCACAAAGCAGTGACAGTTTCCCTCGAGGCACATCTCTGCGACGGATGCACAGAGGGGCTGCAGGCCTTCAAAACACGTCTCCGTATTTAATGCACAAGATGATGGCAAATCTCTGTAGAAGATTTGATTATATCTTTGAAAGCCGTAATTCCGGCTAAGACGTCCACATCAGCACTTTGGCACGGTACGCAGTGGCTTCTACGCCCATTCAGGATCAGTGCTCACGCGGCTTCCAACGCCCTCTCAGTCTCTACGACTATTCGGCTCCTATGCCTGTTCGGCTTCTACGCCTCGGCTCCTATGCCTGTTCGGCTCCTATGCCTGTTTGGCTTCCATGCCTGTTCGGCTCCTATGTATGTCCGGCTTCCATGCCTGTTCGGCTGCTATGCCTACTTGGCTTCTATGCCATGGCGACAGACGTTGGCTTTTACGCCCACCTCTTCTATACGAGGGATACCTACCTGCGTGGCTTTTATGCCGTGATCTTCGTAGCAATAGTACGGGTTGTGTCCCCTTAGTTGGACCCGCGTCATACGCTCATTCAAAAGATCATCCATATGCAGACATTGGTTACTTTAACCGTCGTGTGAAAGGGTGCTGTGCTGTCCACTCCTCGGTTTTTGCACCAACGGAGTGGTCACTGTCACCAAAACTCTATAAATAGAGACCCCTATCAATGGGGAAAGAAGGTCGGAACTTGAAAAGAAGGTCTAAAAATTGACACCAGATCAAGATCAAACAAGTGAAGATCAAACAAGGAGAGAGGAGATCGAGAGAGAGAGAGAGAGAGAGAGAGAGGAGCCCGGAGCTCGGCAAAGAGTAGGGATCGACGACCTTGGCATCTTGCATCCACCCTCCTTTGCAACCTTCGAAGCTGCTACCTAGATGAGGAAAATCCCATCTACAAAGGATTTCCACATCATCGTCTGAAGATCGCCCAGAAGCTGTTCTGACAGATTCTCGCTGGGCATCAATTCTTCATCCATCTTCTCCAGCAGTCAGTCAGCAGAACTGACTGACATGGCAATGATCAGCGACGGGACACGACAGAGTTGGGGCTTGCATAGATTTTTTAGATCCCATGCTCCGCGCGCTGCTCAAGCCGGGACGAGGCGAGTCTGTCTGACTCTCGTCACCGGAGGCAACGGGAGGAGACACCGCTTGAAAGCGGTGTGGTCTAAAACGACCCTTCCTCTCTCCTGGTGCAACGCCATATGAAGTTGCTGATTATCCCGAGCAAAGGAGGCTAAGATATCCTTCCATGATCCACAGTTGTAGTGGACACTTGCTTGAAGATGCCATCTTTTTCGGCTCCCTACACGCTGGAAGAACATGATCTCCTTCTTCCTCAGATCGACCCGACGAACTCCGGCGATCATCTAGGCGTGGTGATGGGAATGTGGTGAGAACAGGTTCACCCCCCAGCCTTTTTATAGGCAAAAGAGATCACAGCGGACCCCAATAAATCCGCCATAAAGTCAGCATCGACCGTTTTAATGCTCCACTCATAAACGTTTCGAGTTACGAGGGGCCGTTCATGCTTCATTCAAAGCGTTTCAAATTCTGAGGAATTTAAAAGCTTTGAAAGGGGTCTTGTAGAAGCATGAAAAATACGCTGGGAGGATCTACGCAGCATCTTGATGCAGAGCAGCATAAACAGAGACCTCCAAAGCTACCGGGCGTACAATCGAGCTTTTCCGCCAAATACAGCGTGAAAATGAGCCCAAAGGACCATCCGCGTAAGTGCAGTACGTCCAGGCCGCTCAAGCGTAAAACATAGTTCTTCATCGCCTCCATGGCGTAAAACTCAGCCGCTCTCAAAGCAGCATTAAAGCGTACGAGGAATGCTTCGTCTTCCCCAAGATGAACCTATCAAGTCACGCAGTGAACCTGACCTTTGACTCCTGACAAAAGGTGCTGCACGGCCACCCAGACGACGGCTGGAAACGGTGGCAGACCCCTCGGGACGCACCCCACAGTATGATGATGGATCTTCGCATTTAATGCAGAGGATTTGGTTGAAAGATCACCGAACCGTCGTTTACTGAAGTCCCCTCAGCATAAACCGCTCTCTCGCGTAGAAGGGAATACGCTGTCCTATTTTACACAGGCAAGCATGAGCTGTTTTACGCTCCGCAATAGGCAAACCGCTTCCACGTCAAAAGCTGCACCTCGTACGGGGCTCGAGGTACGTCTCT
This sequence comes from Iris macrosiphon, assembly GCA_036927795.1. Lineage (NCBI taxonomy): Eukaryota > Viridiplantae > Streptophyta > Magnoliopsida > Asparagales > Iridaceae > Iris > Iris macrosiphon. The sequence continues at coordinate 569,507 of JAYESA010000032.1, read as the reverse complement.
ACGTCTAATTGCACAGAGCAGTGACAGTTTCCCTCGAGGCACATCTCTGCGACGGATGCACAGAGGGGCTACAGGCCTTCAAAACACGTCTCCGCATTTAATGCACAAGATGATGGCAAATCTCTGTAGAAGATTTGATTATATCTTCGAAAGCCATAATTCCGGCTAAGACGTCCACATCAGCACTTTGGCACGGTACGCAGTGGCTTCTACGCCCATTCAGGATCAGTGCTCACGCGGCTTCCAACGCCCTCTCAGTCTCTACGACTATTCGGCTCCTATGCCTGTTCGGCTTCTACGCCTCGGCTCCTATGCCTGTTCGGCTCCTATGCCTGTTTGGCTTCCATGCCTATTCGGCTGCTATGCCTACTTGGCTTCTATGCCATGGCGACAGATGTTGGCTTTTACGCCCACCTCTTCTATACGAGGGATACCTACCTGCGTGACTTTTATGCCGTGATCTTCGTAGCAATAGTACGCGTTGTGTCCCTTAGTTGGACCCGCGTCATACGCTCATTCAAAAGATCATCCATACGCAGGCATTGGTTACTTACCGTCGTGTGAAAGGGTGCTGTGCTGTCCACTCCTCGGTTTTTGTACCAACGGAGTGGTCACTGTCACCAAAACTCTATAAATAGAGACCCCTATCAATGGGGAAAGAAGGTCAAAACTTGAAAAGAAGGTCTAGAAATTGACACCAGATCAAGATCAAACAAGTAAAGATCAAACAAGGAGAGAGGAGATCGAGAGAGAGAGAGAGAGAGGAGCCCGGAGCTCGGCAAAGAGTAGGAATCGACGACCTTGGCATCGTGCATCCACACTCCTTTGCAACCTTCGAAGCTGCTACCTGTCTTCCACGGCACTTCTTCAACATCGTGTAGTCCAAGGGCTAAAGTGATCGATCGTAGATTAGACACCTATAGCAATTTATACCCAGATTAAATAAATTGTACTCCCACATCCTCGTATAGGATTATATTGTACAAGTTTGTTTGTAAACAAAAGGGCGCGGGTTTCGTATAAGCACCGTCATTGAAATACACTTTCATTCTTTCGTTTAATACCACAAACAAGATGGCGACTCTGCTGGGGACATCTTTCTCTTCTGACGAGGAAGTAATTGCTCAACACGATGCGGTATCTATAGGAACCGTGAAGAAGACACTGGTCGTCCATTTCGACCAGTCAGCCTACGAAGACATGCTTCGAGCCGGGGGTAGCTCTCACCCTCTCCCCGTCCAAGACAACAGGAAGCTGCGCAAAGTGTGGATGCCCAAGACATCCTCTACTATTCCTGTGGACTCTCCGATCTCTCCGATTTCTCCGACCAATAATGTTGTAGCATTGCTCCCTCCGTGCACCACACGTAAAATTCAGTCTCCCGCTATGCGCGGTACAGACGAAACTCCGGGCAAAGCCTCAGCGCTAACCCAGGAGTATCCACTGCGCTCTACGCGTAGGAACCAGTCTCCCGCTACGCGCGGTACAGACAAAACTCCGGGCAAAGCCTTAGCGCTAACCCAGGAGTACCCATTGTGCTCTACGCGTAGAAACCAGTCTCCCGCTACGTGCGGCACAGACAAAACTGCTGATGGTGCCTCAGCGCCAAGTCGGAAGTACAAATCATGCTCCGCGCGCAAGACGACACCTGATCCCCACGATGGGCCAGACGAGCGTTGTGATCTCCGCAAAGGAAGGCAAGCGACAGAATACTCAACCTCTCGGCCTTTACGTCGACGAAGGAACAATCTGCAAGAAGCCGATGGCCGACGGAAGACCTCTTCAGCTTTGCGCCAATCTGAGCAAATCTTCGCACTACGCCAGGCGAAATCCTTCGGCGTAATACGAGCTCAAGTCGCGGAAAACAAAAGGAACAAGTCATCATCTTCTTTCTCCACGACTCCCTCTGACCTGCGCAAATATCTAATCCAGAAGCATAAAAAGAGGGGACCCTCCAATATGTCTACTACGCCTCCTAGCGAACACTGTTGTAGTAGTCATAAAGTTGTGATTAGTTGCTGCTGTTCTAAAGCAAAGCAATCGGTTTTCGATCGGTTGAGCTACCCTCTGTCTTCTCAGGGAGAGAAACCCGCGCATGCATCTGTGAACATGGCTTCACACGAACGTAGAAGGGGGTCGAGCTCAAGACGTCATCCCTCCAGGCCTCCGAGCCAAAGGAGGTTCAATAGGCTCCTTAGCAATACTGAAGCCGGGGTGTTCCAAAACACTCGTGCGAGGTCGCGACAACCAGCTTTGTTCTCTTCCGATTCCGACGCTGGGGGTCACCAAGCCCCCGAATCAGAAGCAGAAAGTGTAGAGTCGACTTCTACAACGACCTATACTAACCCTTCAATGACGCCCAGGGAGATGGGAGTTTACGCCGTTGAAGATGAACGCGAGGAAGCTTCACCGTCAGAAAGCGCGGAGCAACGTATCACCACACTGGAGACATCTCTGAAGCAAATGCAATCCATAATGGAGAACATGCACCAGATGATGCTAACTCAAGCATCGGCCCTGCCAACTCAGATACGAATAGGGGTGGACTTACCACCATCCAATCCGAGCCAAGAGCCTACGCTAGATCAGGAGTCAGCAATTCCTCCGCTTCCTCACTCGCAGAATATACAGCCTCCCGTCGGAGTCACGATACAACCAACTCTGCACCACTCCGTGGGCCCGCTTCCGACAGAAGATTCGATACGGGCAGTGCGGGAGTTGAAAGCTCAGTTCGACGCCTTGAAGCATAAAGATCAACTCAAGAAACTGGGAATCAACCAGCCTTACCCAGCTATCTGGGAAGAAGTTCCTTTTCCTCCGAAGTACAAACCTCAGACTATGGCTCTGTTCGAAGGAAAAACATCACCAAGTCAGTACATGAACTATTTCAGTATGATGACGGTGTTGCTACAAGGAAACGACGCCCTCCTCACTCGGGTGTTCAAAGGCTGTCTCTCAGGGGTAGCCTATCAGTGGTACCGTAGCCTGGCGGACAACTGTATTGCTTCCTTCGAGGACTTCAGAGCTTTATTATTCACACGATTCTACGAGGGAGGAATGGACATGTCCATGTCCTCTCTCATCGAAGTCAAACAGAAGGAAAAGGAGGACGTTCGCATCTTCATCGAACGTTTTCGACAGGCCACCTTACAAATGCCTCCAGGAGTTCCAGACTCTGCATTGGTAGACATTTGCAGGAAGAACCTCCTTCCCGTCGTCTCGGTGTTCACAGGACCATATCAGTTCCATGACTGGCCCTCGTTCATCATCTCGGCTGTTGCCGCCGAAGACAACAGTCGCAAAGCGCGCGACAATGGCATCATGATCTCCGCCTCTGACCGGGGCAAGAGGTCATCTCCTAGCAGCGACCATCCTCGTGGTCCCAAGGGGAAAGAAGCTCTGGCAATCAATACGTCAAGGCCAAAGATTGCGACAACCGCGCAAACGAGACCCGGACTGCCAGGCCCGTCGAGGTCTACTCTTTCGACGACGACGATATCCCAAGTATCTTCGAATGTCTCATCAAAAGTGGCAAGATCACCCTTCCAGAGCTTTGGCGACCCCAAGAAGTCGGCAGTACTAGCGACCCCAAATACTGTATCTTCCACAGATACGTACACCACCCGACGAAGGCATGTTACGTACTGAAGAGAAAGATCCAGGGGTTGATCGATGCTAAAGCCATCACCCTGCACAACACTGAAAAGACGGTCATGGCCAACATGATCTCTCTACAGTTTGGCAGTCTGCCTCCCCAAGAGATCCCGAATGGTGTTGCACCTATCTCTCGGACAACGATGAACCTCGTCAATCTCCCTCCAGCTAGGGATCAAAATCATGACCTAGTACCCCTAACCACTCGGCGGGGCAAGATCATGTGGGTTCACCCAGACCTGGTGTCAGAGCTCGAGGAGGACACTAACGCTACTAAAGCTGCGTCTAGAAAGAGCTCCAAATGCAAACCATGCCATATGGTTGCGACTTCTTCGCCATCAGACGAAGACGAAGTACTAGCTGCAACCCGCTCAGGGAGAGCTTACCTCAATGACTACGGAACAAGTCAGGAAGGTACACCGGCAGACACTTCAGTTGCCAAACCGTCGGGACCCGAGCCCATCATACCAGAGACTGGTCCTCCAAGACCAACTCCGGTAGAGAAGGGGAAGCAAAAAGAAGTCCGCTTTGATAAACCTGTAAAAAACATTCCTAACAAAGGTTTAGAGAAGCCGTACAACTTCGACATCCTGGCCCAACTGGCTAATACGCCAGCCAGGCTGTCCATCTTCGAGCTGCTCAGGCTCTCCCAAGACACTCGTCTAGCCTTGAGCGAAGCGCTGGTGCAGGCAGAGGCATACTTGACCCAGCTCAAGTCCCCCGACGAAGAACCAATGACGTATCCCCAATGCCACAGTGTGATGGAAGTGGTCCCAAACATCACTTTCACTCAAGATGACATGCTATTAAAACATAACAGACATGATAGACCCCTCTATTATACAGGGTACATCGGTTCTATGGAGGTCGACCGGATTCACATAGATCCGGGGTCGTCGATCAGCATCATCCCTCACAGTCTGCTTAGACCGCTGAGGATTCCTACCAGCGAACTGACTTTCACCACCACCACAATCGTGGGTTTCAACGCTGGAAGAAGCAAACCGTTGGGAAAAATTCGCCTGAGGATCCAGATTGGCAACCTTAGATCAGTGGCCACATGTTACGTCATCGATTCAGAGGTGTCCTACAACATTTTGCTAGGAAGACCGTGGATCCACGACCACAACATTGTTCCTTCAACTCTACACCAATGCCTTAAATATGTAGACGCACAAGGAATAGTACAAACGGAGGTTGCTGACCTAAATCCGTTCAAAGGAATAGAATCCTACTATTCCGATGCCGTGTTGTACTCTCAAGACCACGCGGAAGAAGTGCCAGGCGAGGCAGAGAAGGAATCCCACCGGGAGCCGGAAGAACCCTGCACCATCCTGCTACTGTCGATCAGAGTGAAGGGATGAACCACTCGTCCAAAAGCCGTGGAACCTATGGATGTCCACCTGAGCAAGTCCAGGTCAGGGAGTGATCCTTTCGTGATCACTTTGCGCCAGAAGCCTCCTCCCCTAGTCATCAACCTTCCGCGCAACAAGCAGCCGACTGATGTAAACGCAACCAGGAACGGAGTTCCAGATGATAATAAACATCCTCTTTTCCGGTACATCGGTGCTCGAGTTCCGAAGCAGGAATCCACTCCCCACGACGAGATAGAACCCATAGCACAAAACTTCTTGGCAGCTATAGATTCCTATCATCCGTACATCTGGGAGGCAGCATCATCATCCAATGTCGTCACGGCATATGGACCGCACGAGGACTCTATCTTCCTCGTCCCGCCTACCTACGACGGTCAGAGTACAATAGTCTTCGGCCGCATGCGCAATCAACCGACCGTCCAGGAAGATTATTTCAATGACGATGCCGGAGAAATACAGGTTCGCCGATACAGCCCGCAAGCGCTGAGGATCATGCAAAACATGCGCTACGACTTGAAGCGGAAGTCAGGCCTCAACTACGGTAGAGGCAGACGAACGCCACCGCGCGGCAACACCCGCTATCGACAGACCCATTTTGGGTTAGGGTATGCCACCTCCTCCGAGTCAGGCAAGGGTGTCTTTTCCTCCTTTCAAGACGGCTCGTCGCCCTCTAACTCACCTGATGTTCCCGAACAAGCATTATCAGTAAATATGGTAGTGACGGATCCCTTCGAGGCAAACGAACCAGAGTCTGAGCCGTTTGAAAATGACCTTTGGGCCCGACAAATGGATACACAATGGGAATTCCGCTTCGAGCAGAGAGAACCTCCCACTAAAGATGAAGTGATCCAGATTGACGTCGGGGATGAGCTCTCACCAAAGCCGATATTTATCAGTAATAATCTCGCCCTAGCTGAAAGGGAAGAGGTTATTCAACTGATAAAAGAATATATCGATGTCTTTGCATGGAATTATGAGGATATGCCAGGACTTGATCCAAAAGTGGCTACCCATAAACTCAACATATTGCCCGATTCGAAGCCTGTAAAACAGCACCAACGCCGGTTCCGCCCGGATATGATGGACGCCATTGAAGCTGAAGTCAAGAAGTTGATAGCCTGCGGTTTCATCCGGGAGGAACAATATCCCGACTGGGTCGCCAACGTTGTCCCAGTCATGAAGAAAAATAGGAAAATACGCATCTGCATCGATTACCGAGATCTGAATGCAGCCTGCCCCAAGGATGAATTCCCCCTTCCCATCACGGACATCATGATCGACAACACCTGCGGCTTTGAGCGCATGTCTTTTATGGACGGGTTCTCAGGATACAATCAAATCAAGATGCATCCTGAAGACGAAAAGCACACTGTCTTTCGGACACCACTGGGGTATATTGCTATACAGTCATGCCCTTTGGATTGAAAAATGCCGGGGCTACATACCAACGGGCTATGAGTAGCATATTCCATGAGCATTTGCGCAAAATAGTGGAATGTTACGTAGACGACATAGCCGTCAAAAGCCACCTCAGAAGCGATCACATCCGAGACCTGAGGACGATATTCGAGTTAATGCGCCAGCATCAACTCAAGATGAACCCTACAAAGTCATTTCTGGGTGTATCTAGCGGCAAATTCTTGGGATTCGTCATTACCGCCAAAGGCATCCAAGTGGACCCTGACAAAGTCCAAGCAATTGTAGAAATGCGACCGCCCCGTAATCTGAGGGAGCTCGGGGGGTTTCAAGGACGTTTGGCTTATATCCGGCGGTTCATATCCAACCTCTCGGAGAGATGTCAGCCCTTTTCTCATCTCATGAAGAAAGGTGTATCCTTCGTATGGGACAAAACCTGTCAGCAGGCATTCGGAGATATCAAGCGCTACCTCATTAGTCCGCCAGTTCTGGCATCCCCCATCATGGGAAGGCCATTCTTACTGTACGTTCGAGCAATGGATCATTCGCTAGGAGCCCTCCTCGCACAGAAGAACGACGCGGGCCACGAACAGGCTATCTACTACCTCAGCAGGATGATGGTCGGAGCCGAGCACCGGTACAACCCAGTGGAGAAAGAATGCTTGGCTCTGATGTTCGCTATCCAGAAGATGCGAAACTATGTCACCGGCCAAACGATTCATATCATCTCCAGGATTAACCCTCTCCGGGTACTGATGAGTAAACCAAGTGCTCTTAATTCCCGACTCGCGACTTGGGCGATGCTGCTAACACCATATGACATGGTGTATGTCCCGCAGAAGTCCATCAAAGGCCAAGTATTGGCCGACTTCCTAGCTGCTCATCCGATCCCAGAGACCTCCAGACTATACGAGGACATCCCTGATGAAGTTACAAAATGTAATTCTACGACGGAAGGTGACGTATGGCAACTATTCTTCGATGGTGCCTCCCGAACCAGTCCCAAGGGAAACATAGTTTCAGGAGTAGGAGTCGTCCTGGTCGCCCCTGACCAACTCGTCATCTACCGAGCGTACTCCCTTAGCAAGCCGTGCTCCAATAATGTGGCGGAGTACAACGCCCTACTAATCGGGCTCCAAGTCGCTAAAGAGCTGGGGGTCGAATCCCTGGAAGCTTTCGGTGATTCTCTGCTTATCGTCAATCAAGTCAGAGGAATATATGAAGTCCGGAATCCAGACCTCATCCCCTATCACCAAGCAGCAGTCGAGATAGCCATGACATTCAAAGGGTTCTTCCTAGAGCATGTGCCTCGATCTCAGAATCTGGAAGCTGATGCCCTAGCCAGTCTAGCTGCAGATCTGGCTACTCCTATAAGAAGGCAGAATTCGGTAATCCTTCTTAACAGAGAATTATTCTGTGTGAAGAACAACTCTCACATAGAACGCAGCTACGCTGTAAACACCGATCCTCCTACGAGAGATTGGAAAAGTCCCTTCATAGATTTTGTAGCATACGGAATCTTGCCGGAGGACCCCAAGGAAGCAGTATCCATCAAGAGACGATCATTACACTTCTACTTCGATGCATCTTCGCAGTGCTTATATCGCCGGACCTATGACGAACTACTATTGAGGTATCTCTCTAACGACGAAGCACAGCAGATTATCCGTGAAGATCACGATGGCGTATGCAGAGCACATCAATCCGGTCCTAAACTGCAAGATCGCATCAGGAGAATGGGCTATTATTGGCCCACTATGATCTCAGATGCAATACGGTATACAAGATATTGCAGAGCCTGTCAGGTTCATGCGGACTTCATACATCAACCGTCGGAACACCTACATCCTACGGTCGTATCCTGGCCTTTCGAAGCTTGGGGTATGGATGTCATCGGTCCTATTCACCCATCTTCTTCCAGGGGTCACCAGTTCATACTGGCCATCACGGATTACTTCTCCAAATGGGCAGAGGCAATCCCTCTTACTGAGGTAAAGGCATCCAATGTGATCAGCTTCATCAAGCATCACATCATTTATCGCTTCGGGATACCCCGAAGGATAATCCACGACAATGGGCCTCAGTTCATCAGTCAAGTGTTTCATCGATTTTGCAATAAAAATCGGATACACAATATCGCCTCTACTGCGTACTATCCAGCTGCTAATGGTTTGGCGGAAGCTTTCAACAAAACTATTATCAAACTCCTGAAGAAATTTGTCTCCTCAAACAAGAGAGATTGGAACGAGAAGCTGGGCGAATGCCTCTGGGCATACCGCACAATGGTACGAACACCGACAGGTTGTACCCCATTCTCGTTGGTCTACGGGAGCGAAGCGGTTCTTCCCATTGAGATCCAGATCCCGTCACTAAGGATAGCCGTGGCTAATGAGCTGACTCAAGAAAGGAATGACCTTTTAAGGCTTCAAGAGCTAGAAGGATTAGACAAGAAAAGTCTCCAAGCTCAACAGCGCATCGCGCTCTACCAAGCACGCATTTCCAGAGCTTTCGATCGTAAAGTAAAGGAAAGAGTGTTCAAAGTCGGCGAGCTAGTTTTAGCCGTAAGAAGGCCGATGATCCTTACTCACAGAAGTAAAGGCAAATTCCAGCCCAAATGGGAGGGCCCTTATGTGATCGAGACAACGTTCTCAAACGGCGCCTACAGGGTGGCCCAGCCTAATAGAGACCTGTTAATGGCTCCTATCAACGGCAAATTCCTGAAAAGGTACTATGCTTAACCTCCTCTGCTCAGGTGGAATACAGCAAAAACCTCAATTCTGACAAAACTACTTCCAAAACAAAACTAGTCGAGTCACATTTCTATCATGTCCATGTAACCTCTGAATAGATGCGGTCGACTAATTTGGAAACCAAGAGCCTATCATGTCCATACTACCTCTGATAGTGTCTTACCTACAAACCTTAGCCAAAAGCACATCTCTATCATGTCCGTATGACCAATGAATAGATATGTCCTGCTGAAGTTTACCAAGAGCCTATCATGTCCATACTGCCTCTGATAGTGTCTTACCTACAAACCTTAGCCGAAAGCACATCTCTATCATGTCCGTATGACCAATGAATAGATATGTCCTGCTGAAGTTTACCAAGAGCCTATCATGACTATACTACCTCTGATAGTGTCTTACCTACAAACCTTAGCCGAAAGCACATCTCTATCATGTCCGTATGACCAATGAATAGATATGTCCTGCTGAAGTTTACCAAGAGCCTATCATGTCCATACTACCTCTGATAGTGTCTTACCTACAAACCTTAGCCAAAAGCACATCTCTATCATGTCCGTATGACCAATGAATAGATATGTCCTGCTGAAGTTTACCAAGAGCCTATCATGTCCATACTACCTCTGATAGTGTCTTACCTACAAACCTTAGCCAAAAGCACATTTCTATCATGTCCGTATGACCAATGAATAGAAATGTCCTGCTAAAGTTGCCGAGAGCTTATCACGTCCATACTACCTCTGATATCACTCTCACCCAAACGTATCATTTATATTCCGAAATGATGGGTCTACAAAGTCAGAAAAGAGCCACTTTATTCCCAAAAGAGAGCAAAATTACATCTGGGAAAACAAAATGAGAAAGGATACATCATGATGGTGGACTAGTCAGATCGCGAATCAGCCGCTCCAGTGCAGCTATCCTCTCATTCCTAAGAACAAGGCATCGATGCGAGCCTGCTCCAGCCGCGCCTCGGGAGTGTTCGTAAGGGTCAGCTCAGCCCTTGCTCGAAGACAGCCCGTACAGGTAGCCTCTGCATGGTCCAGATCCCGCCGCGCTGTGCTCAGTCGACCAGTCGCTACATCCAGACCTGCCAACGACTGAGAAGCCCATTCATCTGCCAAAGCAAGTTTTTTCCTCAACTTGCGAGCCCTCGCTGCGTTCCCTTCATGCTCGGATCGACACTTCGCCTCAACTGCAAGAGCCTCTTCCACGACAGCCTTCCTTTCATCCATCTCCAGCTCGTGCATCCCGATGGAGTTGTCTAGGCTTTCCAGCTTTGCAGCAAGCCGCACAGTCATGGCATCTTATCTAGTCTGGACATCAGGATCAAGGCTGCCCCCAGTCAGCTGCAAGTAGTCGTTAATAGGTTGCTCTAAGCCATTAACCACCGCCTCCAGGGCGTCTGCTACCCCAGGATCGTCGAGCTCCCTGACGACCCCAATCGAGAACTGGGAAGTCTTCTTCAAGCGCTCGAAGTCTAGGCTCTTCGCCAGCACCATTGATACCATCATTTTCAAACCGGTGTAGAAGAGGCTGGTATGCTGCTCGGTCAACGCAACTAGATTCGACTGAACGCCAGGGGTGGTCGTAATACTAGCAAGTCCCCCTCCGGGAACGATTGCAGAAGCCACACCCGTCGCCTCGACAGGCGGTGCGACCAAGTGAGGCGCGACAACAATGGCCGAAGTCATCGGCATACCCACAAGAGGCGAGGTCACGGTGACAGGTTCATCCTCCTCTTGAGATAACAAGACCACTCCGGGCGAGCTAGCCCCCGAAGGAATTTCCTTCTCGGACGGACTCCTCGAGACACCAACCAGATCTCACAAATTAATAGTTGGTTATGATTGGATGCTACGTCAGCCCACTACCCTCGAAAGACGGACAGTCAGCGAATTTGAAAAGTTTTTTCGTGCAAGACGGTTCAGCGGGTTCTACGCTAAAGGAGCTTTCTACGCTCGACAGCAATGGATCTACGATTTTACGCTCGCAAGCTACAAGTCTATGGTTTTACGCCCGGATGCCTTTGTGCTCGATAGCTTTTATGCTCGAGAGGTCACAAACCTACGACTTTTACGCTCAGCAGATACCAAATCGACGATCTCACGCTCGGTGGCGCTAAGTTTACGCTCAGAAGCAACAGATCCGCAAACCTCATGCTCAAAGGAATTTTTTTTTTTCAGGAGCTACAAATCAAACAGTTCTACGCTAAAGGAGTTTTCTATGTTCGACAGCAACAGATCTACGTCTGTACGTTCGATGGCTATAAGTCTATGGTTTTATGCCCGGATGCCTTTGTGCTCGGTAGCTTTTATGCTCGAGAGGCAACAAACCTACGACTTCACGCTCAGGAACGACAAGTCTACGATTTTACGCTCGATGGTGTTCTTATGCTCAGAAGCTACAGACTGATGATTTCATGCTCCACGACTTTCCGCATATCAGAACAGTCCCCAGGGCGGTCAATTACAAAGAGTTCACATAGAAGATACTCGTTCTTGACCCAGAGCATCCCAAATACCCGAAGTATACAGAGTTCAAACATTGAGAAAATTACTCTTCTCGGGTCCAAAATTGGAGGTTCATCCAGACTCCAGTCTGAACATCTCGTCTATCAAGATGGCAATTCAGTTTTGACGGCCAAAGCCTCGACCCTGTTCCAAGGGAGTTTCGAGAGATTATTCTTGAAGACGAAGTCTGAACAAGAGTTCTGTTCATCAGAAAACTCTATGCAGTCCCTCAATCCTAGCAACAGGACAGTTCTAAACGTTTAAAATGCTCAATAGCATTCTATGGACAGGGCCTAGTACTCTTTCTATCAGAGTCGGCGTAAAAGTTCAGACGTGTCGAAGCTGCACATATTCAGACTTCACAGCAACATATGGCAAGACGATCATATGAAGAAGAAGACGACTTTATTAAAAGATTAAAATCATGATTACATATGAGGGAAATCCAATCTACAAGGGTTTTTTTCTATTTTTAGGATTACATCTGAGGGAAACTCCATCTACAAAGGAGTTTTCCTATCGTCGTCGAAAGATCGCCCAGAAGCTGTCCTGACAGATTCTCGTGCCGGTGCAGGTCTTTCTCTTCCGCCATGGCTGTTCATGACCACCACAGTCATGAACAAGAAGATCCTCCATTCGCCATGGCCGATCCAGTTGGGGTTTCTTCAAACCCAACCCAATCAGGATGACAGATTACGGTTTGTCCAATCTCGTCCGCAGGGGTCTCAGGAAGAAATAAACAGTCTACAAGCTGTCTGGTCTAAAACGACCCTTCCTCTCTCCTGGTGCAACGCCATATAAAGTTGCTGATTATCCCGAGTGAAGGAGGCTAAGATATCCTTCCATGATCCACAGTTGCAGTGGACACTTGCTTGAAGACGCCGTCTTTTTCGGCTTCCTACACGCTGGAAGAACATGATCTCCTTCTTCCTCAGATCGACCCGACGAACTCCGGCGATCATCTAGGCGTGGTGATGGGAATATGGTGAGAACAGGTTCACCCCCCAGCCTTTTTATAGGCAAAAGAGATCACAGCGGTCCCCAATAAATCCGCCATAAAGTCAGCATCGACCGTTTCAACGCTCCACTCAGAAACGTTTTGAGTTACGAGGGGCCGTTCATGCTTCATTCAAAGCGTTTCAAATTCTGAGGAATTTAAAAGCTTTGAAGGGGGTCTTGTAGAAGCATGAAAAATACGCTGGGAGGATCTACACAGCATCTTGATGTAGAGCAGCATAAACAGAGACCTCCAAAGCTATTGGGCGTACAACCGAGCTTTTCCGCCAAATACAGCGTAAAAATGAGCCCAAAGGACCATCCGTGTAAGTGCAGTACGTCCAGGCCGCTCAAGCGTAAAATAGAGTTCTTCATCGCCTCCATGGCGTAAAACTCAGCCGCTCTCAAAGCAGCATTAAAGCGTACGAGGAACGCTTCGTCTTCCCCAAGATGAACCTGTCAAGTCACGCAGTGAACCTGACCTCTGACTCCTGACAAAAGGTGCTACACGGCCACCCAGACGACGGCTGGAAACGATGACAGACCCCTCGGGACGCACCCTACAGTATGATGATGGATCTTCGCATTTAATGCAGAGGATTTGGTTGAAAGATCACCGAACCGTCGTTTACTGAAGTCCCCTCAGCATAAACCGCTCTCTCGCGTAGAAGGGAATACGCTGTCCTATTTTACACAGGCAAGCATGAGCTATTTTATGCTCCGCAATAGGCAAACCGCTGCCACGTCTAAAGCTGCACCTCGTACGGGGCTCGAGGCACGTCTCTACGTCTAATTGCACAGAGCAGTAACAGTTTCCCTCGAGGCACATCTCTGCGACGGATGCACAGAGGGGCTGTAGGCCTTCAAAACACATCTCCGTATTTAATGCACAAGATGATGGCAAATCTCTGTAGAAGATTTGATTATATCTTCGAAAGCCATAATTTCGGCTAAGACGTCCATATCAGCACTTTGGCACGGTAAGCAGTGGCTTCTACGCCCATTCAGGATCAGTGCTCACGCGGCTTCCAACGCCCTCTCAGTTTCTACGACTATTCGGCTCCTATGCCTGTTCGGCTTCTACGCCTCGGCTCCTATGCCTGTTCGGCTCCTATGCCTGTTTGGCTTTCATGCCTGTTCGGCTCCTATGCCTGTCCGGCTTCCATGCCTGTTCGGCTGCTATGCCTAGTTGGCTTCTATGCCATGGCGACAGACGTTGGCTTTTACGCCCACCTCTTCTATACGAGGGATACCTACCTGCGTGGCTTTTATACCGTGATCTTTGTAGCAATAGTACGCGTTGTGTCCCCTTAGTTGGACCCCCGTCATACGCTCATTCAAAAGATCATCCATACGCAGGCATTGGTTACTTTAACCATCGTGTGAAAGGGTGCTGTGCTGTCCACTCCTCGGTTTTTGCACCAACGGAGTGGTCACTGTCACCAAAACTCTATAAATAGAGACCCCTATCTATGGGGAAAGAAGGTCGGAACTTGAAAAGAAGGTCTAGAAATTGACACCAGATCAAGATCAAACAAGTGAAGATCAAACAAGGAGAGAGGAGATCGAGAGAGAGAGAGAGAGAGGAGCCCGGATCTCGGCAAAGAGTAGGGATCGACGACCTTGGCATCGTGCATCCACCCTCCTTTGCAACCTTCGAAGCTGCTACCTGTCTTCCACGGCACTTCTTCAACATCGTGTAGTCCAAGGGCTAAAGTGATCGACCGCAGATCAGACACCTATAGCAATTTATACCCAGATTAAATAAATTGTACTCCCACATCCTCGTATAGGATTACATTGTACAAGTTTGTTTGTAAACAAAAGGGCACGGGTTTCGTATAAGCCCCGTCATTGAAATACACTTTCATTCTTTCGTTTAATACCACAAACATCTGGTCCGTAAGGCTGTCTTCGGCGTGTCTTCTCTCTTCACCTTCACCTGGTGATAGCCTGACCTCAAATCTATCTTCGAAAACACCTTCGCCCCACTAAATTGATCGAAAAGATCATCTATCCTCGGCAGCGGGTATTTGTTCTTGATAGCGAGGTTGTTCAAAGCTCTATAATCGATGCACATGCGCACCGTGTCGTCCTTCTTCGGCACGAACAAAACCGGAGCTCCCCATGGTGATGAACTGGATTTGATGAAGCCTTTTTCCTGCAGCTCCTCAACTTGCTTCTTCAGTTCTGGCAGCTCGCTGTTGTTGACTCTATAGACATGTTGTGAAATGGGCTCCGCTTCTGGCACCAAGTCTATAGAGAATTCAATATCTCTGTCTGGCGGCAAGCCTGGCAACTTCTCGGGAAATACATCCAGGAACTCCGCTATCAGAGGATGTGGCAACTCCTCTTCTTCCATCCTGGCTTCGCAAAATGTGCTCCTGCTCTGCTCCGCTACTCCTCTGGCGACCTCGAACTCCGGCTCTCCTGGTGGTCGAAATAATACTCTGCCTCCATGACAATCTATAGTAGCATGATGTCTACTCAACTAGTCCATTTCGAGTACAATATCGTACCCCGGAAGTGGCATGACGAGTAAGCACACGCTTAACTCTCGGCCTCCCACTGACACCCTCCGGTCCTTGCAATGATCACGGACTAGGATAATACCTCCACCAGTCGTAATCTTGCAAGTCCTAGCTAATGGTTCTGTTTCTAAATGATGTCAAAGTGCATAAGATATGGACACGAAACTATGGGAAGCGCCAGAGTCAAATAATGTAAATGCTGGAATGCAATCGAGAAGAACTGAACCTGTAATCAAGTCTCCTGCTGGCTCGACCTCCTCGACTGCTATGGCGTATGCTCGCCCCGGGGGTGCACCTCTCTGCTGCTGGTGCTGAGCAAACCTCTACTGCTGTGGTGGAAGTGGAGGTCCTCTCTACTGGCCTCTTGGTACGGTAGGTATCCTGGCTGGTCCCCTCTGGGCGGCTGTTCCACCCTGACCTGGACGAGTCTGGATGGTAGGGCAATCCCTCAGCTGATGTACGGTTGATCCGCAGGACAAACATGTGCCCAACCTCTTCCTGCAGATCTCTCTAGTGTGTCCTGCCTTCCCGCAGTATGCACACTGGATGGCGGGCTGAGTCTGCCTCTGCTGCTGGTACTGGACCTGTCCTCGGACTGGTGCCTGGTGCTGTTGATGCTGCTGCTGATATGACCTCTGCTGTTGCTGAAAGTGTGGATGCTTGCCCAGTCCCGCACCACTGTTTGCTCCTCCTGAAGCATCGCTTCCCCTCTTGGGCCTGAGGTCCAAGTCATCCTCAATTATCTGGGCATCCATCAATATGCCCTCGAAGGTAGCAGTGCAATATCCCGACGTGCGAGACTTGATCTCCCTTGCCAGCTCCTTTCTGAACTTCCGGGCCCTGTCTCCTAGATCTCTAATCATCGATGGCGCAAAATGGCTCAGGCGGTAAAACTCTGCGGCGTACTCATCAACGGACGAGCTCCCTTGGACCAAGTCATGGAACTGACTCTCCAAGGCTCCCAG
This sequence comes from Iris macrosiphon, assembly GCA_036927795.1. Taxonomy (NCBI): domain Eukaryota; kingdom Viridiplantae; phylum Streptophyta; class Magnoliopsida; order Asparagales; family Iridaceae; genus Iris; species Iris macrosiphon. Next base: position 553,309 of record JAYESA010000032.1, on the reverse strand, counting down.
GGCAACATCAGGAAAGAACTTCTCCTTGAAGAGTTCCCTGAAGGCCTCCCAAGTGAGTCCCCCGACAAGTCTCGGCTCAGTGCAAAACTACGTCAGGGCGATGTCGAACATCTGGCTACCGGCGGCCTCTATCTGAAGGGTCTCCGGAAGCTGTGCCAATCGCAAGTTCCTCTTATTGTCCTCTAGCCAATCGTCGGCATAGAGTATTCCCTCAGTACCCTTGAACTCCCGAGGCATCATCCTCTTGAAGTCCATAATAGTACCCGGCCTCTGGTGGTACTGGCCAGGATGCTGCTGCTGAGCGACTCTCTCCACAGCCTGGAGAGCCACCTGATGAGCATTCTCCATGCTCACCCTCATCATCTCGGTCTGGGCCTGGTGCGCCTCCGCCTGCACCCTCTTGGCCTCTATTGACGTCCTCTGGGCATCAACCATGCCCTGGATCAATGCGAACATCTGTTCCCCATCGACGGGCACACCTCCTGGAAACTGAGTCGGTGGTGGTGGTAGAGGCTCCGTCGTAGCTATAGGAACCCTCTGAACAGGTGGGGGAGGAGGAACCCCGAACAGTGCAGACACTCCCACATGCACAGGGGATGTAGGAGGTGCTGCTGGTGTGTCCAACAGGGTGAGAGATGGCAGTCCTCTCTGAAGCTGCTGCTCCGAGTCTCAGGGACCTGGTCTTCAGCGGCATCCTGAAGACAGATTGAAAGATTTAATTAAGGCAATAGACAAGATATCATCAAGGAAGGACAGTAAAAATTCTAAAGGAAATAATCATTAGAGTAGCATTATAAGAATCAAAAATTTCCTAATTGTGATTGAGCATATTCTTGGCCTAATCCTATTTCCTAAAACAGGCTCGTAGAAATACTCTAAGCGAGCACCACTACGATATCGCTCTAAATGCGAATCTAGACCTGCATGGGCCACCACTAAAAACGTGTCACGATCCGCACCCGGAATTTGGGCATGAGCCGTAGGTTCGTCCAGCCTACTTCACAGCATCAACGGTAGAATGCTGTCTAGGTCTCAAATATAACTCATCCTGTCAATAGTCTCAACTCCATAAGGAGGACAATGATAAAATATGAATCCACATTTATAATATACTCAATCACAAAGCTATATGAAAGTAATTGGCACGATGAGAAATAAGAATAAAGAGTTCTATCATAAGTCAACACAATATAAATGCATCATAAGTCCAGTGTCTAGATGTTCACCAAAAGTCACAATAATAATATAACCCAAATCTCAGTCTAGTACAATAATACATAAAATAGGACAGTCTAAGTACATGTAGGTAGAATCTCCTCTAAGATGGGTAACTCCTATGGGATTTCTGGTATGAAATCTTCCTCTGCTCCCGGGCCATAGTAGGTGGGGCAAAAATCCTCCAAGTCCTCTGAAAATGTTATCCAGTCAGGATTGGAGCGAAGCACAAACACTAAACAGCAGTTTCATTTATGTTGACAAAAACTATAAAACAATGTAAGAAATACAAGATGAAATAAATACTAGAAATATAGAGTACTGGAGAATATGAAATGAGCAATGGAATATCTAGCAATGAGTGGAAATATAATGTAAATGCTAGAACAAGTAAATCTGAAATAAGAGTAAACATCTGGCTAAGTGTTTGAAATATCAGTTTATTATGTGATCGGCTTAGGACAAGATCAGGCTGGTTACATATGATTAGCTATGATTCTTGTAGGTCAGGCTAACCATCTGGTTAGCTATGATGCATGTAGTGGTCAGGCTAATCATATATAATAGCTATGAGGCATGTAATGGTCAGGCCGCACCCGACGTAAGATGTGGGGTGAGCTATGATGCATGTAGAGTTGGATATGATCACATAATCTACTAATATTTCCCCATATCCAGCTAGCACGATGGATTCCAATCATGACTCCTCATGACAGGTATCTAGGGTGCTAACCCGTGTATCCACAGTGTCAGAGTTAAGTATAGTATACAACTGTAATTATAGATTTAATCAACAAAACAAAAACTGTCAGAGAATGTACTCGCCTGTGGTCCCGAGGAAGGTGCGAGGATCGATGTCCAAGATGAAATTACAGTGACCTAATTGTGGAATATCAATGTCAAATACTGAATTAAGGGAAATAATATGTTTAACTAATTAAATATGAGGCCTCTAGGTCATACTAGAATCTACTGGTCAATACTAGTCAAACTTGGTCGTACTAAGTCATACTAGGTTAACCAGGTCTACTAGTCCATTTATATACCATAATAGTCCATATTGGACAAAAACCTAACTAAACTAGTCATTACTAGCTATACTAGACATTAGTACATAACTATCTATATGATATTACATAATACTTATATACTAGAGTCTAGTTAGTACATAAATACTTATATAGCTTACAGTTAATAACACTACCTAATACCAACTCAAGGACTAATACTAATCATATCAATACTTTGATACCAACTAAACTAATTACTAATACTAAATATAACTAGCAAGTGCTAATTAAACAATACAATACTAACTAAGCTAATTTCCTAACTAATACTAACTCGTATCAATAACTGATACTAAATCCTTCTCTTTCACAGTTGAATAGAACTGACCTTGTTAAACCCTTTTCAAGTAGCCAAGGTGGTTGATTGAACTGACACTCTCTACACTTCTCCCACCCTGAGGCTCAGGTCACAAGGAAAAATACCTAAACTCTTAACAAATGCATTGACCCTAGATAACTGATTCAATGATCCATTCACAGTTTCACAGTCTGAAGTTGTTCAGACTACACAGGCATTTCCTAACTCTAAGACAAGCATATAGCTACTGGTAGGATCAATAGCCTAACCTCTGAGACAACCTATGGTTTACACAAGTATGGCTAAACTAGCTACTGATACATAACACTATCTCACTAAACTTACTGACACATTACACACAGGCACACAGGAAAACTCTCAGTTCACACACACGGTGAACTCACTGAAGTTGCCCAGACCTACATACATGGCTAAACCCTTGAGACAACCCAATCCCCCACATACTGACACAACTCAAAAAGACTGATAGACACTGTGTGCACAAGGTACTGGCACACACATACAGATACACACACATAGGCATCTACCCTTACTGAACTGTTCTCACAGTTCCTATATTAGTTCACTACACACAGGAACACATACACTCTCATCAAACTGGCACTCACACAGGCACTCACAGACTAAACCGATACACACACTCACAGGTTACACAGACTGGCACTCACACTCACAGGTTACACAGACTGGCACTCATACTCACAGGTATCTAGAACTCTCTGCACACTCATGTCACTGATACTCTAAGACACACACACACATGCACTCATTATTACAGGCACACACTGAAACTCACACACAGATATACACAGAGCTACTCATACACAGATATTCACACAGGCACATACACACACACTGAACACAGTGTCACACAGATACAACTGCACACAACCTATTGCTCACTCATACACAGGTTCACAGTAGTGAAACCCCCAAATACTGATACTCTAAACCTATAATCCTACTGATACTAACCCCCAGTACCTGTTATATTGCTAAATACTGACACCACATAATTCCTACACTACCACACACAAGTTACTGACACAGCACAACACATGCCCCTGTCTAACTGATACACACACATAGGTTCTCACTCACAGGCACTCACTCACAGGGACATGAACTGAACTTCTCACTGATACATACACACAGGTTACACACAGATACAGAAACTCACTGACACGACACAGGTTACTGATACACAGCTCTAACACACTCCCAAAACCCGACTCTACACAGAACCTCCCAACAGTGTCTGATACACCGAGACACGGGGACACTAAAACCCACACTGCACAAAACACACAGTTCAAACAAAATACCCGACTGCACAGTAATCCCAAAACACACAGCACAGGTCAAATCCCGACTGTGTACATAAATTCCTCCAATTCACAACCTATATACACCTATACAAATATATCTATGTATATAGATTGGTACATCAAAACATGCAGATATTTGAACACATTAGATAGGTAAATCCCTAAGGGGCATTCCTACAAACACCTAGGGGGCTGAAATCGGTTTTCACATTAAGAACCCATGAATCCTCAACCAAAACCCTAAGAATCGAGATCTAAACTACACGTTGGAGAGGTAATCATGTCTACATGCAAACCCCTAGGATTAGGGTTCCTGAAATTGGGGGAAATCCAACATATGAACACCAAACCCTAGTTTCACCTAGGTTTTCCATGGAGAAACTCCAAAAACGAAATCTAAACAATTTGGTGGGCTCCTAATAGCCAAACACAAATGAAAAACGGAATTAAAATGGGTTAAAATCGGATTTCACCTATTGGGAGATGGTTTCCCAATGTTGGTCCTCTTCTTCAAGTCTTCTTGGTCCAAGCTCCTTGATTTCCTTTGATGGAGGAGGAAATGGACTTCTAGGATTTTAATTCCTGAAATTTATGGGGAGGGAATGATTTTTCTAATGGAGGCTAGGTTTAGGCTTTCTTCATGAAGGAAGAAGCTTGAGGGAGGCTTCCCTTCATTATATAGGACTAGGGTTAGGGTTTCAATACAAGGGTTTAATTAACCCTTCATGTTTAGTCATGTAGAACTAAAACTAATTAGGGTTTGCCATTTCTAGGGTTTTTAAATCTAAATCTAAAATGCAAATTAGGGTTCCACCAAAACTAGAATGCCAACTAGGGTTTGATCACTAGGGTTGACCTATTAGGTTTTTAGGGTTTAACCTAAAACCTATGCATTAAGAATATCCTATAATTATTTAATAAAACTCATCCCACATATTTACATAATTAAATTAATCAGGGGAAATTACAATAATGCCCTAATCTGGAAATATGGTAGTGACAAGACCGCAGGCGAGTACATTCTCTGACAGTTATTATTATTTTGATCATTACTATGATTCTAGTTGTAGTGTATACTTAATTCAGACACATCGAATACACGGACTAGTATCATAGATACCTGTCATGAGGAGTCATGATTAGAATCCATCGTACTAGCTGGAGAAGGGAAAATATTAGCAAGTTATATGATCATATCCTACCTTACATGCATCATAGCTCACCCCATATATCACGTAGGGTGTAGCCTGACCATTTACATGTCTCATAGTCTGTTATATATAATTAGCCTGACTTTTGCTCGTATTATAGCTAACCAGATGGTTACTCTGACCTCACATGTATCATAGCCAATCATATATAACAAGTCTGATCTAGTCCCAAGCCGATCACATAACAAACTAATATTTTACGACAATTAGCCAGTATTTTTTGTTCTTGCTCCAGTACATTCATTTCTAGCTTTCACTCATATCTGTTTCACTGCTAGTTAGTTATATATGATGATTACATGTCTCTCCAGTATTCCTTATCTTCTAGTATTGATTCCATTATGTATTTTTCTTATGCTATTTTATAGTTTTTGTCAATATAATTGAAATTGTTGTTAGTGTTTGTGCTTTGCTCCAATCCTGAGTGGATAATATTTTTCAGAGAATCTTGAGAATTTTTGTCCTATCCATTATGGTCTAGGAGTATATTGTGATTACATCCCGGAGATTCCAAAGGAGCCACCCCCTTAGAGGAGATACCACCCGTAGTTGTTTAGACAACACTTAGCCTAGTTTATTTATATATTGGATTGTTCTATCTTTGAGACTTGATTTGTATTATGTTGAGACCTTATCTATGTTGAGATAGCTAGACTCTAGACTTAATGTTATTAGTTGAGTTGTGTTCTAGACTTATGTGAGAACTTCTTTATATCTTTTCATATCTTATCGTGCCATTTACCTTCTTTAGAGTTATTGTGATTGGGTACCTTATGAATTAATGATCATATGCATATTCATTGCCCTCCTTATAGAGTTGAGATCATTGACAGGTTATTCTGTGAGTTGTGTTAGTATTTTTGAGACCTAGACAACGTTCTACCGTCGATGCTGCGGCATAGACTGGACGTACCCATGACTCATGCCCAAATTTTGGGTGCGGGTCATGACACGTTTTAGTGGTGGCCCATGCAGGTCTAGAAGAGTAAGATTAGGTCGCAACTAGTGCAGTATCATAGAGTGCTCAGACTTAGTGTACTATTACAAGCACGAGATGGGGTATAGATGAGAGTATGCTCAATCACAACTAAAAAAATTCCAGATTTATTTTGCTATTCTGAATGATTGCTTCTTTTAAATTTTGCTGTCCTTTTTTGATGATATCGTATCTTTTGCCTTAATTATTTTTTCTTGTTTCAATCTGTCTTCAGGATGCCACCGAAGACTGTGTCATTGAGATTGGGACCCGCAGCTTCCGAGAGGTCTACCACCTCTCGACCTGCAACCCAGACAGCTGGATTTTCTCCTCCCACTTCACCTGTTCATGTAGGAGTTTCCACAAATTTTGGGGGTCCTCCTCTCCCACCTGTCCAGAGGGTTGTCCCGGCTATTACGGAGGATCTTTCACCACCACAGATTCCATTTTCAGGAGGTATGCCCGCTGAAAGAGCACAGATGTTCGTATTGATCCAGGGCATGGTGGATGCTCATAGGATATTGGCAGAGGCTCAGCGAGTTTAGGTTAAAGCGCAGAGGGTGCAGGCAGAGGTGAACCAAGTGCAGACTAAGCTGATGAGGGAGAGCATAGAGAATGCTCATCAGGTGGCTCTCCAGGTAGTAGAGAGAGTCGTACAACAACATCCTAGCCAGCAGCAGCAGCAGATGCCAGGCACTATAGTGGACTTCAAGAGGATGATGCCTTGGGAGTTCAAGGGTGTTGAGGGAATACTTATAGTGGACTTCAATAGGATGATGCCTCGGGAGTTCAAGGGTGTTGAGGGGATACTCTACGCCGACGACTGGCTGGAGGACATAGAGAGGAACTTGCGTTTGGCTCAGATTCCAGAGAGCTTGTAGATAGAGGCCGCCGGGAGCCAGATGTTCGATATCATGTTGACTTGGTATCGTACGGAGCTGAGACTTACTGTTAGAGGACTTACTTGGGAGGCTTTCAAGAATATTTTCAAGGAGAAGTTCTTTCTCGACGTGGCCCTGGGAGCCTTGGAGAGTTAGTTCCATGACTTAGTCCGAAGGAACATATCGATCGACGAGTACGTCGCAGAGTTTTGCCGCTTGAGTCATTTTGCACCGTCGATGATTCAGGACCCAGGAGACGGAGCCCAAAAGTTCAGGAAGGGGCTGATGAGAGAGATCAAGTCTCGTACTTTTGGATGTCGTACTGCTACCTTTAAGGGCATTCTGATGGATGCCCAGATTACTGAGGATGACCTGGACCTCAGGCCCAAGAGAGGATGCGATATTTCTGGAGGAGCGAGTGGTAGTACGGGACCGGCCAAGCGTCCCCACTTTCAATAGCAGCAGAGGCCGTATCATCACCAGCAGTACCAGGCACCAGCTCGTGGACATATCCAGCAGCAGCAGTAGAGGTAGACCCAGCCCGCTGTCCAATATGCGTACTACGGAATGGCGGAACACACGAGAGACATCTGCAGAAAGAGGTTGGGTACGTGTTTGTCTTATGGATCGTCAGCACACCAGTTGAGAGATTGTTCGTCTATTCAGACTAGTCCAGGTCAGGATGGAGCAGCCACTCAAAAAGGACCTGTCAGAGTACCTACTACACCAGGAGGCCAACAGAGGGGACCACCACTTCCGCCATAGCAGCAAAGGTTTGCCCAGTACCAGCAGCAGTAGAGAGGTGCAACCCAGGGACGAGCGTATGCCATGAAGGCCGAGGAGGCTGAGCCAGCTGGAGACGTGATATCAGGTTCAGTTCTCCTCGATTCCATTCGAGCATTTGCTTTATTCGATTCTGACACTTTCCATAGTTTTGTATCTGTATCTTATGATCTGAAGAATTATTTAGAGACGGAACCCTTAGATAGGACTTGCAAGATCACGACTGGCGGAGGCATTATTCTAGTCAGTAATTTTTGTAAGGACCGGAGAGTTTCATTGGGAGGCCGAGAGTTGAGTGTGTGGTTCCTCGTAATGCCACTTCCCGGATACAATATTGTACTCGAAATGGATTGGTTGAGTAGGCACCATGCTACTATAGATTATCGTGGAGGCAGAGTGGTATTTCGACCGCCAGGAGAGCCAGAGTTCGAGGTCGCCAGAGGAGCATCGGAGCATAGCAGGGGCATCTTTTGTGGAGCCAGGATGGAAGAGAAGGAGTTGCCACATCCTTTGATAACGGAGTTCCTGGATGTCTTTCCAGAGGAGTTGCCAGGTTTTTCGTCAGACAGAGATATCGAGTTCTCTATAGACTTGGTGCCAGGCTCAGAGCCAATATTACAGCACGTCTATAGGGTCAACAACAGCGAAATGGCAGAACTGAAGAAGTAGGTTAATGAGTTGCAGGATAGGGGCTTCATCAAATCCAGTTCATCACCGTAGGATGCTCCAGTTTGTTTGTACCAAAGAAAGATAGGTCGGTACGCATATGTATCGACTACAGAGCTTTGAATAACCTCAATATCAAGAACAAATACTCACTACCGAGGATAGATGATCTATTCGATCAGTTAAGCGAAACGAAGGTATTCTCAAAGATAGACTTAAGGTCAAGATACCACCAGGTAAAAGTGAAGAAAGAAGATATTTTGAAGACAGCTTTTTGGACTCGATATAGCTAGTTTGAGTTCATGGTGATACCATTTGGGTTGACTAATGCACCGACAGTATTCATGAACCTGATGAACAAGGTGTTCCACCAGTACCTTGACAAGTTCGTGATAGTGTTCATCGATGACATTCTTGTGTATTCAAAGACCACAGAGGAGCATGAGGAGCACATGAGGATGGTTTTGGAGACTCTTAGGAAAGATGAGCTTTACGGGAAGCTTTCGAAGTGCGAGTTCTTCCGTAATAAGGTTGAATTCTTTGGGCTTGTGATGATGGGTGACGGGATCTCAGTTAAACCGAAGAAGATCATGTCAGTGGAGTTGTGGGCTACTCCCAATTCAGTGGCTGAGATCAAGAGTTTTCTCAAACTAGCAGGTTACTATAGGAGGTTTATACAAGATTTCTCCAGGATTACAGAGCCGATGATTAGGCTGACCAGGAAGGATGCGGATTTTGTCTGGACGAAGGATTGTCCGGCCATATTTGATGAGCTGAAGAAAAGATTGACAACAGCTCCAGTATTGACGTTGCCATCAGGGACAGGTGGATTCACTATCTACAGTGATGCTTCAGGGAAGGGTTTGGGCTGCATTCTTCACCAACACGGGAAGGTGATTGCCTATGCTTCCAGGAAATTATGCCCTCTTGAGAAGAACTATCTCACCCATGATTTGGAGTTGGCAGTGGTCATCTTTGCTCTAAAGCTGTGAAAACACTATCTGTACGGAGAGCGTGTGGAGATCTTCACAGACCACAAGAGCTTGAAGTACGTGTTTACACAGAAAGAACTGAACATGAGGCAGAGGAGGTGGTTGGAGTTGATGAATGACTTCAATATTTTATTGCAGTACCACCCAAAAAAGGCTAACGTAGTCGCCGATGCCTTGAGCAGGTATCCGATGGCTATGTACTTGACGACAGATAGACACTTGTTGGCCAAACTTGAGAGCTTGAAAATTAAGGTGCTAGTTCCTGGTATTGAGATTCAGATATAGGGATTGCAGATACAGTCCGAGCAGATGGACAGAATCAGAGCTACGCAGTATGATGATGAGGCTCTGAAGAGTATCAGGGCACAAGTTTGGACAGGATTATCGAAGGATTTTACTATTGCAGATGATAGATCATTGTGGCATGGTACTAGGATATATGTGCCAAGCAGAAAGATGCACGAGGAGATTTTGCAGGAGGTGCATCGCTCTTAGTACTCGATGCATCCATGTGCCAACAAGATGTATCGAGACCCGAGGGAGAACGTTTGGTGGTATGGTATGAAGCACGAGGTAGCACGCTTTGTATCCCGGTGTTTAGTGTGCCAACAGGTAAAGGCGGACAGACATAGGCCAGGAGAACTGCTTCAGCCTTTACCCATCCCAGAGTGGAAGTGAGAGCATGCGACTATAGATTTTGTTTCAGGGCTTTCGAGTTCTCCAGGAGAAAAAAGACACAATTTGGGTCATCGTAGACAGGTTGACCAAATCAGCCCACTTCTTACCATTCAAAGTGGGTACGTCGACGGAGAAGCTAGTAGAGATGTATGTACGACAGATTGTTAGATTACATGGGTCCCTATGAGCATCATCTTGGATCGGGATAGTCGTTTTACTTTCCACTTCAGGAGGAGTTTGCAGGCGAGCTTAGGCACTCAGCTTAAGTTCAATACCGCATATCACCCCCAGACAGATGGGCAGTCGGAGAGGACTATTCAGACTCTCGAGGATATGCTACGTACTTGTATTCTAGATCTCAGAGGTTCTTTGGAGGATCATCTACACCTGGTAGAGTTTGCTTACAACAACAGCTACCAGGCCAGTATTGAGATGTCACCATTTGAGGCTCTATACGGAAGGAGGTATTGCACACCGTTATCTTGGAATGATGTTAGTGAGAGAGCCTTGTTGGGACCAGAGATGGTCATGGATGCAGGGGAGAAGGTGAAACTCATCATAGATATACTTCGAGTGGCGCAGGACAGACAACGACATTGGGCCCACCACCACCGTAAACCCTTAGAGTTTGAGGTATAGGTTTTATTAAAAATGCTTTTGAGTGTATTATTTTAGATTATGTGTTAAGGCTGAGTTATTCTAGGTTGACAATTTGGTATTCTTGCAGATTTCTTCGACACGGGGCACGATTCGCTTTGGTGGAGGTGGGAAGCTTAGTCCACGGTACATCGAACCTTTCGGTATTCTTGCGAGGGTCGGTGCAGTGGCCTACAGGCTAGACTTGCCGCCTGCACTAGAGGGAGTATATGACGTGTTCCACGTATTGCAGCTGAGACGGTATGTGGCAGATCCTAGTCACGTACTAGATCACTCGAAGATCGAGGTTGGTCCGACTCTCAGCTATCCTAAATAGCACGTAGAGATTTTGGATCGCAGGGAGAAGGTATTGCGGAACCAGATTATTCCTTTGGTTCGTATTGCATGGAGACATCATTCTCCAGGTGAGTCAACCTGGGAAAGGGAGGATGAAATACGAAAGCAGTACCCGTATCTCTTCGAACCTTGAGGTATTGTTCTTATTGTTCTAATTGTGTTCTTGTGCTGGTTTAGTTCAATTTCGAGGATGAATTTTTTTTAGAAGGGTAGACTTGTCAGTACCACATTTCTAGAGTAGGGGCATTATTGTCATTTATAATATTGATATATATGGTGGTTATAGTTACATGATATGTATAATATATTATATTATTAGTATTAATGATATGGGTTAGTAGGCTAGACTTGATGTGACCATTAGACTCAACCTTAGACTAGGCAATTTTGGACCACTAGTTAATCCCCTCTCTTTTAATTAGAAAATTATTAAACTATTAGTTGGAATGAAAACTCCACTTATTGGAAAACTCTTCATGAAATCATTGAGGGCAAATAGGACTTTATGTATTATCTAGCCTAGGTCCATAAGTGGCCGGCCCTATATAGGGGAGGGGGAGCCTCCCTCAAGTGCATTCATTATTCATGAGAAACCCTAGATTTAGTTCTTCCCCAAAACTTTATTCCTCCATCAAATTTTAGAAATTAAACCCCAATCTCTTTTATTTCCCTCATCTAATAAGCCTAGAAGCTTATGCCACAAGGAACATTGGAGAAGAAGAGGCTTGGCTAGAGAACCCTTGACTTTGATTTGGGAATCCATCTCCCAAGAGGTAAAATTCTGAAATCTCTCTTTTAAATTCTATATTATTGGTTTGTTGACCATTAGGAGCCCACCCATGGTCTAGGAATAGCCTCAAGGGGAGAGAATGAGTCTCTATTGGTTTTTATGGTGTTTCTTCATGAAGTTGTGTTCACATTTGGGGTTTTGTGTTTAAGAATGAATTTTTCTCTCTATTGTTCATTATAACTAATTATATTAGATATATATAAATATATTTGATGTGTATATGTCATTAGTTGTATATTTGGAGATTTGATATGTGGTTGATAGTGTATCATGACACTATAGAGAGTATCTTGACTTGTGCACTTAAGGTGTTTGATGAAATGACTATTAATAGTGTGGGTATCCTAATGTAGATATATACATGTATATATATTAGTGATACACATATTAGTGTATATATACACATACACACAAGTGTGTGTGGGGTGTGCTAGAGGGGTGCGGGTCTGTGGTGCACGTTTGCACAGTTGGGTTGTGCACATTGCAGTGCACAACTGATAGCTAGTAGCTGTTTATGTTGCTGCTATTTTATTGTTAATGTTGTTGTGGATATGTAGTAAAGGGGTATATCCCGATATACTTGATATCAGAAAATGGGTTAATGTGTTTGTGTAGTATGAACTTTGTGTTAGTTAGTAGTGTATGATAGGTAGTACCTAGAGGGGGAAACTCGAGCAGGGAAGTCGGATTCCAGCTGTGAAACAAAAACTAAAACAAGGACTAGAACAACAGAAGTATAAGAAGGTGTTGTGTGTCGCATTTGTTCAAGATATTGAAGGGGTCGACTATGATACCTGAGCATATCAGTCCTTGTGAGAAGAGGAATGCATTGTGAAACATGACAGTTGACACAGGGGTGAGTGTGAAGGCAACTGATACTCTAGTACCAGTTGAGAACTAAGGTAGTGACTGATACTAAGGTATCAGTCCAATACCTAGGGGCAACACGCTAAGCTTGTGTGCATACTTGTGCATGAGTTATATTGGTGTGTGCTCTGTTGAGAAATAGTTAGAAGGGGTAGTGATGCCACTGCTGTACACAACAGGGTATCAACAGCAGTATCAAACCAAGTGAAGGGGGGGGGGACTAGTGTTCTAATGTATATCTGTTAGGTAGGCTTCTAGCAATATCTGTTGGAACATATAACACAGCAGTAGCTGTAGATATTAGACTTGGAGTTGGGGGTGGTGTATCAGTATATTGGTACATAGGCAGTTGGGGGCTAGAGTGTATGGGGTTGGTACCAGTATTAGTGAAAGTAGAGGCTAAGGTCTGATACCAAGGTATCATTATTACACTAAGGTATTGTTGGTATCAGTTTGTATAGTTGGTCAATCAAGGTATTAACTAGTATCTAGGTTAGGGTGGATAATCATTATGATATTAGGTATTAACTTGGTATTAGTAGGAGGGTTAGGAATTCTATGAGGTATCAAAGGTTAGACTTGAGTTAAGGTAATGGTGTAGTCTAGGTATATGTTAAGTATTAAGTTATTTAGTAAGATATTATCTAGTATTAAATAAACCTTAACTAATAAAGTTAGAAGACTTTGATACTAACTAGTATAAGCTAGGTAGTAACTAGTAAGAGTCTAATATTGACCAATTGACCTTGTTAAGGCCTAGAAAACCTAGGTATTAACCTAATTTGATTTCCAAGACCTATCTTTAGCCTATAAATCAGATTTCAACATAATTAATAATAATTATCATTCTGCATCACCAATTGACTTTATTATTTTATATTTAGGTCAGTGTGACTCCAGTTTGGGCATCGATCCTCACACATTGCTCAGGACCGCAGGCGAGTACATTCTCTGACAGTTTTTATTATTTTGATCATTACTATGATTCTAGTTGTAGTATATACTTGATTCAGACATAGCGAATACACGGGCTAGTCTTATAGATACCTGCCATGAGGAGTCGTGATTGTAATCCATCGTACTAGCTGGAAAAAGAAAAATATTAGCAAGTTATGTGATCATATCCCACCTTACATGCATCATAGCTCACCCCACATATCATGTAGGGTGTAGCCTGACCATTTACATGCTTCATAGCCTGTTATATACGATTATCCTGACTTTTGCTCGCATTATAGTCAACCAGATAGTTAGTCTGACCTCACATGTATTATAGCCAATCATATATAACAAGCCTAATCTAGTCCCAAGTCGATCACATAACGAACTGATATTTTACGACACTTAGCCAATATTTTTTTTATTCTTGCTCCAGTACATTCATTTCTAGCTTTCACCCATATCTGTTTCACTGCTAGTTAGTTCTATATGATGATTACATGTCTCTCCGGTATTCCTTATCTTCTAGTATTTCTTCCATTATGTATTTTTCTTATATTGTTTTATAGTTTTTGTCAATATAACTGGAATTGTTGTTAGTGTTTGTGCTTCGCTCCAATCCTGACTTGATAATATTTTTTAGAGGATCTTGAGAATTTTTGTCCTACCCATTATAGTCCAGGAGTAGATGATGATTACATTCTGGTGATTCCAGAGGAGCCACTCCCCTTAGAGGAGACACCACCCACAGTTGTTTAGAAAGCACTTCGCCTAGTTTATTTATGTATTGGATTGTTCTAACTTTGAGACTTGATTTATATTATGTTGACACCTTATCTATGTTGAGATAGCTAGACTCTAGACTTAATATTATTATTTGATTTGTGTTCTAGACTTATGTCAGAACTTCTTTATATCTTTTCATATCTTATCGTGCCATTGACCTTCTTTAGAGTTATTGTGATTGAGTACCTTACGAATTGATGGTCATATGCATATTCATTGCCCTCCTTATAGAGTTATTTCGTGAGTTGTGTTAGTATTTTTGAGACCTAGACAGCGTTCTACCGTTGATGCTGTGGCGTAGGCTGGACGTACCCACGGCTCATGCCCAAATTCTGGGTACGAGTCATGACATCCTCTCTCTCTATCTCTCTCTCCCCAATTCAAGGACTCCACCCAACCAGACATGACACACACTACCACGGATACACGAATACACACACACACACACACACACACACACACACACACACACACACACACACCCCATGGCTCATGCCCAAATTCTAGGTACGAGTTATGACATCCTCTCTCTCTATCTCTCTCTCCCCAATTCAAGGACTCCACCCAACCAGACATGACACACACTACCACGGATACACGAATACACACACACACACACACATACACACACACACACACACACACACACATAAACTAAGATGGTATTATGTGTAGAATTGGATTGGGGGTTGTGTGTGGAACTCAGACACGGACACACGGATACACACACACGGACACACACAAATACTGAGATAATTTTATGAGTGTGTTGTGTGTGGAATTGGATTAGGGGTTAGTATAAGTATAGTGTTTATGGGTGTGACTTGAGGGTGCATATATGTGCATTGGTGTAAGTATTCTTCTTAGTATGCAAAGTTATGTGTTGAGAGAGTTATGTAGTAGTGTTGAGTATCAAGTGTTGGTTCCTAAGTATAGATGTTATCAAGGGGTGAAAGATGTATATTAGTACAGATATCATGGGTGTGGTTGAGGGTTGTAGGCAATGTGATAGGGTAGGTTGGTAACATAGGATACTTGGGTACTTGGTGTTGAGATATCTTGATAAGTGCGGGATGGGTGAGCTAGTGAGGGTTAATAATCTATATAGATAGATACATATATAAGGTTATATAAATATACAGTTATAGAAGTAGGTATAAATATGTGTTGATTGTCAAGAGTGAGTGGCCTAGAGTGTATGTTGGTACCAAGATCCTAAGTGTCAAGTATAGTTAGTGTCATGGCTATTTGAACTGTATCCTAGTATTAAGATATAAGAGAGTGTTAATGTGATATTGTGTACCTAATATGTGACATCCACATGATACACAAATACCTAGAGTATTATCAAAACCTATGTCAAGTGTCCTAGGATATCAAAACCTAAGTCAAGTTTACATGGCAGCCCTTCTCTGAAAAGTAAATTTATATCTGTAAACCTTCTTGAGGCTTTTATAGTTCTACCAATCCAAAAAATCGTAGAAAATACAAAGACGCATCAAAGTGTCTATGTCAGATTTTTCAGAAATCTGTTTAAAATCTAAAAGGCTCAAGAAGCCTTGCAGAACTAAATTTTCTTTTCAGAGAAGGGCTGACAATGAACACGTGAGGACACCTATTTAATAGGATTTGAAATTAGAGTTGTCCACATGTCTACTAGTTTTTAGATAGTCACGAATTATAAAACGGATACTCATAAACTACGATATGGATACTCACGCATGACAACTCGAATACTCACACATCAATAGGAGTTGTTACTTTGATGAACAAGTGTATCCATCTTTGCATCCATTTGGATAATATACTTGAACGGTGTCTATTCATCTTTTCAGAAGTATCTAGAAATGTATTTGAATTACTACCTGTGCCATCATTCGTGGATGTACAACCGTCATTCTGATGACATGGACGGTGTGCAGGATGAATTCATACAAGGGGTAGAATAATTCCTGCAGTTCGCCAAGGCGTTCCCTTAGTACATAGACGACACCAAAATTAAGTGTCTGTGTGTGAGATGTCAAAACTTAAAATATCACTCAGAAGTGAATTTGATATATTATTTGTACTCGAGGGATTTTATGCCAAATTATTACCAGTGTGTAGGACTATGTATGGCAACTCTAGAGGGGGTGAATAGAGTTTATGTATGCAGCGGAGTAAAATCACATGTTTAAAATATAATTCTATGGCATACAATGGTGATCAACTACTAGCAGTTAGAATATATAAAATAGAGTGAGAGAAAGCAAACGCAAATACCAAGATATATAATGGTTTCCCTTTTAGAGGACTAGTCCAGTCCCGAGAACTCAAGTTCAAAGTTTTATCCACTATAATCACCAATAGTGAATCACAAGCTTTGATCCAAAGGCTTGTCACTTCTTTACACCACGAGGTTTGATCCAAAGTCTTACAACTTCACAGCTAGAGAGAGAGTAACTAATGGAACAAAGCTATTTACAACTCTGTAGATTTCTAGACCGAGATCGTACATGGCACTAGGAAGTCTAGGAAGTTGCTCTTGGAGATAGAAAAGTTAAGGCTTAGATGTTTGCTCATAATAGGATAAAAGATCTAAGAATGGTTGAGTGAGTAGAAATATGGAAATCCAATCATATTTATAGTGTGTAGAAAAATAAAATTCGACCAAAATTCTGATGGGGTTTAATTCAAATTTCCAACCGTTGGGCCAGGAAATCAGGAGCTAATTGAACTGCTTGATTTTATACCAAAAGGGTAACCAAGTTTGGTCCGAGTTAGGCATGAATTCGGCCCAGTTCAATTTTTAAGTATGGTAGACTTTGTTAATGAATGTGGCCTGATTTAGTGGATAGGTTCTTTGGTTTATTTAAGTGGACTAGGTATCTGGATATATGTACTTTGATTTGCCAGTGCGACTCAGCTTACATCAATCCTAGACTCAAATAAATAAAAAATTACATTTGAATATGGAACCAAACTTTGATAAACAAATCTTTTAGCTGGTGCAGAGTCTAACTTTAGTACTAACGAAGTTGATATACTTTGCATCGAGTATCTGATTTATTTGTATTTTAGATCTAATGTTTGACGATTATCATAATTATGTCGACTGTGACCACTTTGTGTCAACAATCTCTCTCATTATGATAATTGACAAGCTATGCCAAAATACACATAGGTGAGTCTGATGTAGCCTTTGATGCAAGTAATTGAAACATAGAAGAAGATTCATTGTATGTAGATCTTTCAGTTAAACATAAGATTTTTAAGAAAAGCTCCCCCGTAAGTAGATCTTTCCTTTGAATGGGTGCACTTGAATGACCTGTAACTTGTCATTCTTTATAGCAAAATTAGGTGCAGGTATATCAAGAATACAGAAATAAATATATCACAATTTATAATTTATATATGTCATCAACTATACATCAACCATAATTGTCACATTTTGTCACATTTTGTCATTTCTCCCCCTTTGTCAATATATCATAGGAGAAAATAAAAACTCCCCCGTGACGAGTGATTATGACAACTTGAAGAAAAAGACATATTAACCAAAAAAAAGTATCATGCATTGTTTAATCAAAACAAGTATCAAGACTGGCGAATATCTAGATACAAATAACCAAAATAGCATAAAAGTTTTATGAACATTTTAAGCAAATATTTCTAGTACACTGAAATAGAAACAAAAAATAAAACCACATAGACAAAAGAAACTATCATAAATCATCATCAACATCATCAGCAGGCGGGTGATCATCAAAATATGCTCCAGTAGGATCGAAGTACTGCTGAACAAATGGATCATCGATCCTGTAGCCTGAGCGGGAAGGATCACGAGTTACTGGGTGAGGTACAGTAGGAAGATGGGCTAGGTGATAATGAAGATCTGCTAGGGAGTTGGCTAATGTATGGGCATGGATAGTGGTGCGATAAGACTGGTCGCAAAGTCGAGTGATAATCATAGTGTGCTGCTCCTGGTGTTGAACAACTATTATCTTATTTTGCAACCTGAATTGCTAGCAGAATATCTTATGGATGGAGTCCAAGGTAGCAGGCTGTGAAGAGGATGATGGAGTAGGAGTTGGATCAGGAGGAGTTGGAGATGGATCAGCTGGTGTATCAGAATCAGATCTGGATGAGTTATCTTCATCAGGAGCGAGAGAGGTAGGTTGAGTCCTGCGGGCTTTGGTGAGATAAGCTGGCTAAGATAGATAAGTGGGTTCTTCTATAGGAATATGGAAGTGCTCAAAGATGAGTACTAGATACATGGCATAAGATAGTTGAATTTTGTGTTTACAACAGTCAATCATCTGCCTAATCATGGTCTTAGGAAGACTAAAGGGAGTGGATGTGTAGAAGTTATATAAAGCAGACATCTCCTTATAGGTAACATCATCTTTGGAGGTTTGCTTGGGAATGAAAGCAGAGTAAATTATTTGGTGAAGTTCATAAAAGTATTGGTTGAAATAACGAGCATAAAACTTTCCATCAGGACAAGGATGAGGGGCACAAAGTATGTCCCTGAAAGAATCAAGAGTGATATCGTCTCTAAGATTGAGTTTGTCGATCTTAACTAGGGCATCTCCCTTGTTTGGGATTTCAAGAATTTTACCCAAAGTTGTATCGTCAAATTCAATATTGATCCCACCCACTTTCGAAGAAATAGACCATTGATTATGAGATAGATTACAATAAAATATGCGAATAATGTTCAAATAAATGGGTTTTCTAGTTTTGACTAGATGATGAAGATGAATTCTACAAGTTTAGGTTTTTGGGCATGAAATGGAGTAAAAATGATAGGATTGCCCTTGCAAATATTTTTTTGCACAAAATCATTGAACCATAAATTTGAGGCATCAAGAGAAGTGAAAATGAAGTCATCATATTCACTGGGGTTTGCAATGTTAGAAGAAAATAGGGAATATAGAACATCATCACTTGAGGGTTGGAAAGAGGAAGCTTCAAGTCCGGTTTTAATATGTCGCAAGAATGCTTCTACTTGCCTTTAACGTCGACGGATGCTAAGTTACCTAAAGACTTCTACCGGTTTAAGAGGATGGTGAAATCACTTTGGATGCGATACGAGAAAATTGTTGCATATCGCAACGGGTGCATGCTGTACTACAAAGACGATAAGGATGAAGACGTGTACAGATTTTGTGGTGTCGATCGCTACAAGGCAACTGGTACATGAAGGTTTGCTGATGTAAGAAAGCCGACCGATTCGATGCACTACTTGCCTTTGTCACCCCTACTTTTTGGATTAGGGGTATTTTCGTCTTTTCGTAATTAATGAGTAAATGATTGCATGATAATCAATTTTAATTAATTTACAGTGACCTTAATTGATTGTGCATGTTATCGTTATTAGATAATTAGGACGCTACGCTAGCTTTGTGTTCCATCCGATTCGCACCCTTGTCCTAAGACACGCCAGACCATTAATTAATGCTTGTGTCCCACGTAAATCCAGCCTTTGTACTTCTATTTAATTGTAGAACACCTCCTTGCATTAATTTTAATTAAGCAAACAATAAATCTATTTCATGCAATTTTCGTAATTCATTAAACCATTCGAACCCTAGCCCATTGGAATATCTCCATAATAAGCCAAGGCCTTTTTCTAGTATTGACCAAAGTCAACATATTCTAGGTCAAACCCACACCCTTGTATATATATATATATATACCATCCTAGTTATTTCTTTTCTTAAAACCTAAAACCTAATACCCCAGCCGAACCCTTCTTTCCATCTTCCTGTTCACCGCCGAAACCCGACGTGAACTCGCCGGAGCCGAGCGGCCTGAGCCGACCACCACCCGACTGTCGACCCCCCGCGACTGAACGCCGGAGACG
This sequence comes from Iris macrosiphon, assembly GCA_036927795.1. NCBI lineage: Eukaryota > Viridiplantae > Streptophyta > Magnoliopsida > Asparagales > Iridaceae > Iris > Iris macrosiphon. The sequence goes on along the minus strand of JAYESA010000032.1, from coordinate 532,967 downwards.
ATCGGACCGCTGACTCCGAGCCGCCTGCATCCCATCGACTGAGAGCCGCCCCGACTGCCCCGCTCGAGTGCCGACGACGCCGCCGACCAAGGTCCCCGCCCGAAGCCACACGATGCTGCACAGACCGGATGACTCGCTGCAAGCCGGACGACTCGCCTGCGCACGCCGGACGACCGCTGACTTGCTGTACCCGACCGGAGCAGCCCTTCGACTCGACGACGCCGCGACACGCACGTCTCATTCCCGCGCCCAGGTTCGAGTCCCCTCTCGCGTACGTGTACGCGTACATGCACACGCGTATTCTTCCTTATTTGCATGCGTATAATTAGCTATGATAGTATACCCGTATCGTATGATGGTAGATTGGTGTGCTTGTATGTACGTATTATATATCTATATGAATATAAACCTAATTAATATATATATGGTACATGTATTAGTATAGGGTTAAATGTATTTTGGTGTATATATATGGTATCTCTCAATTAGTATAAATACATAAATATACGTATTGTACACATCTCCCTAGTAAATGTTTAATATATATATAAAGTATTAATTCTATTTAAAGTATATATATATATACATATGTCTATTATTTTGTAACTAATGGATATTATGAATAAGTTAGATCCTATTATGTACTATGTGTTATATATATTAGATGACTTGAATGTAACCACGGATACCACGTAATTACATTGACCTGTGACCATATAGTATGTTAGCAGACTGCCATATGTACACTGACGTACTGGCAAGACCGTACCATTGACTGTCTGTTATGCACAGCAACTACAAATGTGACCCCTAGCATAGTCTGTGAGATCATGGTATTTGATTGTGTATTAGTGTAATGTCTGATACAATATTGTGTTTATGATATATCTATAGGACTGTTGGATCACTCGGACGGTACCGTGGAACCCGAATATTGGTATTGCCAGCTAAGGACCACAGGCGAGTACATTCTCTGACAGGTTCCATTATGTTGATTATCTCTATAATTCTTGTTGTATAGCGTACATGACTCTGACACTATTCTTTACACGAGTTAGCATCATTGAGACCTGTCACGAGGAGTCGTGATTGGAATCCATCGTGCTAGCTGGGGGAAAACTGGGAAGTATTAGTAGTTTATGTGATCATACCCAACTTACATGCAGCATTAGCTCACCCACATCTCACGTCGGTGTAGCCTTACCCTTATATGCCTCATCGATGTTACATCTGGTTAGCCTGACCTGTTGGGGATGACCGCTAACTAATGTAATGAGTCATATAGTCTCAAGCCGATCATATGATGTACTGATGTTTCACACACTTAGTTAGAGGATTCTTGACATGTATCTCTAGTATATTGATCTTGTATTTCCACATGTTCTAGTTGTTGTTCTTGTACACATTTATATGCCAGTTCATTGTTCTTGCGTGTACTTGTAATTCTATTCCTTGTCAGATGCATATTGATGATGATGTTCCAGTACTTTATTCCAGCATTTTCTTTATTCCAGTATTTCTTATTACCAGTATTTCATATCCGTCTTGTATTTCTTTACACTGTGTTATAGTTTTTGTCAATATATGTGGAACTGCTATTAGAGGTGTATTTTCGTTCCAATCATGACTGGATATTTTTTCCAGAGAATCTTGAGGATTTCTGTACCACGCACTATGGACCAGGTATAGATGCAGACTATGTACCAGAGATCCTAGAGGAGACCATACCCCTAGATGAGGCATTGCCTACAGCTATCTAGATAGTATTTATTTATGCTTGAGACTCATGGAGGTTATTTCAGTTTATATTAGACTCATGTTTAGTTTAATTGGAGACTTGTGTTGGACAGCTAGACTGTGAGTTATCTTGATGTTGAGACATGGTGTTTAACTATGTCATTTCCTTTTATCTTTATCGTGCCTTATAGTTTTTGTGATTGAGTTACATTGTGAGATTATTGTGAGATGTATATTGACCTCCTTATGGAGATGGATATCATTGACAGGTGGTAAGTTATATAGTATTACCGTGACCTTGACAGCGTTCTACCGCCGATACTGCGGCGTAGGCTGGACGTACCCACTCTCTCGTGCCCTATACCGGATGCGGGTCGTGACACATTTTTAATGGTGGCCCATGCAGGTCTAGTTTCGCAAGTTATGCGATATCGTGGTAGTGCGACAACTTAGTTGTACTTCTGCGAGCCTGTGCTAGGATATAGGAATTAGGATCTAGGATAAGAATATACTCAATCACACTAGGAAATTCTGAACTTCATATTGCTATTCTAATGGATTGCTTCCTTTAGCACTGTAGTGTCCTTCCTTGATAATATCATATCTATCACCTTAATTGATTCTTTGATCTGTATTCAGGATGTCGCCGAATACTAGATCCATGAGAATGGGAGCAGCCAATTCAGAGAGGACTGCCACCTCTCAACCTGACGAACAGATACCTGGAGATTCTCCTACATCTCCTGTTCGTGTGGGAGTGTCTGCAACTAACGGGATTCCTCCTCCACCTATACAGAGGATTGCCCCAGCTATGACAGACAACCTTCCACCACCACCAACACCGATTCCCGGAGGAGTGCCCGCTGACGGGGCACAGATGTTCACACTGATGCAGGGCATGCTAGAGGCCCAGAGAGTAACAGCAGAAGCTCAGCGTGTTCAAGCTGAGGCTCAGAGAATGCAAGCAGAAGCACACAAGGCGCAGACCGAATTGATGAGAGAGAGCATGAAGAATGCTCATCAGGTGACTCTCCAGGCTGTGGAGAGAGTAGCACGACAACCGCAATATCAAGGTCAACAACAACAGAGGCCCGGTACCATAGTGGACTTTAAGAGGATGATGCCTCAGGAGTTCAAAGGCACAGAAGGAATATTATATGCTGACGAATGGTTAGAAGACATAGAGAGGAATCTGCGCTTATCACAGATTCCAGAGATTCTTCAGATAGAGGCCGCTGGCAGTCAGATGTTTGATATCGCACTGACGTGGTATCGTACAGAGCCGAGACTCGCCGCTGAAGGACTTACTTGGGAGGACTTTAAGGAACTCTTCAAAGAGAAATTCTTTCCTGACGTAGCCTTGGGAGCATTAGAAAGTCAGTTCCATGACTTAGTCCAAGGAGGCATGTCAGTTGACGAATATGCTGCAGAGTTTTGTCGATTGAGTCGATTTGCGCCATCGATGGTTCGAGACCCAGGAGACAGAGCTCGGAAATTCTGGAAGGGATTAAATAGGGAGATCAAGTCTCGTACTTCGGGATGACGTACTGCTACATTTGAGAGTATTCTGATGGATGCCCAGATTGCCGAAGACGACTTGGACCTCAGGCCCAAGAGAGGACGCAATACATCTGGAGCAACAGGAGGCAACACAGGACCAGCCAAGCGCCCTCACTTTCAATAACAACATAGGCCGTACCAGCAGCAACACCAGCAACAACACCAGCAGCAACACCAGCAACAACACCAGCAACAACACCAGCAACAGGTACCAGTTCGAGGACATGCTCAACAACAGCAACCACAAAGACATAATCAACTCGTTGCCCCATGTTCGTATTGCGGAAAGATGGGACATACGAGAGACATCTGCAGAAAAAGGTTGGGCACTTGCTTATCGTGTGGATCAGCAGCACATCAGCTGAGGGACTGCCCAGCTATTCAGACTCGCCAAGGAGGAGGAGCAGCTCAGAGAGGACCAGCCAGAGCACCTATTGTACCAGGAGGCCAGCAGAGAGGACCTCCACTTCCATCACAGCAGGAGAGGTTTGCTCAGCAGCAGCAGCAACAGAAAGGAGCACCACAAGGACGAGCTTACGCCATGACCACCGAGGAGGCCGAGCCAGCCGGAGACGTGATTTCAGGTTCAGTTTTACTCGATTCTATACCAGCACTTGCATTATTTGATTCTGGCGCTTCCCATAGTTTCGTATCTGTATCTTATGCCCTCAAGCATCATTTAAAAATGGAACCATTAGATAGGACTTGCAAGATCACGACAGGAGGAGGCATTATCCTAGTCCGTGATTGTTGTAAGGATCGGAGAGTGTCATTGGAAGGCCGAGAGTTGAGTGCGAGTTTACTCGTCATGCCACTTCCGGAATACGATATTGTACTCGGAATGGACTGGTTAAGTAAACACCAAGCTTCTATAGATTGTCACGGAGGGAGAGTAGTATTTTGACCACCAGGAGAGCCAGAGTTTGAGATTGCCAAAGGAGCAGAGGAGCGGAGCAGAGGCACTTTTTGCGGAGCCAGGGTGGAAGAAGAAGAGCTATCGCATCCACTTATAGCGGAGTTCCTGGATGTATTTCCAGAGGAGTTGCCAGGTTTGCCACCAGACAGAGATGTTGAGTTCTCTATAGACTTGATACCAGGAGCAGAGCCTATTTCTCAACATGTCTATAGAGTCAACAACAACGAATTGGTAGAACTAAAGAAACAAGTTAAGGAGCTGCAAGACAAAGGTTTTATTAGATCCAGTTCATCGCCATGGGGAGCACCGGTATTATTTGTACCGAAGAAGGATGGTACGGTACGTATGTGTATCGATTATAGAGCTTTAAATAATCTCACTATCAAAAACAAATACCCGCTGTCGAGGATAGATGATCTTTTCGATCAATTGAACGGAGCGAAGGTGTTTTCAAAAATAGACTTGAGGTCAGGCTATCACCAGGTAAAAGTGAAGAAAGAAGACATACCGAAGACCGCCTTTCAAACCAGATATGGCCAGTTTGAATTTAGAGTAATGCCGTTTGGTTTAACCAATGCACCAGCAGTATTTATAAACTTGATGAACAAGGTGTTCCACCAGTACCTTGACAAGTTCGTAGTGGTATTTATTGACGACATTCTAGTATATTCAAAAACCCCAGAAGAGCATGAAGAGCACTTGAGAATAGTCTTAGAAACACTCAGGAGAGAGAAATTATACGGGAAGCTTTCAAAGTGTGAGTTCTTTCTTGAAAAGGTTGAATTTCTTGGACACATGGTAACGGGTGACGGAATTTCAGTTAACCCAAAGAAGATAGAGGCAGTGAAGTCATGGGCTACCCCCAGTACGGTAGCTGAAATCAGGAGCTTTCTCGGACTAGCAGGATACTATAGAAGATTTGTACAAGACTTCTCCAAGACTGCAGAGCCAATGACTAGGATGACCAAGAAGGATGTGGAATTTGTCTGGACAGAAGAATATCAAGCCGCATTCGATGAGCTGAAAAGGAGATTGACGATAGCACCCGTTTTGACGTTGCCATCAGGGACAAGTGGATTCACTATCTACAGTGATGCTTCGGGAAAAGGATTGGGATGCGTTCTTCAACAACACGGGAAAGTAATTGCCTATGTTTCAAGACAATTACGCCCTCATGAGAAGAACTACCCCACTCACGATCTGGATTTAGCGGCAGTTATCTTTTCCCTAAAGCTGTGGAAGCACTATCTGTACGGAGAGCGTGTGAAGATCTTCACAGACCACAAGAGCTTAAAGTACGTGTTTACACAGAAGGAGCTGAATATGAGACAGAGAAGATGGTTAGAATTGATGAAAGACTTTGATATCTCATTACAGTATCATCCAGGGAAAGCCAATGTAGTCGCGGATGCCTTGAGCAGGTACCCAATGGCTATGTGCTTGACTTCGGATAGACACTTATTAGCTGATCTTGAGAGCTTGGAAATTGAGGTATTAGTTCCAGGAGCTGAGATTCAGATGTGGGGACTGCAGATTCAATCAGAGCTGATAGACAAAATTAGAGCTGTGCAGTATGATGATGAGACTCTAAGGAATATTAGGGCACGAGTTCAGACATGATTGATAGATGATTTCACTATTGCGGATGATGGATCCTTACGACATGGCACGAGGATGTGTGTGCCAAGTGGAGAGCTGTGCGAAGAAGTTTTACAGGAGGCACACCGCTCTCAATACTCGATGCATCCCGGAGCCAACAAGATGTATCGAGATTTGAGGAAGCATTTATGGTGGTATAGTATGAAGCGCGAAGTATCACGCTTCGTATCCCGATGTTTAGTGTGCCAACAGGTGAAAGCAGATCGACAGAGGCCAGGGGGATTGCTTCAACCTTTACCCATTCCAGAATGGAAGTGGGAGCACGTGACCATGGACTTCGTTTCAGGACTTCCTCGTTCTCCAGGAGGAAAGGACACAATTTGGATCATCGTGGATAGGTTGACCAAATCAGTACACTTCTTACCTTTTAAAGTGGGTACTGCGACGGAGAAGCTAGCAGAGATGTACGTACAGCAGATTTTCAGATTACATGGAGTTCCTGTGAGTATTGTCTCAGATCGGGATAGTCGTTTCACTTCCCATTTCTGGAGGAGCCTGTAGTCTAGCTTGGGCACTCAGCTCAAGTTCAGCACCGCATATCACCCTCAGACAGACGGGCAGTCTGAAAGGACTATTCAGACTCTTGAAGATATGTTACGCACTTGTGTATTGGATCTCGGAGGTTCTTGGGAGGATCATCTACACTTGGTAGAGTTTGCTTACAACGACAGCTACCAGGCCAGCATTGAGATGTCACCATTCGAGGCTTTATATGGACGGAGGTGTCGTACCCCTTTATCTTGGGATGATGTTGGAGAAAGAGCCTTGTTAGGACCAGAAATGGTCGTGGATGCAGCAGAAAAGGTGAAACTTATCAGAGACAGACTGCGAGTGGCGCAGGACAGACAGCGGCATTGGGCAGATAGTCACCGTAGACCCCTAGAGTTTCAGGTATTATTTTGACTTATTTTGTTTGGTTTGTGATTGCTTTGTTTAGGTTGCGTGTTAAGATCGTTGTTCTAGGTTGGCGATTTGGTGTTCCTACGGATTTCTCCGACGTAGGGCACGATTCGTTTCGGCAGAGGAGGAAAGCTTAGTCCACGATACATCGGGCCCTTCAGTATTCTTGCAAGGGTCGGTGCAGTGTCCTATAGACTAGACTTGCCGCCTGCTCTAGATGGAGTGCATAAACGTGTTCCACGTGTCGCAGCTGAGACGGTACGTGGCAGATCCTAGTTACGTATTAGATCACTCGGAGATCGAAGTTGGACCGACACTCAGCTATCCCGAACAACCGGTGAAGAACTTGGATCGTAGAGAGAAGATATTGCGGAACCAGACTATTCCCTTGGTTCGTGTTGTATGGAGAAATCACTCTCCAGGAGAATCAACTTGGGAGAGAGAGGACGAAATGCGCGAGCGGTATCCATATCTCTTCGAGACTTGAGGTATAATTTATTAATTGTTTGCTTGCTCTTGTGCTATGTTTATTTTAAATTTCGAGGACGAAATTCTTTAAGGAGGGTAGACTTGTCACCCCCCCCCTTTTTGGATTAGGGGTATTTTCGTCTTTTCGTAATTAATGAGTAAATAATTGCATGATAATCAATTTTAATTAATTTACAGTGACCTTAATTGATTGTGCACGTTATCGTTATTCGATAATTAGGATGCTACGCTAGCTTTGTCTTCCATCCGATTCGTACCCTTGTCCTAAGACACGCCAGACCATTAATTAATGCTTGTGTCCCACGTAAATCCAGCCTTTGTACTTCTATTTAATTGTAGAACACCTCCTTGCATTAATTTTAATTAAGCAAACAATAAACCTATTTCATGCAATTTCCATAATTCATTAAACCATTCGAACCCTAGCCCATTGGAATATCTCCATAATAAGCCAAGGCCTTTTTCTAGTATTGACCAAAGTCAACATATTCTAGGTCAAACCCACACCCTTGTATATATATATATATATATATATATATATATATATATATATATATATATATATATATATATATATATATATATATATATCATCCTAGTTATTTCTTTTCTTAAAACCTAAAACCTAATACCCCAGCCGAACCCTTCTTCCCATCTTCCTGTTCACCGCCGAAACCCGATGTGAACTCGCCGGAGCCGAGCGGCCTGAGCCGACCACCACCCGACTGTCGACCCCCCGCGACTGAACGCCGGAGACGATCGGACCGCTGACCCCGAGCCGCTTGCGTCCCATCGACTGAGAGCCGCCCCGACTGCCCCGCTCAAGTGCCGACGACGCCGCCGACCAAGGTCCCCGCCCGAAGCCACACGACGCTGCACAGACCGGACGACTCGCTGCACGCCGGATGACTCGCCTGCGCACGCCGGACGACCGCTGACTCGCTATACCCGACCGGAGCAGCCCTTCGACTCGATGATGCAGCGACACGCACGTCTCATTCCCGCGCCCAGGTTCGAGTCCCCTCTCGCGTATGTGTACGCGTACATGCACACGCGTATTCTTCCTTGTTTGCATGCGTATAATTAGCTATGATAGTATACCCGTATCGTATGATGGTAGATTGGTGTGCTTGTATGTACGTATTATATATCTATATGAATATAAACCTAATTAATATATATATGGTACATGTATTAGTATAGGGTTAAATGTATTTTGGTGTATATATATGGTATCTCTCAATTAGTATAAATACATAAATATACGTATTGTACACATATCCCTAGTAAATGTTTAATATATATATAAAGTATTAATTCTATTTAAAGTATATATATATACATATGTCTATTATTTTGTAACTAATGGATATTATGAATAAGTTAGATCCTATTATGTACTATGTGTTATATATATTAAATGACTTGAATGTAACCACGGATACCCCGTAATTACATTGACCTGTGACCATATAGTATGTTAGCAGACTGCCATATTTACACTGACGTACTGGCAAGACCGTACCATTGACTGTCTGTTATGCACAGCAACTACAGACGTGACCCCTAGCATAGTCTGTGAGATTATGGTATTTGATTGTGTATTAGTGTAATGTCTGATACAGTATTGTGTTTATGATATATCTATAGGACTGTTGGATCACTCGGACGGTACCGTGGAACCCAGATATTGGTATTGCCAGCTAAGGACCATAGGCGAGTACATTCTCTGACAGTTTCCATTATGTTGATTATCTCTATAATTCTTGTTGTATAGCGTATATGACTCTGACACTATTCTTTACACGAGTTAGCATCATTGAGACCTGTCACGAGGAGTCATGATTGGAATCCATCGTGCTAGCTGGGGGAAAACGGGGAAGTATTAATAGTTTATGTGATCATACCCAACTTACATGCAGTATTAGCTCACCCACATCTCACGTCGGTGCAGCCTTACCCTTACATGCCTCATCGCTGTTACATCTGGTTAGCCTGACCTGTTGGGGATGACCGCTAACTAATGTAATGAGTCATATAGTCCCAAGCGGATCACATGTTGTACTGATGTTTCACACACTTAGTTAGAGGATTCTTGACATGTATCTCTAGTATATTGATCTTGTATTTCCATATATTCTAGTTGTTGTTCTTGTACACATTTATATGCCAGTTTATTGTTCTTGCGTGTACTTGTAATTCTATTCCTTGTCAGATGCATATTGATGATGATGTTCCAGTACTTTATTTCAGCATTTTCTTTATTCCAGTATTTCTTATTACCAGTATTTCATATCCGTCTTGTATTTTTTTACACTGTGTTATAGTTTTTGTCAATATATGTGAAACTGCTGTTAGAGGTGTATTTTCGTTCCAATCCTGACTGGATATTTTTTCCAGAGAATCTTGAGGATTCTGTACCACGCACTATGGACCAGGTATAGATGCAGACTATGTACCAGAGATCCTAGAGGAGACCATGCCCCTAGATGAGGCATTGCCTACAGCTATCTAGATAGTATTTATTTATGCTTGAGACTCATGGAGGTTATTTCAGTTTATATTAGACTCATGTTAAGTTTAATTGGAGACTTGTGTTGGACAGCTAGACTGTGAGTTATCTTGATATTGAGACATTGTGTTTAACTATGTCATTTTCTTTTATCTTTATCGTGTCTTATAGTTGTTGTGATTGAGTTACATTGTGAGATTATTGTGAGATATATATTGACCTCCTTATGGAGATGGATATCATTGACAGGTGGTTAGTTATATAGTATTACCGTGACCTTGACAGCGTTCTACCGCCGATACTGCGGCGTAGGCTGGACGTACCTACGCTCTCGTGCCCTATACCGGGTGCGGGTCATGACAGCCTTTAACGTCGCGGTTGCAGAGGTTGTTTATGGTGTAGGAGACTGCCGAAAATATGAGTTAGCACAGGCGAAAACATATTTAAGGAGTGTTGGATCACCCATCCGATGGAGAAGCATGAAAGCACTTCGATCGAGAGTATCCCAATTTCTCTTCAGATCTGCGTAATGTAAGATTTTGGCTCTCCTCCAATGGTTTTACCCCATTCAGACTTTCGGGCTCCCAGTATTCGTGTTGGCCTGTGATCATCTTCCTGTATAACCTACCGCCTTGGATGTGCATAAAGACTCCGGTTATGTTCTTAACCATCATTATCCCTAGTCCGAACAATCTAAAGAGGAATAATGATGTATACTTGCAACCGTTGATAGATGAGTTGAATCAGCCGTCGGAAGTAGGCGCCAACACGTACGATATTTCAAAAAAACAAAATTTTCAGAAGAGGGCAGCACTTATGTGGAACATCAACGACTGTCCCGCTTATGGCATGTTATCAGGATGGAGCACTCATGGTTGTCTCTCATGTCTGTATTTCATGGACGGTACTAAGGCTTTCCATTTGAAACACGGAGGAAAACTGTGCTTCTTCGACTGTCATCGACAATTTCTACCGTCGGATCATCCGTTCGGCAAATCACACGTGATTTGAAATATATGGAAGAAAAGATAGGAACAACTACTCTACGTGATTTGAAATACTTTATTGATATGTAAATGACTAAGGATAAAATTCGGCAAATCACACGTGTCGTGCATGGCTGCTAATATTCCAGTAAGACTATGGGATGGAAAGATTAGTTCACACGTTCACTAAGTATTTCCCCTCCCCACGAGCACAACATGGATTCTGAACCAGTCACGAAGAAATAACAATAATCCAGAACAGTCACGTATCTCATAACAAGAATCCATCATACTAATCCGTATAACAGGGATCGAGAATCAAATAATCAATACTAAGCATGCATTATAGAGACTATCAAGCACTGAAAGTAATCACGGAAATGTACTCGCCTGTGGTCCTTAGTTGTGGTTAGATCAGGTCCCAATTCAGAGTCCAAATCCTACGTATGATATGTTACCATGTCAAGAGATAATTTATTTTAATTTATTTAATTCTGGAATAATTACTCTAAAATTCTATTTTAATTTTTTATTCTGAATTTTTAGGTCAATTCCTAAATTTTGTCCAAAGAACCCAATTTTATCAACTCGAGACTCATGACACGCAAATCGAGGAAATCTATTGACCAAAAAGTCAACCAATACAAACTTGGCTTTTATGTATGATTTCCTGTAGGTTTCAGCATCACTAATATGCTGGAATTTATGGCTCATTCGGATTTAAATTCGTTTAAAAATTATTGCACATACAAAATCGTATTGTGCAACGGTGGTCGATTGCTAACCTAGAAGTTCTACAGAATTAACAGCACATAAATAGTTTAAATTAAATTCTGAAAAAACATATGTCGACGGTCTTGATGTTAGATTTCTAAAACTTCAAACGGTTCATGATTCGCATCCCTGTTCTCCCAAAATCGTAAAAACACTGAGACGCATCTATTTTCGAACATGTTGTGCTCTACGAATTTTCCTACATTTAATACTCTGAATTTTGTGAAAAAATTACATATTCAGGAGAGTAACCTTAATACAGTTCTAACACAATAAACTAGGGCACGTTTGGAGTCCGGAGCTATGATCAATGGCTACGCGAATTTGAACGAATCTTAGATTAGAACTCCCCCAAAGTGCTTCTCTCTCTCTAAAATTAATTCGGCAGAAAAGACAAAAACCTAAACTATATATATATATATATATATATATATATATATATATATATATATATATATATATATATATGAAAAAAGGGATATGAGCCATAGGCTCATATTCCTACATGAGCCAATGCACATGTGGACCAATAGGAAGGGAGTGTACTAGTGCATATGGGTGCACATGGGATGTAGGAATCCATTCCTATTGGTCCACGTGTGCATGGCTCATATAAAAATATGAACTTATTGCTCATATCCCGTTTACCCATATATATATATATATATATAGCCGCAGTTTCAGGGTTGCCATGTGGCACGAATCTATCGTCGCCCGCTCGGATCGAACGGTCCAGCCTCAAGCCAGCTTGGCTCCATCCGAGTCCGACTTCCGCTCGGAGTAGCTCGGCTACCAGTCAAACTCGAAAGCTGCATCAACAGTTGACCCATAGGCTGGGTCACCGACAGGTGGGCCCGCCCTTGCGTTGACTGTGTAATCCTTTTAGTTTATTAATCAGAAACAGTTTTTAATACAGTTTTTGACTAAATAACTCAAAATAAATATTAAAAATAATCAAAAAATTTCCAAAAAATTTTAGAAAATATATTTAGTTATTTAGAACCTAAAATAAAAGTTTAGAAAGATTTTATTTAGGTTTGACACTAAAATAAATTCTTTAAAACCCTAGAAAATTAATTTTACTAGTTTTAATTAATCAAAAATTGTGAAAAAAATTCCATTAGTCTCAAATTAACCTAATAATAACATTTAGTATATAATTTGAGAATATAGAGGTTACAAAAATCTACCTCCAAGGTGCCCCGTAGACACAATATAAGAAAAGATTAAAGATTTACAAAGTATTATCGAAGAGCCTACTAAGGGGTACAAGTGCGATGGATTTGATCACACTCATAACTGGACGAAGATATGCATATTCTGGGACCTGCCAGATTGGAGCACCAATCTGATCAGACATAACCTTGATGTCATGCATATCGAGAAGAATGTATTTGACAACATAATTAATACTGTATTGTACGTAAAGGGGAAGACGAAAGATAATCCCAAGGGCAGGTTGGACTTGGAAGAAATATGCAGACGCCCTGCGTTGCATTTGATAGAGGAAGGGAATGGGAAGTATAAGTTGTCTAAGGCAATTTTCTCACTGAAAAAGGAGGATAAAGGGAGACTTTGTAGGTAGATTCAGGGGCTAAAATTATCAGACGGATATATGTCGAATCTGAGAAGATGTGTCAACCCAAAGGAGAACAAACTGACGGGTATGAAGAGCCACGACTGTCATGTATTCATAGAGAGGTTAATTTTGATTGTATTTCAGGAATTCTTACCATAGGTAGTTTGGGATCTATTGATAGAGCTTAGCATATTCTTCAGAGATCTTTGTTCTACTAATTTGCTCGTCGATCGCCCAGAAAAGCAAGAGAAGGACATTGCGATAATACTATGCAAGCTCGAGCAGGTGTTTCCTCCTGGCTTTTTTGACTCCATAAAATATTTGCCATTTTATCTTTCCTATGAGGCCCATATTGGTAGACCTGTAGGTTATCGGTGGATGTATCCGTTCGAGCGACAGTTGAACCACCTAAAGAGAAAGGTAAAAAATAAGGCACGGTTCGTAGGTTATATCTGTGAAGCATATGTTCTCGGAAGATTACAAACTTTTGTTCCAGGTATTTTAAGCCTCGTGTTGCTACTAATCGAATGAGAGCCCCGAGAAATGATGACGGGTACGGGAATCTAATAATTCAATAGTGAAGGTATTCAATACTTTTGGTAAGCCTTTGAGCAAAATGAAGAAGAGATATATGCATAACGACGAGCTAAGGGCTGCTCAGTTGTATATATTACTTAACTACGACGAGGATGAAGTGGAGAAGTTTGAGGGGTAAGTAATTAATACATCCACGTTTAATTCATCTCAATGTAATAGTATACGCTAATATTGTTACACTAATTAGGTGATATTTTGTTGTTTTTCAACACATTTAATGATGAGGCGAGGTTGATGAGACCATACATAACAGATAAAGAAGTAGAACAGGAAATGAGACGACATTTTCCTTCTTAGTTGAGTGCATATGTAAGGAGCTCGCTAATTTCTTTTTGTATATACACTTTACAAAATAATTAATGGAACGTTGAACTTAATTCCTTATCTTGTAGTATTTAGGTCAATCGTCAAGGCTCAATACTTGAGAATGAATGTATTAGAACTCTAGCTAAGGGGCCAATTTATGTCATCAAAATCTGGTCAAGCTATCATGTAAATGGATTTAGGCTCAAGTCAACAACTTCTCTGATCAGAGACAACTTCTTAGATCTCAATTCCACAAAAAATAGTTGTTTGTGTATCAGTTCTTCGAACTATAAAGATGTTGATACATGCAATCATTTTTATGGCGACTTATGGGAGATTATGGAGTTGACATATAATTATGGAATATAGCCTGCTAAGATCGTGTTATTCAGGTATGATTGGTTCGATCCGATCCAAGATCAAGGTTGGAAATTAGACAAGCATGGTCTTATGGATATAAAATATCATCTTCGATACCAAGGCTATGAACCATTTGTCCTATCAACTCAGGCTCAGCTCGTGTACATCACAACTTATCCTAACGGAGAATAACAAGGTTGCACGGATGGGCAGTATGCAAGACCAAAGCTCAAAATACTTTTAACATTGACGAAATAGCTTATCAGGAGAATGAGCTACCTCTTGTAACAAATATAGTAGATATGGACTCAATAGAAGTTTTTTATTACACGTTTAATCGTATAGAAGAGGTAGAATTATCCAAAAAGGAAGGCAAAGTAGATGAAAGTAAAGATGAGGAGGACGAGGAAAACAAAGAAGATAAATTTTCAGAAGAGGATTAAAAATAAAATAAAATCTATTTAGTCTTTTGACATGCAGGATATAACATGTATTTGGAATGTAACATGTATTTAGACTTTTGATATGCACGATATTTTAGCTTTGGAAAGTAAAATTTAAAACTGCATATAACTTTTGTACCTTAAAAATAATGTATCAAGACGAATGTTTGGATGCATATATTTTTATTTGTTATTAATTTTATTCTTTGTTTTATTTATCTTACCAGATGACACCCATGACTCGAGCACGTCGCTTGAGAGTGGCACCTCCTACTGTTAAGGAGGAAATGGTACCTCTTAGTGTTAAGGAGGAAGTGATACCTCCTACTGTTATGGAGAAAGTGGCACCTATAGAGAAAGTATTACCTCCGGCTGTTAAGAATGAAGGGGCTGTTAAGGAGGAAGTGGGGAGTTCCAGTCACCCAGCACCTACAGCAGAGATTGATCACCTAGACGCTGCCTATGCGGAGTGGCCGAGGGATTACTTTCTGCCTCAACATAGCTAGACAAGCATGATAGGACTTTTGCCCCGATTTGTCTCCGATAGACTTATCGTTGTATTATCTTTCTGGATCAGACTTCTTAGATAGATTATCTTTCTGGATATATTATCTTTCTGTATTAGACTTATGTTCTTATCATATTGTGCTTATCTTACTTAGCATTTGATTGAGTATTGTTTTATGATATTATTGTATTTTAGCTGTGGATGTATTGAGAAATTGGATGTATTATCCTTCTAGATGTATTATCTTACTATACTGTTTGCTTGTAACTTTTATTTTGTTTATCCCAAGTCAGGTATGACAAGAAGATGTGGATCATTCGGTTAGTCTAGAGGTAGAGTTTCTAGATGACATGTTACTCCGATTAGAAGTTTTCCTTCGGGACATAGTACTGGGTCCGGACCCTCGTCTCCCATTACACCAGTCTTTCAACCACTATCTACTCCTGTTAGTACCCCTGGGACGAGCAGTTCCAGGCCTGAGACTACTCCTACGTCCAACGTTCCTCCTGTTGACAATACCGTAGGGACCGAGGAGCATATGGACGAGGCCCAGCCGACTACGCCTTCGTATGCTAGAATTCAGAGTGATCCTCAGTGTGATCCTCCGGACGAGACGGGGATGGAGATTTGGGCCGATGGGCCTACAAAGTAAGTTAATTAGTTTTAGTTTTCTTACGCATGTATAAATATAAATTCACTTTTTCTTGAATATATTATCTATGTATAGATATCATCCCTCGACGGTATAGAGAGCCTTAGGGCATTTCTTGAGGGACAACTATGGTGGCCCTTAGATCAATTACTCGGATGCTCCCGACGAGAGAAAAGTATTTTGGTTTGCGCACTTCAGGTAAAAGTAAATTTGGTTTTACTATCAATTATCTAATTTGATTTTTTATATAAATTACTACATTACTTCTTATAAAAATGTATTTCTATCTGCCACACTGGGCTGAGAAGATCGAGGAACACTTTCCCTCCGTCGCCGCCAGACTAATCCGTGATGCGATCCGCGACCAGAAGGATCGTGCTGCTTTGGGACAAATAATCCAAGGTTGGATCACGCCAGAGCAGTGGACTATGATGACGGCCCAATTTAACGATCCTAGGTATAAGGAGAAGTCGGAGAAGGGGAAGGCGGCCAGGAAGAAGGCAGAAAAGTGGTACGGTGGGTCGATTTCGATGACGAAACATTTCTGTCGCATGGTATGTATTTTATTATATAAATAGTATTTTAATCAAAGTAGGATATAATATTTAATTTTAGTAATATGCAATATATTTTTAACGAGTCCAGAGGGGTGAGGACGCTAACATGGTGACAGTTTTCCTCGCCACCCATAGAAAGGGCGGACAACTCATCAATGAGAGATCCACGCAGAGCTGCTTAAGTATTACTTTATGTTTTGTTGATTTTAATATAACTTAGAAAATATACAAATAAATATTTATGTAGTTAGTAATAAGTACCTTAGATATATATTAATAATTATGCATGACGAGTGGATAGTAAGTAGTATGCGTATCGAGAGATACGTTTTTTTAGAATGAGTATCTTAGGCTCAGTGAGCGGTCGACCCAGCCCATACAGAGAGAGGCCAGTAGTTCCTCGCAGCCCTCCACTTACCCAGCTCCGTCGGCTGACGAGTTGTGGATGACCGTCATTGGTGGTCTGTAGAGGGGTACGTACTGCAGTAGGTGATCCTACTGCGCCTATGTTGCGTCCCGGTCCTTTAGGACCCCCTCTGCCATTGTGCATACCACACAGCCCTCCCAGGAGTCGGTGTGAGCCCAGCAAGAGAGGGTTGACTATCAGATTACGTCTCTGCGTGATGAGTTGCTACAGAGGATTACGTCGTATCACATATCATAGACGGACGATGCGATGATCGTAGCACATTTTGATTCGCTTAAGCATAGCATTGCAGAGCTGAGGGATTTGGCCATGTCGTAAGAGCGCAACATGACGGCGCTACAGGGGTCACATGTAGCCATGGACGATGAACTAACGAGGCTGCAGACATCACAGGTTCAGATGAGCCAGTCAGTAGAGCAGAGTACTGTGAGGATGTTATCTGTCCTGGATACTTGCAACGCTCGACTGACAGCGTTAGAGCAAATATGTCCTCCTGGTCCATCGATATCGATATCTACATCGGCTGCACAGACTCCTCCATCGGGTGCCATGGTAATTTTACCGGAGCAGTGGGCCTCGTTGATATCCCAGATTCTAGGCGGTGCTCTTCCTCCTCCTGATCAGCATTATTTGTTTGGATATTTGTGTGTATTGACCCATTTATGGGTCTTTTATTATTATTTTTGTATCCTTTTATTGTGTGACTGTGATACTTTTATTATGTGACTAGATGGAGATACTTTTATGTACTTTTATCCTGATCAGCAGTGGGCCTCACTGTAATTTTTTTATACATTTATCCATTTATTTCTATTTTTTATCCATTTTATTTCGTATACTTTTGTGTGCAATTTGGTGTTGAGTGTGACTGTACTGGTGTTGAGAGTTCTACCGAAGAGGTTGACGAACCTAGGAAATTCAATGGAGGGTTGCTCTGGGTTTGTCTATTTTTATCAACTGTGATATTATAAGGATATATGACAAACTGTAAGCATATTGTTGGCCCATCTGGTCTCAATCAACTTAATTTTGATAGTTAACTAAACCATGTATTGATATGTCACAATATGAAGATTCAATACTGTTGCTATATGCTATTTGTACTGCGTTGTTATAAATATAATTTTCACTTTATTTAAGTATAGGACTTATGTAAATTGAGTCGCACTGGCACAACCCAAAGTCCACTAAAATAAACCCTCGAACCCATCCACAAATCAGTCCATATTTATTCACAAATCCTACCTGATTAGGCAACCGAACTCGGGCCGAATTCATGCCGAACTAGGACCGAACTCGGTTATCCCTTTGGTATAAAATCAATCCAGTTGTTAATCCCAGGTTTCTTGGCCCAACGTTCGAAAATTTGAATTAAATACCATATGAATTTTGGCCAAATTTTGTTTGAGAATACACTCTAAATAGATTGGATTTTCATATTCCTACTCCCTCAATTTTTCTTAATCCTAAGGAATCACATCTATGCGCAGTTAATTGTATCTTCAAATACCTTAAAGGAACTTTGTCGGCAGGCTTATGGTATCCTAAAACCACGTCCTTTGACCTTATCGGTTATTCGGATGCTGATTTTGCTGGATGCAAAGTCGATCGAAAAAGCATAAACGACACCTGTCATTTTTTAGGAAAGTCTCTAGTCTCCTAGTTTAGCAAGAAGCAAAATTCGGTTGCATTATCAACAACTGAGGCTGAATATATCATCGCATGTCGTTGTTGTGCTCTAATTTTGTGGATGAAGCAAACCCTAGAAGACTTCAATCTGCAATTTAAGAATATTCCTATTTTGTGTGATAACACTAGCACCATTAATCTAACTAAGAATCCAGTATGTCATTCACGCACTAAGCACATAGAGATCAGACATCATTTTATAGGGGATCATCAATTACACGGAGATATTTATTTAAAATATGTTGACGCAGAACAACAATTAGCAGACATCTTTACTAAACCGTTAGTTGAAGATCAATTCAACTTTATACATCGAGAATTAGGTCTTTTGGATTCTGATAAAGTAAAAGAATCATAAGATGCTTTAAAAAAATTTCTAAGTTTTTCAAAGTTTTGGATACAAGCCGAAAGGGCCCTTCTGTCAACAAGGTATAAATAATCTTTAGCGACATGATAATTAAGTATCTTCGGACCACCATTAGTTGGGATCTGACCCCTACAGCTACTCTGAAATGATCTAAACCCTTGAAAACATAGGAACTGGCTTAGCACTTATTATTCTATATTTAAATCAAGACCAAAAAGGTAAAATATCGATTAAAGTTGCATTGTGATTCTGGAAATAAATTATCACAAAATTTGAACCAAACTAGGGCCGAGCTCCGACCGAACTAGGTTAGGTTAATTCCAGAATATTCTTTGTCATTAATCATCTTCCTAATTTAGGTTTTTGTTGGTCTATTTATACATCTTTTTTGTGGTAATCCACACAGACCAACGAAAAACTACTACCTCCTCCATAAAAACCCTAATTTTTCTCTCCTAAAACTTTTTCCTTATGGCCCCCAAAAGGAAGTTAGAATCCTTTTTTGACTCTCTTTTCTGTCCCATTATGCCAAACATAGGAGAATTCGATGATTTCACTTTAAGAAACCAAGAAAACTCAAATGATTGGTTTAATGACTTCTCTAAGAGATCCATCTGTCCCGGCCATCCTATTGATTTTCTCTACTATAATGACTATCTACCCTCTCTTCAAAAACTCTAACTTGAAGAATTTGTTGCAACTCGTTCCTGTGTTTATATCAATGCTATTCAAATGTTCTATTGCAACTTAGCATATGAACATAACCCTATCTCATCTAGAGTTCGTGGCATTCCAATTGAATTCGATGTGAATGACTTGGGTAAAATCCTATGCATTTTTGCTGAAGGTAGACCTCTTGTCAACATCATGCAAGTTTAATTTGAACACGAATTAACTCTTGACCCTTTCAAGAATATCCTTGGTCACCCTCATGAATGTCCACCCGACAAATTTTATGCTCGATATCTGAATGGTCATTTCTTTGAAATGCATCGTATTATATTTTTCACAATTCTATCTAAGAAGACTTACTTTGATGATATCTCTTACTTAGAGATGTCGGCATTATATCACTTGTATTTCTCCATTCATTTTAATGTTCCACAGTGTAAACTCCCTCACCCAAAATAGGTATTTTGTGTATATTTTATGTTATTATATTTATTATAGATGTTGAAGTTATTTAGAGCATTCTTTTAGTTAATTAGAAAATAATTTGTTTTAGTATATTTACTTATATAAATATTTATTTAGAATTATTTTTAGGGTATTTTAGATTATTGAGATTTTTTCATAATTTTTAGTTAATTAAAAACTAGAAACACTAATTTTTTAGGACTTTGAAGAATTTATTTTATGTCCAAACTTAATTTAAAATATCCCAAACTTTTATTTTAGGTTCTAAATAATAAAATATATTTTCTAGAATTTTTTGGAAAATTTCTGATTATTTTTAGCATTTATTTTGAGTTAATTATGAAAAACTGAATTAAAAACTAATTTTTGAAAAAGAAAACCCAAAAAGTAATTAATTCTGTCCAGTCAGTAAACAGGGGGCCCACCTGTCAGCCTCCAGCAGTGAACAGTGCCGGGCCCGCCTGTCAGTGACTGCTGAGTGGGTGCGAGCCGAGCCGAGTCAGAGTTCGACTCGGACTCAGCTGAGCCGAGCCGCAGCGAACCCAGACCGTTAGATCTGAGCGGGCAGCGTCGGATGGTTGCCACATGGCGCTATCTGAGCCGCGGCTGCTCTCTCTCTCCTCTATATATATAATAATTTAGATATTAATTTCTAGGATTTTTCTTCAGCCGATTTTTGGAGAATTGTCATCTAGGGTTCCTTCATCTTCCAGAAGCCATTGCGCATAGCTCCGGACTCCAAACGAGGCCTAGTTTTTTTTGTTAGAATGATATTGAGGTTATATTTCTGATTATAAATATTGTTTTTCGAAATTATGAGTATTAAATTCTGGAAAATTCGTAGAGCACAGCATGTCCGAAAATAGACATGTTTCAATGTTTTCGCGATTTCGGGAGAACCAGGAATCAGAATCATGAACCGTTTAAAGTTTCCGAAACCTAATGTCTATATAATTGACATATTTTTTTCCCAGAATTTAATTCTAAGTATTTATATACTGTTAATTCTGTAGAACTTCTAGGTTAGAATTTAACCATCGGTGCACAATACAAAATTTGTATGTGCCATAATTCCCAAACGAATTTGAATTCGGACAAGCCGTAAATTCCAGCATATTTTTGATGCTGAAATCTACAGGAAATCAGGCATAAGAGTTGAGTTTGTGTCGGTTGACTTTTCGGTCAAGAGATTGCCTCGATTTGCGTGCCATGAGTCTCGAGTTGATAAAATTCAGTTTCTTTGGACAAAATTTAGGAATTAACATAAAAATCAGAATAATAAGATTAAAATAGGATTTTAGAGTAATTATTCCAGAATTAAATAAATTAAAATAAATTATCTTTTGACGTGATAAATTTGTAATACATAGGATATTGGATTTGTTTTGCGCGACTTCTGGAGCAGGTTATTGGTACATCGCAGCTTCCTTACTAGGCAAGATACCTTGCCAAATTGTTTACAGTACTTTGCATGCTATTTATATTTCTGTTTAGTCATTGCCTGTGTAGTTTCGTTCAGTTATAGTCATTGCATGTGTAGTTAGTTCAGTCATTACTATATATATTAGATATGTTGACACACACTTGACACCTAGTATCATGAAAGGACAATCATTAGGCGTATGGGCTTTTAACCACTCTGGTAAACCGTAGTATATAGTTCGCACTACGGGCGTGTGTCGCGCTGGTCGCTAACCCAGAGGTATGTCAATTTCTGTAGAGTCGCGTTGGTCACTACCCCAGAGGTATATCGATTTCTGATGTCCATTGGCGTGTGTGTGAGTTGTGAGGCTTAGATCGAGTAGCCTATCCTTGCCCATACGTCAAAAAGTTGTCCTCATTTGCATTCATATAGATTGTCTTGTACAGCGTACTTATTTATTTTCAAATATTATGCATGTTTACTGTACTCAAATTGGCTCATATTTTCTGTATCTTGTTACGTCCCTCTGAGGACCTGGTCCTCTGCCAGGTGTATCTGTTCTTGAGTATTTGCAGGATCGCAGATTTGGATGATTACTTGTGATCCGAGGATGTCTTCTCTTCGAGCTGTGATTGATAGCTGGTATTCTTATATTATGTTGTGGTATTGTACTTATATTGTATATACTTTTCCATTCGAGTTGGTAGTGGATTTGTTTCCATCCAACTATCATCCTTAGCTACTTATATTGAGATCTAGTTATATAGATGATGGTTATTTGTTTATATTGATTTTTTGTGGATGAGATCTAGAGTATATCCTGTGACTTGTGACATATGTTTTATACCACTTGTGGATTTGATATTCATATTTCAGCGTACGTGTGGATTTGGTTTCCATATATTTGAGTTGCCATATCCATGCGGCTGGCATGCTTACGTGTCCTAGTCCTACGTATTTTTGGGACTGGGGCGTGACATATTTTTGTGGTGGACCATGCAGGTCGAGAACATATTGTCTCGGTTATGTTACTGTACCGAACAAGCCTGCACCTAGGACTAGAGTATAGGATCTCATCCACAATTGACTATGATTCATCTTCCTCCTCTCTATTCTATTCGAATAATTGCATCCTGCTTGATTCCTGTACTTCCCTAATAGTTCTTTGAGAATAGCCTTCTGCTAGAATATAGGAACCCCTATTATTAGGATGATAATTATGGTAGCACACCTATTAAGAATACAACGAGAATATAGACACACCACTAAGTTTAGAATATCTAGTGAACCCTAGAATTCCTTATCTATAGATTGGTTTACTATTACCCCTTGATGTATTATGAGAACGTGAGGGTAGTATAGACGCTACTAGAGTTAGAAGTTTTACCATAATATTTGACACCTAGTATCACATAGTCTTTTGACCTATTAATTGAAGTGTAACCGAATGATATTTATCGCATGCTAGCAAAAGACGACAGTGTTTATTCAGACCATAGAATTTAGAGGTCCTTGCCCTATTTGGTCGACTAGCGACTTAGATAAGGAGGTTGTATGATAACTGTAGAGATTGTAGAGTCTTTTATTATTATTGCTTATGTTGTTTTTGCTTTTGCGAACTTGAATTATTTTGTAACTTCTCACATCATAATCCAGCATTATATTTTCTGTGCTACCTTGAATTATGCTGCTATTATAGCCTAGTTTTTGCAAGCTTAATCTTATATCGAGCTTGTTCATGACATATGTGTTATTGGGGCCTGATCAACCACACTAATACAAATTGTCTAATCAGAATCAGTGTATTATGGTCTAGCTAGCCATAATGCGCTTAATTCGCCCTTCGCAATAGTATTTTACGTGGATTGAGATGTATAGTTGACCAGTAGACAAATATACTTACCCTCTAGATACGACAAAGCATATCATATCAAGTACATAACTGCACCGATGTGAGCATACGAATAGGAAATTACCAAATTAAGATTTCAATCCACAACTGTCTTGACAATTCCTATTTGAATTCTTTAAACGTTTTGATTCCCATACTTCCATTCTATTACCCCTCCTTGAACTCTTTTCCATTGCTTTCCGTCTTCCCTTGTTTCGGAAAGATGAAATCTCGTGCTTGGAAATAAGTGATACACGGATAGTACAAGATATACCCCATAGGCCAATCACATTATTTGGTGACTATCTTTCATAATTGATTAAGGGCATGTCGCATATGATATAATTGGTGTTAAAGTTTTGAGGATTGAATGACATGAGAAAATAAATTGAGGAATATTTTTCTTAAATGTAAGAGCCTTATATGATAGATGGGTAAATTCTAAGTTGGGTAGAAATTGCATTATTAAACTTAAGGAGAATTCTTTTAGATTGTGGTCAAGTAGGATTAGATTGAGAGATTAAGTTCTTTTAAATGTGGAGAATTTTAAAAGAAGGATTAAGATAATGAGGATTTAACGAATTTTAAAATCTTGATATTGTGGACCAAATATTTATACTTTGAGCACATGATTTAAATTTTGAATATTGAAGGATGAATCATCGATTTAAATTTTGAGGATAAATATAGAATTTTAGACTTGAACAATTGGTGAATTAGATTTAAATTTTACAATTTGATGATTTGAATTAAAAGTTTAATTTTGATTATTGGGTCACCTATTTGAAATATTGAGGATGTAAATTGAGTTTAAATATTTGAAGAGTACAAAAATCTTAGGTTGAGAATAGGAATAAGATTTGATTAGAATTGTTTATTGTTCAAAGTCTAGAGGAGATTATGATAGTTGGAAATTGTGATATAAATTTTGATGTGGGATGTCATATAGACTTGAGTTAGATTTGGATGTTGATTATTTAAAAATCGAGAAGAGATTACGACAGGTTGAATTTTGATTTAAACAGTGGTTATCTTAATTTTTAAGTGATCGCGATAGATTTGAATAGATTTTGTTATTTAAATTTTTGAAAGAGATTGCGATTGACGTACCTTATGTACGAATGTGAAGGATTTAACAAATCATGCCTTATTTTAATTTCTAGGACGAAATTGTTTTAAGTTGGGTAGATTGTAAACTCCCTCACCCAAAATAGGTATTTTGTGTATATTTTATATTATTATATTTATTATAGATGTTGAAGTTATTTAGAGCATTCTCTTAGTTAATTAGAAAATAATTTGTTTTAGTATATTTACTTATATAAATATTTATTTAGAATTATTTTTAGGCTATTTTAGATTATTGGGATTTTTTCATAATTTTTAGTTAATTAAAAACTAGAAACACTAATTTTCTAGGACTTTGAATAATTTATTTTATGTCCAAACTTAATTAAAAATATACCAAACTTTTATTTTAGGTTCTAAATAATAAAATATATTTTCTAGAATTTTTTGGGAATTTTCTAATTATTTTTAGCATTTATTTTGAGTTAATTATGAAAAACTGAATTAAAAACTAATTTCTGAAAAAGAAAACCCAAAAAGTAATTAATTCTGCCCAGTCAGCAAACAGGGGGCCCACCTGTCAGCCTCCAGCAGTGAACAATGCCGGGCCCGCCTGTCAGTGACTGCTGAGTGGGTGCGAGCCGAGCCGAGTCAGAGTTCGACTCGGACTCAGCTGAGCCGAGCCGCAGCGAACCCAGACCGTTAGATCTGAGCGGGCAGCGTTGGATGGCTGCCACGTGGCGCTATCTGAGCCGCGGCTGCTCTCTCTCTCCTCTCTATATATAATAGTTTAGATATTAATTTCTAGGGTTTTTCTTCAGCCAATTTTTGGAGAATTGTCATCTAGGGTTCCTTCATCTTCCAGAAGCCATTGCGCATAGCTCCGGACTCCAAACGAGGCCTAATTTTTTTTGTTAGAACGATATTGAGGTTAGATTTCTGATTATTTAAATTGTTTTTCGAAATTAAGAGTATTAAATTCTGGAAAATTCGTAGAGGACAGCATGTCCAAAAATAGATGTGTTTCAATATTTTCGCGATTTCGGGAGAACCAGGAATCAGAATCATGAACCGTTTAAAGTTTTGGAAACCTAATGTCTATATAATTGACATATGTTTTTCCCAGAATTTAATTCGAAGTATTTATATACTGTTAATTCTGTAGAACTTCTAGGTTAGAATTTAACCATCGGTGCACAATACAAAATTTGTATGTGCCATAATTCCCAAACGAATTTGAATTCGGACGAGCCGTAAATTCCAGCATGTTTTTAACGCTGAAATCTACAGGAAATCAGGCATGAGAGTTGATTTTGTGTCGGTTGACTTTTTGGTCAACAGATCGCCTCGATTTGCGTGCTATGAGTCTCGAGTTGATAAAATTCAGTTTCTTTGGACAAAATTTAGGAATTAACATAAAAATCAGAATAATAAGATTAAAATAGGATTTTAGAGTAATTATTCTAAAATTAAATAAATTAAAATAAATTATCTTTTGACGTGATAAATTTGTAATACATAGGATATTGGATTTGTTTTGCGCGACTTCTGGAGCAGGTTATTGGTATATCACAGCTTCCTTACCAAGCAAGATACCTTGCCAAATTGTTTACAGTACTTTGCATGCTATTTATATTTCTGTTTAGTCATTGCCTGTGTAGTTTCGTTCAGTTATAGTCATTGCATGTGTAGTTAGTTCAGTCATTACTATATATATTAGATATGTTGACACACACTTGACACCTAGTATCATGAGAGGACAATTATTAGGCGTATGGGCTTTTAACCACTCTGGTAAACCATACTATATAGTTCGCACTACGGGCGTGTGTCGCGCTGGTCGCTACCCCAGAGGTATGTCGATTTCTGTAGAGTCGCGTTGGTCACTACCCCAGAGGTATGTCGATTTCTGATGTCCATTGGCGTGTGTGTGAGTTGTGAGGCTTAGATCGAGTAGCCTACCCTTGCCCATACGTCGAAAAGTTGTCCTCATTTGCATTCATATAGATTGTCTTGTACAGCGTACTTATTTATTTTTAAATATTATGCATGTTTACTGTACTCAAATTGGCTCATATTTTCTGTATCTTGTTACGTCCCTCTGAGGACCTGGTCCTCTGCCAGGTGTATCTGTTCTTGAGTATTTGCAGGATCGCAGATTTGGATGATTACTTGTGATCCGAGGATGTCTTCTCTTCGAGCTGTGATTGATAGCTGGTATTCTTATATTGTGTTGTGGTATTGTACTTATATTGTATATACTTTTCCATTCGAGTTGGTAGTAGATTTGTTTCCATCCAACTATCATCCTTAGCTACTTATATTGAGATCTAGTTATATAGATGATGGTTATTTGTTTATATTGATTTTCTGTGGATGAGATCTAGAGTATACCCTGTGACTTGTGACATATGTTTTATACCACTTGTGGATTTGATATTCATATTTCAGCGTACGTGTGGATTTGGTTTCCATATATTTGAGTTTCCATATCCATGCGGCTGGCATGCTTACGTGTCCTAGTCCTACGTATTTTTGGGACTGGGGCGTGACACACAGACCATTATTTCTCAAATGGTTCAATATCGCAAGAAAGGGCGCCCACTACTTTACGTCATGTACTTGCCAACCATTTTCAGTTACTTTGACATTCTATTGGATACTTGTCCATATCTTGAGGAACCTTTACCCCTCAATAGAATTCGGAGGATTGATCCATCTTTGCTTCTACCTTATAATTCATCATCCAACTCCAACACTCATACTGTTGAATCCGTCCCTCATGCTGTTGAGCCAACCCAAACTTTGGATACTCTCTTTGATTTGGTGCGTGGTCGCTTCCACAAAGAAGACAAATTCTATTGAGTCTTTGATTATCGTCAAACTCTTCAAACTCAAGCTCTTGGCAATACTTTAATAGATATCCTGTATACCCTTTCTCAGTACCCAGCCGGACCTTTTTCGACTATCCAGAATCCCAACCAACCAGGTTTTTGTATTGATCACTCCTATGTTCAGAGATATTTGGATCCAGCCGATGCTTTCTTTGATCCAAATAGAACATCGGAACCTGATGATGATGAAGATGATAATTAGAAGTCACAATGGATATGAATGTTTTGGATTAGTTTTGGTTAATCTATGTGATGTTTCACTACACATCTTTTATTGTACTCTTCTTTTAAAGAACTAATTTTTAATAAAAGCAATAGATTTCACTATTTGCTATCAACTGTTGTTTCTTATTGTTATACTATATATGTTTTACTCTCTTATTTTTTTGTCATATATAATATCTCACCGATTTGGGGGGGGGCACCATTTTGATCAAATGACAACGGGGGAGAAGAATATGATACTAAAGAAGAATATGATACTAGAATACAAGTGATCATGCTACTCAGGCGTTGACTTCAAAAATTCAAATTGCTCCACACATGACGGGGGAGCCATTGTAAACCCCCTCACCCAAAAAATAGGTATTTTGTGTGTATTTTGTATTTCGTGTATTTGTTTTAGATTATTTTTCAAAATAATTAAAACTCAATAATTTTATTAGGATACTTCACCGTGGTTTGGACATTAATAATATAGGATGGCCCCAAAACCTGTATCTCCATTCATAGTAAGTAGCCTACACAAGAGACACTACCTGTAGGATCTTTTCGTGGCTCAGAAATTCGATCCCTTGGTGTTAGTATGACATTAGTGTAATGACTATAGATTAATTGTTAAATATTTAGATATTATATATATAATTTAATTTTGGTTATTTTTTCAATTTTAACTCTTCTATAATTAGTAGCCCATAATTCTCCATGTCAAGTTAGACATTCCCATTTTGTAAGATTTTACATTATTTACTATTACCTATTTTGAGGGATAACCATTTAATTATTTACTTAGTTAATTAGAGGATATAATTATTTGATTTATTATAACTAGATAAATACCTAATTATTAATTACAAAATATTACATAAAATATTTTGAGTGTGGTATTTTATTAGAACTTTACAAAGTAATTTTTTAGAATTTATTTTGTGTGCAATATTATTTTTGGAGTTTCCCTCATTTATATATGTTAATAAATATAAGGTTATAATAATAATAATAATAATAATAATAATAATAATAATAATAATAATAATAATAAAAGAAAGAAAAAGAAAAAGAAAAGAAAAAGAAAAAGAAAAAGAAAATACTAATAAATAAAAACCTAATAACTAAATCCCTAATCACTAAACCCTAACCCCTAATCCTATTCCTATTCAAAACCCCAACCCCCCACAGCAGCCAACTCCCCTTTCAAAACCCACGACACCTCTCACATCTCTCTCTCTCTCTCTCGATATACATATGTATATAAATATTACATATCATAAAACCCATACACAACCAAACCCTAACCCTAACCCTAGCCGACCTCCGACGACCGTCCACCCCCGGCCGACACCGTAGCGCCGCTGCACAGCCGCAGACCGCCGCCGCCGTCCGCCACGCGCTCGTGCAACAGCGCAGTTCCGTTGCCCAACTTTAAGGTATCGTATCTCCTTCATCTTTGATTCTTTTTGTGAGCGGTTTATTCGTGTATGTTCACAACCTAACCCTCTAGGATTTTCATTCAAGCGGGATGAGTTTTTATGCCCTAGATTGGTCGAAAATTCGACCGAAAAATGACCAAAAAACTGACCAAAATAGTACATAATTTTAACACAAAACCCCCATGTTCACACCCAATTTGCCACCAACCTGTTTAATATTTTCAAAACTAATTAAAGATTTTTTCTTCTCCATATAACCGAGAACTTTTTTGTTCTTTTAGTTTTTGTCAATTTGTTCTATGTGTTAAATTATTCGGCTACCAAATCGACCAAAAACTTATTTTTAAAATATTAGAAAATTATGATACGGAGCACGCTCTGCAAAACGGAACCGTCTCATCGCGTACCAATTGTATCGAATGGCGCGTATGATATGTCTTGACGTGTGGGCCTTTGCGGAAACTGATTTGGACGTGTGTGCGCGTCAGAATCACCCCGTATCCGTAAAAAGACTCCGTATCGCAACTTTTGTAAAACACCACCCCATTTTGTGTACGCTCGTCGAAATACGACGAAACTTACGCCATTGGATTCGTGGTATCACGCTGGTCCTGTGACCCAAGTTTTACATGATTCTGAGACAGTTGACCAAGCCGCCTATTAGCGGGTCCCACGGTTGACTTTAAGAGCGAATTTGTGTTCGGCTCATCGAAATCCAAAATTGGACATATCGTTGAGTTCGTATTGACGTTTAGAATTTTTTTGACTAATAATTTGTCCCATTTAGATACCTTTACCTCTTGTACGCTTTTCGGTACAAAGTAGGCCACATGTGGACCCCGCTTTGGCCCAAAATTACTGTTTTGCCCCTGTGTCCAAATTGGACGAAAGGGTAGTATTTTTTAGCTGTCTCGCTTATTCTGGAAACATTGGTGATATTTATTTCAACATCCAGAGACGTTTATTCATAGGCTATAGTTTCTGATCCTCTGTACTTGACACCTAGATGTTTATACTACGCAGCTTTCTTGCCAGGCAAGTATACCTTTCCATTTTACTGTGATTTATATTTCATATGATGCATGCATTTTATTTCTGTTATTTGGTTCATATATTTTAACTGCTATATAAACTGCGCGTCCAAGAATAACTTGGGTGCGACGACGGTCTCGTCGTATTTTGTCTTTATTATATATTATGCATGTTGATCTAGTTTTATTCGACCACCACATGATCATGAGACATTCCTATATTTTATTTTTCCATGACACATTTCTTACATGAGTTGTGAGTCTCATATAGATCACGGACTTACGTATTGACTGATCATCAGTACGTGTGAGACGTGTGATAGGGAATAGCTGATTAGAATTTGGATGCTAGAAGACTTGGCAGTTATTAGAGGTATTATCGTGTCATGGATATGACATGCTTAGAGCATGGGGTGGGAAGAACAACAAGTAAGGCGTTTGGGCTCCTTTGCACTTTTCTTGTGTAACCCGTACGCTCCGTCGGAGATGCGCGGTCATGATGACCACTATATATATTATTATTACCTGGCGGCCTCTGAGGTTCAAAAGATGTCATGCTTTGTAGGCCCCTGAATCTCCGAGAGAATCATGTAAATCATATTTTGGCCAGATAGCCCACTTGTTGGAAAGTTGTTCTCAAAGTGCATTCACATAGATGGTTAGGCGACCCTTGGATGTTTATTTTTCAGTACTTTATTGACATGCTTCTATGTATCTTGTTATGTCCCTCTGAGGACCTGGTCCCTTTCCAGGTATAGACGATCATGATTATTCGCAGTAGCGCGGATCCGGACTTGCTACTTCGTTATCTTTCGATGAGGTCTTCTCTTCGAGTCTTATTGATCATTAGTTGATGTACTTATTTTGTTTCTCTTATATTCTAGTTGCTACTGGATTTTTCTCCACCCAACTACTTGTTCTTATCAAGAATTTTATAATTGATTCAGTTATATAGTTGATTAGTTATTTGATTCTGTTGATGAGATTTAGTTATGCCATGTGACTTGTGACAATTATATACCACTTGTGAATTATTATTCATAATACAGCGTACGTATGTGTTATGATTTCTGGAGTTGCCATATACATACGGCTGGTATGCTTACGTATTCCTAGTCCTACGTATTTTGGGATTGGGGCGTGACATATTTTTAGTGGTGGCCCATGCAGGTCCGAAAATATATTGTCTCGGTTACGTTACTATACCAACAAGCCTGCAAATAGGATTAGAGTATAGGATTTCATCCATATTTGACTATGACTCACATTTCTTCCAATCCGTTCTATTTAAATAATTATATCCTACTTGATTCATATACTTCTCTAATAGTTCCTTGAGTATAGCCTTCTACTAGAATATATGAATCCTTGTTGTTAGAATGATAATTATGATAGCATTCCTACTAAGAATACAACTAGAATATTGACACATCACTAAGTTTAGAATACCTAATGAACCCTAGCATTCCTTACCTGTAGATTAATTGACCATTATCCCTTGATATATTTATGAAAGACTTGAGAGTAGTATAGACACTACTAGGGTTAGTTAAAAATTTGATCATATCGTTTGACCCTAGCATTGAGGAACCAATAAAAATCCAAGTTTGAATATTAGGACAAAACCTAACCTTCATAGTGAGATAGTATTAGAGAACTATAAATTTAGATTCTTGTCTTGATATTAGCAGAACAGTACCTTAGGAAGCCAAGAGGAATGAATAGAACATTTTTCTTTATCTTTCAATTCGTGCTACATAAACTTTCTGATTGTAGGCCAAGTGATTTTATTTTATGTTAGGATATATAGTTGACTAGGATTATAGTTGTAATCTTGAATTTGAAATTATGTGCTTAGTAGTTAGAACTTGACAGTTGAGTTGCTCATTTAGATTATGATTTTATGATCATCCTTTAGTTTTAAATCACGTAATTTGTACCAATATCTCCATATAGGTTATATCCTCTTTCACTTGAGAGCCAGTAACTTTTCCATTCTTACTATTGATACTTTTGTTCTATAAACACTATGATTAAGACTTAAGATGACCATTACCTATATAATGCAATATGATACCCTAATAGGTACCAAGATCTTTTTCTCGTATACCCTAACAAGAGTTTTTATTTATTTACAAGGACAAGGTTATTTTGTGAAATCCCCTCAAGGCAGTGACAGTATTAGTTTATTCTTTTAAGTTGGGAAGTATGTCTCACAACCTAGCATCACATAGTCCTTTTGACCCATTAATAAAGTACAATTGAATGACACCAACTATAGACTTGCATAAGAAGATAGTGTTTATCCAGACTGTAGAACTTAGAGGCCCATACCTCCATTTGGTCGACTAGAGACTGAGACAAGGAGTTAGTATGGAAACTGTAGAGGCACAACACCGGATGAGTCTCATCTTTTTGGTAAACTTAAATTATTTTGTACCTTCTCTTATCATAATCCAGTGTACTTATATTTTCTGTACTACCTCGACTTATGCTGCTATTATAGCCTAGTTTTGTAAGCTTATTCTTTTATCGAGCTTGTTCATGACATATGTATTATTGGGGGCCCACACTAATATATTGTCTAAATTAGAATCAGTGTATTATGGTCTGGACAACCTTAGTACGCTTGGTTCGCTCTTCGCATGACTACTTTACGTGGATTGAGATATATAGTTGACTAGTAGACGAATATACTTGCCCTTAGACACCTCCGAGCATGTCTCATCGGTTACATAACTGTACTGATATGAGCATGTAAATAAGAATTTACCAAAATAGGATTTTAATCCACAACTGCCTTGACAACTCCCTTTTAAATTCTTTAATCGCTTTGAACCCCATACTTGTATTCTATCACCTCCTCCTTGAATTCTTTATTATTGTTCTCCGTCTTCCCTTATTTCGGAAAGACGAACGCTCGTGCTTGGTATAAGTTTGATACATGGGGAGTACTAGATATGCCCCATAGGACAATCACATTACTTGGTGACTGTTTTTTGTAATTAAGGGCACATTACATGTGAGATATTTTGTATGTTAAAATTTTGAGGATTGAATAACATGATTAAATAATTTGAGGAAGTATTTCTTAAAGGTATAGCCTTATGTGATAGATGGATAAATTCTAAGTTGGGTAGAAGTTGCATTGTAAACTTGAGATAAATTTTTTGATTGTGATCAAGTAAGATTAGATTGAGAGATTTAAGTCATTTTAATTTTGAGAAATTTTAGAAGAATGATTAAGATGATGAGAATTTAATGAAAATTTATATCTTGATATTGCGGACCAAAAATTTATACTTTGAGCACATGATTTAAATTTTGAATATTAAAGGTTGAATCATCGATTTAAATTTTGAGGATAAATACAGAATTTTAGACTTGAACATTGATGGATTGAATTCAAAATTCTATAATTTGATGATTTGAATTAAGAGTTGAAATTTGATTGTTGGATCACCTATTTGAAATATTGAGGATGTAAATTAAAATTAAAATTTGAAGAGTACGAAATTCTTAAGTTGAGAATAGGAATAAGATTGGATTAGAATTGTTTATTGTTCAAAGTCTAGAGGAGATTATGATAGTTGGATATTGTGATGTAGAATTTGATTTGGGTTATTTAAATCTTGAAGATGTCATATAGATTTGAATTAAATTTGAATGTTGATGATTTAAAAATCGAGAATAGATTACAATAGGTTAAATTTTGATTTAAACAACGGTTATTTTAAATTTGAAGTAGTTGCGATGGATTGAATAGATTTGTTATTTAAATTTTTGGAAGAGATTGCGATAGACTTGCTGTAGATACGAATGTGAAGGATTTAGCAAATTATGCCTTATTTTTAATTTTGAGGACAAAATTCATTTAAGTTAGGTAGATTGTAAACCCCCTCACCCAAAAAATAGGTATTTTGTATGTATTTTATATTTCGTGTGTTTGTTTTAGATTATTTTTTAAAATAATTAAAATCCAATAATTTTATTAGGATACTTCACCGTGGTTTGGACATTAATAATATAGGATGGCCCCAAAACCTGTATCACCCTTCATAGGAAGTAGCTTACACAAGAGACACTAACTGTAGGATCTTTTTGTGGCTCAAAAATTCGATCCCTTGGTGTTAGTATGACATTAGTGTAACGACCATGGATTAATTATTAAATATTTAGATATTATATATATAATTTAATTGTGGTTATTTTTCAATTCCAACTCTTCTATAATTAGCAGCCCATAATTCCCCATGTCAAGTTAGACATTCCCTTTTTGTATGATTTCACATTATTTACTATTACCTATTTTGTGGGATAACCATTTAATTATTTACTTAGTTAATTAGAGGATATAATTATTTGATTTATTATAACTAAATAAATACCTAATTATTAATTACAAAATATTACATAAAATATTTTGAGTGTGGTATTTTGTTAGAACTTTACAAAGTAATTTCTAGAATTTATTTTGTGTGCAATATTATTTTTGGAGTTTCCCTCATTTATATATGTGAATATTTGTTAATAAATATAAGGTTATTATAATAATGATAATAATAGTAGTAATAATAGTAGTAGTAGTAGTAATAATAATAATAATAATAATAATAATAATAATAATAATAATAATAATAATAATAACAAAAGAAATACAAAGAAAAAGAAAAGAAAAAGAAAAGAAATAAAAAGGAAAAGAAAAGAAAAGAAAAGAAATACTAATAAATAAAAACCTAATAACTAAATCCCTAATCACTAAACCCTAACCCCTAATCTTATTCCTACTCAAAACCCCAACCCCCCACAACAGCCAACTCCCCCTTCAAAACCCACGACACCACTCCCATCTCTCTCTCTCTCTCTCTCTCTCGATATACATATGTATATAAATATTACATATCATAAAACCAATACACAACCAAACCCTAACCCTAACCCTAGCCGACCTCCGGCGACCATCCACCCCCGGCCGACCTCGACGTCGTCGCCCCTGTACCGCAGCGCCGCCGCACAGCCACCACAAAAATATGTCACACCCCAGTCCCAAAATACGTAGGACTAGGAACATGTAAGCTTGTCAGCCGTATGTATATGGCAACTCCAATATATGGATACCATAATACACACGTACGCTGTATTATGAACAATAATTCACAAATGGTATATAATTATCACAAGTCACAGGCATAACTAAATCTCATCCACAGAATCAATAGAAATAAATAACCAAACTACTATATAACTGTATCTCAATATGAAGTATCAAAGAATGATAGTCGGGTGGAAACAAATCCACTGTCAAACTAGAATATAAGAGAGACAAAATAGGTACATCTAATGAACCATGAGACTCGAAGAGAAGACCTCCTCGAAAGAGATAAATAGTAAGTCCTAATCCGTGCTTCTGCGAATAGTCATGAACATCTACACCTGGAAAGGGACCAGGTCCTCAGAGGGACGTAACAAGATACATAGAAGCATGCTAATTTGAATACAATAAACATGCATAATAGGTAGAAAATATGTAAGTACGCTGTAAAAGACAATCTATATGAATACATAATGATGACAACTTTTTGACGTATGGGCATGGGTAGGCTACTCTATCTAATCTCACAACTCACACATACATCAGGAACATCATCAGCCGACATACCGCGGGGGTAGCGACCATCGTGACACCATCAGCCGATACACCATGGGGGTAGCGACCATCGGACACGACTACCATAGTGCGTGCTAGTTACTACGGTTTACCAGAGTGGTTATAGCCCATACGCCTACTGATTGTCCTCCCCTCCCATGATACTATGTGTCAAGTGTGTGTCAACATATATATACATATAGCATATACCTATGATTGAAAGAAAACACACATGCAATGAATATATACAAAAATATAATAAGCATGCAAAATACTGTAAGCAATTTGGCAAGGTAGCTTGCCTGGCAAGAGAGCTGCAAAGTATAACGTCCAAGAGTCAAGCACACAGGATCAGAAGCTACGGTCTCAGAATGAACGTCTTTGGATGCTGAAATAAATATCACCAACATTCCCAGAATAAGCGAGATAGCTAGAAAACACTACCCTTTCGTCCAATTTGGACACAGAGGCAAAACGGTAATTTCGGGTCTAAGCGGGGTCCACATGTGGCCCACTTTGCACCAAAAAGCGTGCCAGGAGTAAAAGTCTCTAAAAGGGACAAATTATAGGTCAAACCAATTCTAAACATCAATACGAACTCAATGGTATGTCCAATTTTGGATTCCGGTGAGCCGAACACAAATGCGCCCAAAAAGTCAACCGTGGGGCCCGCAAATAGGTGGCTTGGTCAACTATCTCAGAATCGCGTGAAACTTGGGTCACAGGACCAGCGTGATACCACGAATCCAATGACGCAAGTTTTGTCGCATTCTGACGAGTGTACACTAAATGGTGCGATGTTTTTCAAAAGTCGCGATATAAGGACTTTTTGCGGATACGGGGTAATTCCGACGCGCACACGCATCCAAATCATTTTCTGCGAAAGCCCACATGTATGGATATACCATGCGCCTCTTTTGGTGTAATTGGTACACGATGGAGCAGTTTCGTTTGGCGGGGCGCGCTCCGTATCATAAATTTTTGTTATTTTAAAAATAGGTTTTTTCCGAATTTTCATCCTAATTTAATTCTGCATATAACACCAAATAAAATAATATAATTAACTGAAAATAATCTAGGTTAGGTGGTCTTCATATAGCAAAAAGAATTTCTAAGTTTGGATCTCTGTGGTGGGAGATACGAGTCCTTGAACATGGGTCATCGCAATAGATTTTTACAGCACAAAAGTTATGGTTTTTCCCCAACTTGGTCTCGATTTTCGCCTAAGGTTACGCGCTGTTCGAAGGAAACTAATACACAGAGTTGGAAGAGGGATATGTCGTGAACATACCGGTAAAGACGGGATCGAATTTGGTCGAGAGATGGCGCGGGAAATGAGGCATGAACAGAGCTAAGTTGCTATCAAATTCTGCAGTATGCGTGCGGCGTGGTCGCGGACGGCGAGCGGCGGGTGGCGCTCCGCTTGGCAGTGGCGGGTGGTCTGGGTCGATGGTCGGCGGCGCTCAGGTCGTGGAGATGGAGTAGAGATTTTAGGGTTAGGGTTTAGAGATGTAATCATATATATATACAAAGAAGGAGAGAAGAACGCGGGGGGGGGGGGTCTCGCACGGGTTGTGCTGGGCCTATGGGGTTTTATCTAGGACTTAGGACTTAATAATAGGAACGTGGTTTTGCTGCAGGCTTAGGAGAATGGCTGGGTTAAAGGATTTTTAGTTTTAAAGTTTTTTCTTTTTCTTTTCTATTTTTTTCTTTTATTCATTAAGGAATTACTAATATATATATACATAAAATTCCAGAAAAATATATTAGTGCATACAATAAATCTATCAACCGTCCACAAGGTCTCCTACATGAAATAAATTAAGGCAAAATAATAGTTGCTCCATAAATCTCTAAATGCATAATTACCTAGAAATAAAAATCTCATAAATTCTATATCTTCTAATTAACTAATAAATACTATAAATAAATTAAATAATTAATTAAATAATTAATATGTTTTAAAATTAGGGGTTTTATATTCTACCCAACTTACAAAAATTTTGTCCTCAAAATTGACACTAACCAATATTCATAATAATCACTATAGCTAT
Organism: Iris macrosiphon; assembly: GCA_036927795.1. Taxonomy (NCBI): domain Eukaryota; kingdom Viridiplantae; phylum Streptophyta; class Magnoliopsida; order Asparagales; family Iridaceae; genus Iris; species Iris macrosiphon. The sequence continues at coordinate 495,155 of JAYESA010000032.1, read as the reverse complement.
TACACTACATTGCTATCTAGCAGTGCTTCCTAAAGTCATGTCTGCCATTCTAACACTTTCTCATTTATTGTCCATACATTATTCTATTTCTAACTCATCTACACTACCCAACTTATAAGAATTCTACTAGTAGTCAAAGTCTCTTGCGGCTATTGTCTAGGTTGTAGGACGAATTTATTCATTGGGTCGAGAATCTTGGGATACCTTTCTGGAATCTCATAACTATAAATTTTATTTGTAACCGTCAAGTATCGTAGTCTAATTCTGCTATGTCACCTGACCAGTATGTCTGCAAATACTTCGACTACTCAACTATAACGGTCTAGCTGCAGCTGTCGTTACTTAGCTAGCGATTTTTCATAGTCATCAGTTCATAACAAGTGCCTTCAACTCTTCCCTAAGCTTAGTCTAAGTTTTAGGACAACAATTAAGGCCTTGACTAACTTATAAAACTATTAGAAGTGTGAACTATTTCAACAATCTAACAAATTTCTATTAGACTAAATGATGCTACTTAAGGGTTAAATTAATAAAAGAATACAGATATTTCTATAGTGCATATACATAAGGGTTATCATTATGTACTCATCTTTTAGTTATTAATCATTTACTAAACTATTTATGTTTTTAACTAACCAAATAAGGGTGAGGTTGAAGTAAATCAAACAGTTCATAATGACACGAAAAGATACGACTATGATAGGAAGAGTTAAGAACGAGATAAGGAATGGATATAGAAGAAAAGATAAGCCACCCAAGGGGGTGAGATGGTGATAGGAAGAGAATACTACTACTGCTACTCGCGTCATCCATTATCATCGCGTGTATGCCATCTGGGTAGAATATCAACACATCCTCATATCTGCTAAACTACCTTATATATAATTCTATGTCTACTATGCACATAAGATCTCGTGTCATAAAGGGGGTCATGAGTATGAAATGACAAATATAACTAAAGGTCGTACCTGTATCTATGACTTCCTGTGCCTGCGCTCTCTTATTTGTCATCATGAGTGCTTGGCCTATGGGGTAATCTAGTACTATCCGTGTATCAAACTTATACTAAGCACAAACGTTCGTCTTTCCAAAATAGGGGAAGACGAAAAACAACAATAAAGAATTCAAGGAGGAGGTGATATAACACAAGTACGGGATTCAAAGGAATTAGAGAATTTGAAAGGGAGTTGCCAAGGCAGTTGTGGATTAAAATCTTATTTTGATAAATTTCTATTCCCATGTTCATATTAGAACAGTTATGTACCTGACATGATATGCTCTGACCAGTCTAGAGGGCAAATATATTCGTCTAACAAGTTGAGTCAATTATATCTCAATCCACATAAAGTAGTGATACGAAGAGCGAACCAAGCGCACTAAGGTTGATCAGACCATAATGCACTGATTCTGATTTAGACAATGTATTAGTGTGGGCCCCCAATAATACATATGTTATGAACAAGCTCGTTAAAAGAATAAGCTTGTAAAACTAGGCTATAATAGCAGCATAAGTCGAGGTGGTACACAAAATATAAGTATGCTTTATTAGGATGGAGGAAGGTGCAAAATAATTCAAGTTCACAAGAAGGTAAGACTCTACAGTCTCTACAGTTGTCATACCAGCTCCTTGTCTAAGTTGCTAGTCGACCAAATAGGGGTATGGACCTCTAATTTCTACAGTCTAGATAAACACTAAAGTTCTATAGTCTAGATAAACACTATCTTCTTATGTAAGCCTATAGTTGGTGTCATTCATATATATTTCATTAATTGGTCAGAAGGACTAAGTGATACTAGGTTATGAGGCATACTACCCAACTTACAAAGATTTAACTAATAGTGTTATTGAATACTAGAGTGTATATACCTGGTACAAGGCACCTTCCTAGCCCCTATTAAGCACGAAGAAAAGATAAGATTGACGTTGTGAAAGGATCAAGCAAGATGCAATGCAAGCAATCAAATAAGAATGCGAAATAAAATCAAGGACGGTGATTAAATAAGTGGATGAGATCCTATATTCTAATCCTATGCGCGGGCTTGCTCGGTACAGTAACGTAACCGAGACAATATGCTCTCGACCTGCATGGGCCACCACAAAAATATGTCATGCCCCAGTCCCAAAATACGTAGGACTAGGAATACGTAAGCATGCCAGCCGTATGTATATGGCAACTCCAATATATGGATACCATAATACACACGTACGCTGTATTATGAACAATAATTCAAAAGTGGTATATAATTATCATAAGTTACAAGCATAACTAAATCTCATCAACAGAATCAAATAGGAATAAATAACCAAACTACTATATAACTGCATCTCAATATGAAGTATCAAAGAATGATAGTCGGGTGGAAACAAATCCACTGCCAAACTAGAATATAAGAGAGACAAAATAGGTACATCTAATGAACCATGAGACTCAAAAAGAAGACCTCCTCGAAAGAGATAAGTAGTAAGTCATAATCCATGCTCCTGCGAATAGTCATGAACATCTACACCTGGAAAGGGACCAGGTCCTCAGAGGGATGTAACAAGATACATAGAACCATGCCAATTTGAAAACAGTAAACATGCATAATAGGTAGAAAATATGTAAGTACGCTGTACAAGATAATCTATATGAATGCATAATGAGGACAACTTTTCGACGTATGGGCATGGGTAGGCTACTCTATCTAATCTCACAACTCATACACACGTTAGGAACATCATCAGCCGACATACCGCGGGGGTAGCGACCATCGTGACACCATCAGCCGACATACCGTGGGGGTAGCGACCATCGAACACGACTACCATAGTGCGTGCTAGTTACTACGGTTTACCAAAGTGGTTATAGCCCATACGCCTACTGATTATCCTCCCCTCCCATGATACTATGTGTCAAGTGTGTATCAACATATATATACATATAGCATATACTTATGACTGAAAGAAAATACACATGCAATGAATATATACAAAAATATAATAAGCATGCAAAATACTGTAAGCAATTTGGCAAGGTATCTTTCCTGGCAAGAGAGCTGCAAAGTGTAACGTCCAGAAGTCAAGCACACAGGATCAAAAGCTAGGGCCTCAGAATGAACGTCTCCGGATGCTGAAATAAATATCACCAACATTCCCAGAATAAGCGAGATAGCTAGAAAACACTACCCTTTCGTCCAATTTGGATACAGGGGCAAAACGGTAATTTTGGGTCAAAGCGGTTCCACATGTGGCCCACTTTGCACCAAAAAGTGTGTCATGGGTAAAGGTCTCTAAAAGGGATAAATTATAGGTCAAACCAATTCTAAACGTCAGTACGAACTCAACGGTATGTCCAATTTTGGATTCCGGTGAGCCGAACACAAATGTGCCCAAAAAGTCAACCGTGGGGCCCGCAAATAGGCGACTTGGTCAACTATCTCAGAATTGCGTGAAACTTGGGTCACAGGACTAGCGTGATACCACGAATCCAATGGCATAAGTTTCATCGCATTCTGACGAGCGTACACTAAATGGTGCGGTGTTTTGCAAAAGTCATGATATGGAGACTTTTCGCTGATACGAGGTGATTTCGACGCGCACACGCGTCCAAATCATTTTCCGCGAAAGCCCAAACGTCTGGATATACCACGCACGCCTTTCGGTGCACTTGGTATACGACAAGGCGGTCCTGTTGGTGGGGCACGCTCCGTATCAAATTTTTTTGTTATTTTAAAAATAGGTTTTTTGGGATTTTCAACCTAATTTAATTCTGTATATAACACCAAATAAAATAATATAATTGACAGAGAATAATCTAGGTTAGGTGGTCTTCACATAGCAAAAGGAATTTCTAAGTTTGGATCTCTGTGGTGGGAGATACGAGTCCTTGAACATGGGTCATCGCAATAGATTTCTGCAACGCAAAAGTTTTGGTTTTTCCTAACTTGGTCTCGATTTTCGCCTAGGATTACGCGTTGTTCGAAGGAAACTAATACACAGAGTTGGAAGAGGGATAGGTCGTGAACATACCGGTAAAGACGGAGTCAAATTTGGTCGAGCGATGGCGCGGGAAACGAGGCATGAACAGAGCTAAATTGCTGTCAAATTCTGCAGTGTGCGCGCGGCGTGGTCGCGGGCGACGAGCGGCGGTTGGCGCTCCGCTCGGCGACGGCGGGTGGTTTGGGTCGGTGGTCGGCGGCGCTCAGGTCGTAGAGATGGAATAGAGATTTTAGGGTTAGGGTTTAGAGATGTAATCATATATATATACAAAGAAGGAGAGAAGAACACGGGGGGGGGGGGGGTCTCGCACGGGTTGTGCCGGGCCTGTGGGGTTTTAGCTAGGACTTAGGACTTAATAATAGGAACGTGGTTTTGCTGCAGGCTTAGAAGAATGGCTGGGTTAAAGGATTTTTAGTTTTAAAGTTTTTTCTATTCTTTTCTTTTCTTTTATTCATATATATATATATACACACACACACACACACACACACACACACACACATATATATATATATACATAAAATTCCAGAAAAATATATTAGTGCATACAATAAATCTATCAACCATCCACAAGGTCTGCTACATGAAATAAATTAGGGTAAAATAATAGTTGCTCCATAAATCTCTAAATGCATAATTACCTAGAAATAAAAATCCCATAAATTATATATCTTCTAATTAACTAATAAATACTATAAATAAATTAAATAATTAATATGTTTTAAAATTAGGGGTTTTACAACCACCTAAGTGAGACACAACTTTGAAGACAAGGTTCGACGTGTGGGCTGTCAAAATATAAAACCGTAGCTCCAAGCACAGAGACATACAGGGCGTACCGTAGCTCCGAGCACAAAGTCACACAGGTGATACTACGACTTCAGATACATGAACACTACATAAATAGGAACATATACATATATATAGCACGTGTAGAGTAGCCCAAACATCTAGTAACTGTGTTTCTCTCCTAAAGCGGCCAACAAGTGTTCGTTGAACCTGAACCTGTATCTAACAGTCTCGTCATACTGAAGTAACTATCAACAATCACAACCCTAAAGTCATCCCAGATTTCGGTCATGCTGACAGTATCAGGATACAGGAAGTCTGGCATGATGACGGTGTCTGAATGTGTCCTAGGGTTCCGATATAACCAAGTAGGTACATCAAGGTGTTGTGAACATCTATCAATCAATACCAAACGTTACCAACGAACGTCTGCACCCGGATATGACCCGAACACTAAGTAACGATTCTGATCCAAAGCCTGCACAAAGCATATATAAAATAAACAGTAAATTTGGAACTAAAATATAGGATGACAAGGTACACTTGCCTGGAAACCAGGCGAAGATTCGAACTCGAACTCGCCAAGGAAGTAGCAGCTCAAGATGAAAACTGGAGCAGATGTCTTCGGATGCTGTCACAAATATCACCAACAGTTTCAAAATGAGTGAGATACTCAGAAAAGCATATACATACATCCAATTTGGACACAGGGACAAAAATACAGTTTCTGGTCATTACATGGTCCACAAGTGGGCCCGTCTTGCAACAAAAAATGTGCCAGAGATAAAGTTTTCCAAATTCGGTAAACTTAGTGTCTATGAGTCCAGAATGACAATACGAACCCAACGGAACATCCAGAATTAGATTTCGATGAGCCGATCACGAAATCGCCCGTCATGTGGAACCGTGGGGCCTATGAAATGATATTTTGTCAACGTCCTCAGAATCGAACCAAACTTGGGTCACAGGACCAGCGTAATACTGCGAATTCGATGGCGTAATATTCGTTGCAAAATGACAGGCACACACAAAATTTGTATGAGTGTCAGAACATGTCGATACGGTACTTTTCGACGGATACGTATTAATTTTGGTGTGCACGTACATCCAAATCCAGTTTTATGAAAGCCCACACATCCACGTTGATGATATGTGCCTTTTGGTGCAATCAATACACGACGAGGTTGTCCGGTTTGACGGGATCAACTTTGTATCGGAAAGTATCATTATTTTAGAAAATAGTTTTTCTCAAGAATTAGAACTCTAATTACTAACAATATAATGCAAGCTAACATATTCTAATTGAACACACTGCAAAAGTGTTAAATAGGGTTCATACCCGAAGAATCAATTCAAGGATCGGTTACACGAGGAGGAAGATATCACTTCGTGAATCGGGAAGGTTTAACTCAGATTTCTGAATACGGGTTCGAGTCGCGCTTCCTCGGGACCGCGGGAAGAAGATGATCAGCCATGGCGAGGCTCGGGGATACTCGAGGGAGGTCGGCAAGTAGGGGGTGCTCACCGGTGGTCTAGGCTCTCCGGGGGTCGCCGACGGTGCTGTGGCGGCGGCCAAAATAACAACTGCAGTAGCTACAGCAACAGCAGCAGCTGCTGCGGCAGCAGCTCGGCCGCAAGGGGGCAGGACGGCAGCGACTTGTGGTGGCAGGTCATGGTGAACTGGTATGGTAGTCGTAGAGGTGGTAGTAGGTGATAGTGGATCATGGTGGTCGGGGTATTGTTGGCTGCGGGCTCCGTTGCAGCGATGAAGGTGGTGGTGATGCTGGCGGGTGGAGGTAGGTGTAGGAGGTGGTGGTGGCGCTGGCCGAAGCTGGTCGTAGATGTGGTGGTCATGGTTGCTCGTGGGGATGGCAGCGACGGTCTGTGGTGGAGAGAATGGTTGAAGGGGTGAAGGTGGTGAGGTTCGTGGTAGCTCATGGAGGAGTAGGTGTTGGCGGCTGCGGGTGAGGCCATGGCGGTAGAGGCGGTGATGGTGGTGGTGACTGGAGCCTTAGCGGAGGAGGTGGTGATGTCTGCGGGTGGTTCATGGAGGTCTGAGCCATGAAGGTGGTGGTGAAGCTGCGGGTAGTTAGTGGAGGTCTGAGCCATGGAGGTGGTGGTGAAGCTGCGGGTGGTTCGTGGAGGTGGAGGTGATGATAACGGCAGAGTTGACAGTGAGGTCGGGGTGCTGCTGAAGGTGGTGGTGGCCGGAGCTCGGCGGGTGGCCAGGGCAGTGAGAAGAAGGATGAAGAAGAAGAAGAAGTGACAAAGAAGAAGAAAAGGGGAGGATTGGTCGGCTGTGGGAAAAATAGAGGGATGAGAGAGAGGGGGGATTCCTAGTTTGTCTTGGGATTAGGGCCGGCCACTTTGGGAATGGTGTAAGGATGTATTAATATAGGGGGATGTGTGGTGGTGATGACGATACAATTTGAATCAAGGGTCTTGATTGAACATGAAAAATTATACCAAGCAAAAGGGGAGAGAGAGAGAGAGACATGACCGATCATGTGAGGTTGGGGAAGGGGGTTCATCATTTGCTTTATCCAATAGAGTGGTGACACTTGGCACCCTATTTGCTATTAAGCCCCTTAACTTTTGGGTATTTGCACATGAAGAAAAAATAGTGACGATTTGGTGTAGGAAGTGGTGTTTGATGTTTTGTTGGGTGATGGGGTATTGTGTGTTTTGTATGGGCTTCATAAAAGGGGTATTGGTTTAAATTGTGGTTAGGTTAGGATTAGTTTAAGTTGGTGTCCCCAATTTATTTAAATAAAATATCATGTGCTCTTAAATTAAATGGAAGCACATGGGGTCTCAATTAGGAGTGATACAAAGGTCATGAACGGTATAGGCTTGGTGTCAGTCTTATCCCCTTTAATTGGTTCGGCAAAATGGGTTGAGTTTGTGTCACTACCACATTTTCTAGGAAAGGGTATTTTAGTAATTTTCTATTTAATTAAATATTGTGCATGATAAATAATTACTTGTGGTATTATTTAATTATTGTTAGATGTTAATTAATTATTTTGGACTTGTGTTAGTGGACCTAACTAGTTTAGTTTGGACCCATGGACCAACATGAATTAATTAGTTAAACTTAGCCCATTTAGAAAGCCCATTGTTAAGGAGATGGATTAAATTAATTAAATTATTAGACTAGAAGCTTCCTTCCTTAATTATTTCTTCATGAGAGGCCCCAAGGGGTATAATGGACATTACATGATTACTTGAGGGAGAGGAATAGGGGCTGGCCTATTTAAGTAGAGGGGGAAATTCTCTCTCCTCTTTTTTATTCCAAATCTAGATCTAGAATTTCCCACTACCAATTTCCTTCATTCCCACTTCATTTTCCTACCAAATTTTATTCCAATTCCTTCCTAAATCACCATTAGAGACTTGAGAAGCAAGGATCTAGAAGGAGGAAGCAAGGATCTACAAAGAGGAGCAATGATCTACAAGTTGGAGGCAATTTCATCTCAATTGGATTCATTGGGAATCCATCTCCTAATAGGTATAATTCAGTTTTCTCCCTTAAAATAGCTTCTAAATCTGAGATTTAATCATGGAAAATCAACCCATATGCATATACTATCCATAGGATTTAGTTTTGTGTTCATAGGAGGCCTATTGAGAAAGTTATGGTGCTTTTTGTGTCAATTTTGGGGGAATTCCGAGATTGACATTTGTTGTGTGTGTCAATTGATCCTATAGATCAATTTGGCATGTGTTTATGTGTTTGGGTCTAGTGTCGTGTCCATAATTGGGTACGTGTAGGTCGTATCCCAATAATTTGGTGATACGTATTATTTGGGGGGTTTTTTCTCCGACACGGGACTTTGTACATGTCATATTTTGGCACGGACACGTAGATTTATATTTGACACTTCGTATTGTTCATAAATAATATATGTGACTTGCTTGTGTCCTTCGGGGTGTAATTGGATGTGTGGTGGACTCGTGTCACATACGTATCCTAGATCTAGTGGGATACGGTGTGATACTCTCCATTTGTTGTGTATTTTGTGTAGATCTAATTATTGTGCTTTTAATTCTTGAGTTATAATTGTGTATATATATATATAGATATTATATATGTATTATAGTGTATTTATTATAGTGTTTATTGTATCATAGATCTATGTATTATATATGTACTAATAGAATATATATATATGTAGCTTTCTTCTACATGCATTAATATATATGTTATAGTATATAGTATGGATATATATGTATATGCTTTATATATATATATGTATGTTTAATTAAGTAATTAGATTATTTATAGTTATTATATGATTATTTATATATAATGTATTTATGTATGTGTGTGTTGAGTCTATGTCCTAATATGTACATTATTATAGAGGGTGTATTTATAGTCTAATTGGTAATTATATATATAGGTATATATACATATTTATTATGAGTTATATATATATATATATATATATATATATATATATATATATAGGTTTTTTGCGACAGCAGGTTAATGACAGTTGCTGTCATTAATGGCTGTAGCAGTGGCAGTATTAATGATAGCAACCGCTGTCATTAATAGCAGCAACAGCGGCGGGAAAGAGCAGCAGCGGCGACAGTGGGAGTGGTGACGGTTGCAAACCGTCACCAAAGCAGCAGCAACAGTGCAAGTAATACAGCAGCAGCAGGGATGACAGCTTCAGTGATAGCCAGAACTGTCACTAAAAGTCTGCGTATCAGTGTATCAGTATTTTTCAACACAGTTGTAGAAGCATGAAAAATACGCTGGAAAGATCTACGCAGCATCAATGCAGAGCAGCGTAAGCAGAGGCCCTCAGAGCCATCCAGCGTAAAACAGGGTTCTTCATCGCCTCCATGGCGTAAAACCCAGCCGCTCTCAAAGCAGCGTTAAGGCGTACGAGGGACGCTTCGTCTTCCCCGAAATGAACCTGTCAAAGTCACGCGGTGAACCTGGCCTCTGACTCCTGACAAAAAGTGCTGCGCGGCTATCCAAACGACGTCTGAAAATGGTGGCAGACCCCTCGGGACGTACTCCACAGTATGATGGCGGATCTCTGCATTTAATGCAGAAGATTTGGTTAAAATATCACCAAACCGTCGTCTACCAAAGCCCCCCAGCGTAAACCGCTCTTTCGCATACAAAGGGATACGCTGCCTTATTTTACACAGGCAGACATGAGCTGTTTCATGCTCCGCAGTAGAAAAACCGCTGCCACGTCAAAAGCTGCACTTCGTACGGGGCTCGAGGCACGTCTCTACGTCCAATTACACAGAGCAGTGACAGTTTCCCTCAAGGCACGTCTCTGCGACGGACGCACAGAAGGGCTGCAGACCCTCAAAACACGTCTCCGCATTTAATGCGAGATGATGGCAAATCTCTGTGGAAGATTTGATTATGTCTTCGAAAGCCGCAATTCCGGCTAAGACATCCATATCAGCACTTTGACACAGTACGCAGTGGCTTCTACGCCCGCTCAGGATCAGTGCTCCCTCGGCTCCCAACGCCCTGTCAGTCTCTACGACTATTCGGCTTCTACGCCTGTTCGGTTTCTACGCCTGTTCGGCTTCTATGCCTATTCGGCTTCCACGCCTGTTCGGCTTCTATGCCTGCTCGGCTGCTATGCCTGTTCGGCTTCTACGCCTACTCGGCTTCTATGTCTATTTTGGCTTCTACGCCAAGGTGACAGTTATTCGGCTTCTACGCCGACCTCTTCTACACAAGGGATACCTACCTACGTGGCTTCTACGCCGTGATCTTCGCAGCAGATATACGCGTTTTGTCCCCTTAGTTGGACACGCATCACATGCTCACTCAACAGGTCATTTACACGCAGGCATTGGTTATTTTAACCGTTGTGTAAAAGGATGCTGCACTGCCCACTCCTCGGTTTTCACACCGACGAAGTGGTCACTGTCACCAAAAACTCTATAAATAGAGACCCCTAGCAATGGGGAAAAAGGTCGAAACTTTGAAAGAAGAATAGAACAGGAGAGAAACTTCCAACTCGAAGATCGAACGAGGTCGGAGACTTAGAAAAAGAGGTCAAGAGAGAGAGAAGGAGAGAGGAACCCAGAGCTCAGGCAAGGAATAGGGAGCGACGACCTTCAGCATCGCGCATCCACCCTCCTTTGCAACCTCCGAAGCTGCATCCTGTCTTCCACGACACTTCTTTAACATCGTGTAGTCCAAGGGCTAAAGTGATCGACCGCAGATCAGACACCTATAGCAATTCATACCCAGATTAAATAAATTGTACTCCCACATCCTCGTATAGGATTACATTGTACAAGTTTGTTTGTAAACCAAAGGGCGTGGGTCTCTTATAAACCCCGTCATTGAAATACACTTTCATTTTCTTTCGTTTAATACCACAAACAAGATGGCGACTCTGCTGGGGACGTCTTTCTCTTCTGACGAGGAAGTAATTGCTCAACACGATGAGGTATCAGTAGGAACCATGAAGAAGACACTGGTCGTTCATTTCGACCAGTCTGCCTACGAAGACATGCTTCGGACTGGGGGTAGCTCTCACTCTCTTTCCATCCAAGACAGCAGGAAACTACGAAAAGTATGGATGCCCAAGACATCCTCCGCCGTTCCTGTGGACTCTCCGGTCTCTCCGATCTCTCCGACCAATGAGGTGTTAGCATCGCTCCCTCCGTGCCCCGCACGTAAAATTCAGTCTCCCGCTACGCGCGGTACAGACAAAGCTTCTGGCAAAGCCTCAGCGCTAACCCAGGAGTATCCACTGCGCTATACGCGCAGAAATCAGTCTCCCGCTACGCGCGGTACAGACAAAACTTCTGGCAAAGCCTCAGCGCTAACCCAGGAGTATCCACTGCGCTATACGCGCAGAAATCAGTCTCCCGCTACGCGCGGAACAGACAAAGCTTCTGGCAAAGCCTCAGCGCTAACCCAGGAGTATCCACTGCACTATACGCGTAGAAATCAGTCTCCCGCTACGCGCGGTACAGGCAAAACCTCTGACGGTGCCTCAGCACCAAATCAAAAGTACAGATCACGCTCTACGTGCAATACGACATCTGACCTTTACGGTGAACCAGAGGAGCGCTGTGATCTCCGCAAAGGGAAGCAAGCGGGTGAATACTCAACTACTCGACCTTTACGCCAGCAAAAGAGTGAGCTGCCTACTCTCCGGGTTATGCGAGAAGCTAATGGCCGACTGAAGGCCTCTCCAGCCTCACGCCAGACTGAGCGAATCTCCAAGTTACGTCAGGCACGGTCTTTCGGCGTAAAACAAACTCAGATGGCAGAAAGAGACCCTCCTGACCTACGCAAGTATCTAATCCGGAGGCGTAAAGAAAGAGGACCTTCCAACATGTCTATTACGCCACCTGGCGAACATTATTGTAATAGTCATAAAGTTGTGATTAATTGCTGCTGCTCCAAGGCAAAACGATCGATTTTCGACCGGTTAAGCTACTCGCTGTCTTTCCAGGAAGAGGGACCCGCGCATGCGTCTGTGAACATGGCATCGCACATACCTAGAGGAGGGTCGAGCTCAAGACGTCATCCTTCTAGACCTCCAAGCCGAAGGAGGTTCAGTAAGCCCCTCAGAGACGTCGAAGCAGGGGTGTTCCAAAATACTCGCGCAAGGTCACAACAACCAGCGTCATCCTCTTTTGATTCCGACACCGAAGGTCGCCAAATTCCTGAATCAGGGACGGAAAGTATGGAATCGACTTCTATAACGACCTATACTAATCCCTCAATGACACCCAGGGAAATGGGAGCTTACGCCATTGGAGATGAGTGCGAGGAAACTTCGCCACCAGGAAATGCGGAACAACGCATCACTATACTGGAGACGTCTCTGAAGCAAATACAATCCGTGATGGAAAACATGCAACAGATGATGCTCACTCAGCGCGCAACCGCCATGGCTCAAGCGTCGATCCTGCCAACTCAGATCCACGCAGGGGTGGACTCACCACCATCCAACCCAAGCCAAGAGCCTGCGCTGGATCGAGAGTCAACGGTTCCTCCGCTTCCTCCCCTAGAAAATGCTCTGCCTCCCGCTGGAGCTACAATACAACTGACTCCGCACCACTCTGTAGCCCCGCTTCCGACTGAGAATTCGATGCAGGCATTACGAGAATTGAAAGCCCAGTTCGACGCCTTGAAGCACAAGGATCAGCTCAAGAAACTGGGAATCAACCAGCCCTACCCAGCTATCTGGGAGGAGGTCCCTTTCCCTCCGAGATACAAACCTCAGACTATGGCTCTGTTCGAGGGAAAAACGTCACCAAGTCAGTACATAAACTATTTCAGTATGATGACGGTGTTGCTACAAGGAAACGATGCTCTCCTCACTCGGGTGTTCAAAGGCTGTCTCTCAGGAGTAGCCTATCAGTGGTACCGTAGCTTGGCGGACAACTGCATTACTTCTTTCGAGGACTTCAAGGCCCTATTCTTCACACAATTCTACAAGGGAGGAATGGACATGTCTATGTCCTCCCTCATCGAAGTCAAACAAAAGGAAAAGGAGGACGTTCGCATCTTCGTCGAACGCTTTCGTCAGGCCACCTTACAGATGCCTTCAGGAGTTCCAGACTCTGCGTTGGTGGACATTTGCAGGAAGAATCTCCTTCCCGTGGTCTCAGTGTTCACAGGACCATATCAATTCCATGATTGGCCCTCGTTCATCATCTCTGCAGTAGCCGCCGAAGACAACAGTCGCAAGGCGCGCGACAACGGCATCATGATCTCCGCCTCTGACAGGGGCAAGAGGTCATCTCCTACCAGCGACCATCCTCGTGGTCCCAAAGGGAAAGAAGCTCTGGCAATCAACACGGCCAGACCAAAGATTGCGGCAACCACGCAAGCAAAACCCGGGACTTCTAGGCCCGTCGAGATCTACTCTTTCGACGATGACGATATCCCAAGTATCTTCGAATGTCTCGTCAAAATTGGCAAGATCACCCTCCCGGAACTAAGGCGGCCCCAAGAGGTCGGCAACACTGACGACCCCAAATACTACATCTTCCACAGATACGTACACCACCCGACAAAGGCATGCTATGTATTAAAATGGAAGATCCAGGGATTAATTGATGCTAAGGCCATCACTCTGCACAGCACCGAGAAGGCGGTCACGGCCAACATGATCTCTCTGCAGTTTGGCGATCTGCCTCCCCAAAAGGTCCCTAATGGTGTTGCACCTATATCCCGGGCAACGATGAACATCGTTAACCTCCCCCCTGCTAGGGGTCAAAATCACAACCTGGTGCCCTTAACTACCCGAAGGGGCGAGATTATGTGGGTTCACCCAGATTTGGTGCCAGAGCTCGAAAGGGAGACCAAGGCAACCAAGCCAAAGAATCCCAAATACAGTTCATGCCACATGGTCACGACTTCTTCTGCATCAGACGAAGATGAGGTGCTTGTCGCAACCCGTTCAGGGAGGACCTACCTCGACGACAACGGAGCAAATCAGGAAGGCGCGCCGGCTGACACTCTTGACACTCCAGCTACCGAACCTTCAGAGCAAGGTCCCGTCGTGCCAAACATCGGCCCTGCGAAACCTACTCCGACGAAAAAAGAAAAGCAGAAAGAAGTACGCTTCGACAAACCTGTAAAAAACATTCCAGGCAAAGGTTTAGAGAAGCCATACAAATTCGACATCCTGGCCCAACTAGCCAATACGCCGGCCAGGTTGTCCATCTTTGAGCTACTCAGGCTATCCCCTGACAGTCGTCTAGCCCTGAGTGAAGCACTGATGCAGGCAGAGGCGTACTTGACCCAGCTCAAGTCCCCCGACGAGGAACCAGTGGCATGTCCTCAGTGCCACAGTATAATGGAGGTGATCCCAAATATCACTTTCACTCAAAACGACATGCTGTTAAAACATAACAGACATGACAGGCCCCTCTATTACACCGGGTACGTCGGCTCTATGGAGGTCGACCGGATTCACATAGACCCGGGATCGTCAATCAGCATCATCCCCCACAGTCTGCTCAGACCATTGAGAATTCCTACCAGCGAACTGGCTTACACTACCACTACGATCGTAGGTTTCAACGCTGGAAAAAGTAAGCCATTGGGGAAAATTCGCTTGAGAATCCAGATCGGCAACCTTAGATCGGTGGCCACATGCTACGTCATCGATTCAGAGAGGAAGACCGTGGATTCACGACCACAACATCGTTCCTTCAACCCTACATCAATGCCTCAATTATATAGACACTCAAGGAATAGTACAAACGGAGATAGCTGACCTAAACCCGTTCAAAGGAATAGAGTCGTACTACTCCGATGCCGTGTTATACTCCCAGGACCATGTGGAAGAAGGGTCGGGCGAGGCAAAGGAGGAATCCCACCAGGAGCCAGAAGAGCCCTCTGCCGCACTACCGCTGTCCATCAAAGTGAAAGGACGAACCACTCGTCCAAGAGCCATAGAACCTTTGGCTATCCACCTGGGCAAAACCAAGACAAGAGGAGGGGGTGATCCTCTAGTGATCACTTTGAACCGAAAGCCTCCACCCTTGGTCATCAACCTCCGACGCAACAGACAGTCAACTGATGTAAAGGCGACCAGGAGCGGAGTTCCAAATGATAATAAACATCATCTTTTCCAGTATATTCACGCCCGAGTTCCAAGACAGGGACCCACTCCACATGACGAAGTAGAACCCATAGCACAAAAATTCCTGAAAGCTATAAACTCCTACCGCCCATATGTCTGGGAAGTAGCATCGTCATCCAACGTCGTCGCGACATATGGGCCACATGAGGATTCTATCTTCATCATCCCGCCTACCTGCAGCAGTCAGCGCTCAATAGCATCGTCATCCAAGAAGTAGCATGAAGTAGCATCATCATCCAAGAAGAGCCTTTCGAGGACGACACCGGGAAAGTACAGATTCACCGTTATAGCCCGCAAGCGCTAAGGATCATGCAAAACATGGGCTACGACTTGAAATGAAAGCCAGGCCTCAACTACGGAAGAGGCAGACGAACGCCACCCCGCGGCAACCCTCGCTATCAACAAACCCGTCTCGGGTTAGGGTGTGCCACCTCCCTCGCGACTTCCGAGCTAGATGAGGACCCCTTTTCCTCTTCCCAGGACGACTCGTCGCCCTCCAAAGCTCTCGAACAAACACTGTCAGTGAATATGGTGATGTCAAATCCCTCAGAAGCCGAGGAGCAGGATACGGAGCCGTTCGAGAATGACCCCTGGGCTCAACAAATGGATACGCAGTGGGAGTTCCGCTTCGAGTAGAGAGAACCTCCCACCAAGGACGAGGTCATCCAAATCAATGTTGGGGGTGAACTCTCACCAAAGCCAATATTTGTCAGTAACAATCTTCCCCCAGCTGAAAGGGAAGAAATCATACAGCTGATAAAGGAATACATTGACGTCTTTGCATGGGATTATGAGGACATGCCAGGCCTAGACCCGAAGGTAGCTACTCATAAACTCAACATATTGACCGATTCGAAGCCGGTAAAGCAGCACCAACGTCGGTTCTGCCCAGATATGATAGACGCCATCGAGGCTGAAGTCAAGAAGTTGATAACCTGCGGTTTCATCCGGGAGGAACAGCATCCCGACTGGGTCGCCAACGTTGTCCCGGTCATGAAGAAAAATAGGAAGGTGCGTATCTGCATCGACTACCGAGATCTGAATGCGGCTTGCCCCAAAGACGAATTCCCTCTTCCCATCACGGACATCATGATCGACAACACCTGCGGCTTTGAACGCATGTCCTTCATGGACGAATTCTCAGGATACAATCAGATCAAGATGCATCCTGAAGACGAGAAGCACACTGCCTTCCGAACACCACTGGGGGTATATTGCTATACGGTCATGCCCTTCGGATTAAAGAATGCCGGGGCTACATACCAACGGGCTATGAGTAACATATTCCGTAAGCATTTATGCAAAACGGTAGAATGTTACGTAGACGACATAGCTGTCAAAAGCCGCCTCAAAGATGATCACATTCGAGACCTGAGGGCGGTATTCGAGTTAATGCGCCAACATCAACTCAAGATGAACCCTACAAAGTCCTTTTTGGGTGTATCCAGCGGCAAATTTCTGGGATTTGTTATTACCACCAAAGGCATCGAAGTAGACCCGGACAAAGTCCAGGCGATCGTGGCAATGCGACCGCCCCATAATCTGAGGGAACTTAGGGGGTTCCAAGGATGTCTGGCTTATATCCGGCGATTCATATCCAACCTCTCGGGGAGGTGTCAGCCCTTCTCTCATCTCATGAAGAAAGGTGTGTCCTTCGTATGGGACGAAACCTGTCAGCAAGCGTTCGGGGACATCAAACGCTACCTAACCAGTCCGCCAGTTTTGGTGCCCCCCGTTATGGGAAAACCGTTCTTGCTGTACGTTCGGGCAATGGATCATTCGCTAGGAGCTCTCCTCGCGCAGAAAAATGATGCGGGCCATGAACAGGCTATCTACTACCTCAGCAGGATGATGGTCGGGGCCGAACACCGGTACAACCCGGTGGAGAAGGAATGCTTGGCTCTGATGTTCGCCGTCCAGAAAACGCGGCACTATGTCACCGGCCAGACTATTCATATCATCTCCAGGATCAACCCTCTCAGAGTGCTGATGAGCAAGCCAAGTGCCCTTAACTCCCGACTCGCGACCTGGACGATGCTGCTAACACCATACGACATGGTATATATCCCACAGAAGTCCATCAAAGGCCAAGCATTGGCCGACTTTCTGGCGGCTCATCCGATCCCGGAAACCTCCAAACTATACGAAGACATCCCTGATGAAGTTGCAGAATATAACTTCACAAGACAAGGTGACGTATGGCAACTATTTTTCGATGGCGCCTCTAGAACCGGTCCTAAGGGAAATGTCGTTTCAGGAGTGGGAGTCGTCCTAGTTACCCCTGATCAGCTCGTCATCTACCGGGCATACTCTCTTAGCGAGCCCTGCTCCAACAACGTCGCGGAATACAACACTCTGCTAATCGGGCTCCAGGTTGCTAAAGAGCTGGGGGTAGAGTCCCTGGAAGCTTTCGGAGATTCTCTGCTCATCGTCAATCAAGTCAGGGGAATATACGAAGTCCGTAACCCGGACCTCATCCCCTATCACCAGGCGACAATCAAAATAGCCATGACGTTCAAAGGATTCTTCCTAGAGCACGTGCCTCGGTCTCAGAATGTGGAAGCTGATGCCCTAGCCAGCCTGGCTGCAGACTTGGCTACTCCTATAAGAAGGCAAGATTCGGTAATCCTTCTTAACAGAGATTTATTCTGTGTGAAGAATAGCTGTCACACAGAACGCAGCTATGCTGTAAGCACCGATCCTCCTACAAGAGATT
The DNA here is from genome assembly GCA_036927795.1 of Iris macrosiphon. Classification (NCBI taxonomy): domain Eukaryota; kingdom Viridiplantae; phylum Streptophyta; class Magnoliopsida; order Asparagales; family Iridaceae; genus Iris; species Iris macrosiphon. The sequence goes on along the minus strand of JAYESA010000032.1, from coordinate 477,058 downwards.
GGACAAGTCCCTTCATAGATTTCGTGGCATACGGAATCTTGCCAGAGGACCCCAAGGAAGCAGTATCTGTCAAGAGACGGTCGTTACGCTTCTACTTCGATGCATCTTTACAATACCTGTATCGCCGGACCTACGACGGACTGCTGTTGAGGTGTCTCTCTGGCGCCGAAGCACAGCAAATTACCCGTGAAGCTCACGATGGCGTATGCGAAGCGCATCAACCCGGACCTAAGCTACAGGATCGCATCAGGAGAATGGGCTATTACTGGCCTACCATGATCGCAGATGCAATACAATATGCAAAGCATTGCAAAGCCTGTCAGATTCATGCAGACTTCATACATCAACCGTCGGAGCATCTACATCCTACGGTCGCATCCTGGCCTTTTGAAGCATGGGGAATGGATATCATCGGTCCTATTCACCCGTCTTCTTCTAGGGGTTACCAGTTCATACTGGCCATCACGGATTACTTTTCCAAGTGGGCCGAAGCGATCCCTCTCGCTGAGGTAAAGGCATCCAATGTGATCAGCTTCATCAAACATCACGTCATCTATCGCTTCGGGGCACCCCGGAGGATAATTCACGACAATGGGCCCCAGTTTATCAGCCAGGCGTTCCATCGGTTTTGCGATAAAAATTGGATACACAATATTGCCTCTACGGCATACTATCCAGCTGCTAATGGTCTGGCGGAAGCTTTCAACAAAACCATTATCAAACTCTTGAAGAAGTTCGTCTCTTCAAACAAGAGAGACTGGATTGAGAAGCTGGGCGAATGCCTCTGGGCATACCGTACGAAGGTACGAACGCCGTCAGGTTGTACCCCATTCTCGCTGGTCTACGGGAGCAAAGCAGTTCTTCCCATTGAAATCCAGATCCCGTCGCTCAGAGTAGCCGTGGCTAATGAGCTAACTCAAGAAAAGAACGACCTTTTAAGGCTTCAGGAGCTAGAAGGATTAGACGAGAAACGCCTCCAAGCTCAACAGCGCATTGCGCTCTACCAAGCACGCATTTCCAGGGCTTTCAACCATAAAGTAAAGGAAAGAGTGTTCAGGGTCGGCGAGCTAGTTCTGGCCGTAAGAAGGCCGATGATATTAACTCACAGAAGTAAAGGCAAATTCCAGCCCAAGTGGGAAGGCCCTTATGTGATCGAGACAACGTTCTCAAACGGCGCCTACAGGATAGCCCAGCCTAACGGGGACCTATTAATGGTTCCCATCAACGGCAAATTCCTGAAAAGATACTACGCTTAATTCCTGCTCAGGCGAAATATAGCGAGAATCTCAATTCTGACAAAACTACTCAAAAAGAAAAAAAGAAACTGTCAGGTCATATCCTATCATGTCTATACGACCTCTGAATAGATATATCCTGCTAAAAAGGTTTGTCGAGAGTATATCAAGTCCATACTACCTCTGATATTCCTCTCACCTAAAAAAACCGTTATTTACATTCCGAAATGACGGGTCCACAACAGTCAGAAAAAAGCCGCTTTTATTCATCTCCAGAAGAAGGCGGAATTACATAGGGAGAGATACATCAAGATGGCGGAGTAATCAGGCCACGAATCTGCCGCTCCAGTGCAGCTATCCTCTCATTCCTAAGGGCCAAAGCATCGGCGCGAGCCCGCTCCAACCGTACTTCAGGGGTATGCGTAAGTGTCACACCCCAGTTCCAAAAAAATCAGAAACCAGGCCACGTGTCACTGGCCAGCTGACACGTCACTAAGGGCTTAATCCATTTTGAATGGACCCAAAGGAACGTGCTACGCTGTCCTAAAATACTACAAGTATAACATAGTCAAATCTATCTCATCCACAGGAAAATGTCAGAAAAGCAAGTGCTGAATATATATAAACTGAGTCTGATACAGTACACAACTGGTGAGAATACAAGCCTACTACAAAAACTGATAATAGCGCAGAAAAATCAGATAGACTAAGTAGCGTCTATCTGAGCAAAATATCTCCATCTCCAGGTGGCAAGCCTCCAGGGTCAAGCTAACTCTGAGGGTATCTCCTCGAGCTCCTCCTCGGTAGCACATCTGGCCTCCTGATCAGGGCCGTACACAGTGGGGTAGAAAGCCTCGTCTAGATCTGGCAGGTAACCAGGTCCTCAGTGGGACGTAACAAGATACAGGAAATGACATGCCATGTATGTAAATACTGAATAAAGAAAATAAATACAGGGTGCTAACCATACTAGTGAAAATGCAAGTAAAGATCCAGTAGTACGCATGGGAATGTGTGGCTAGACATACGCTGACGTAATTCACCAATCGTGGCGACTGGCTAGTATATGTGTCGTATGCCCCCTGACTCAAGGGCACTCTGCAATCGACCATCACTGGTACGAATGTATAAAACATTATTGGAGGGGGTGTCCCATACGTCCACTAGTTATCTTTCCCATCCCAATGAAACTAAACGTCAAGTCGTACATTTCCTGAGTTATTCTAATCCGTGATGCGGGACACACAAACTGGTAGCTAATCAAATACGTAGCTCACATCCATATATGTAATGCAACCATGTTGCGTGTTCCCGTGGTAGGGTTTAGGAGAATATTAGGATATTCTCTCAGCTGTTGGTGAGTCTGTAATATCGTGTCAACATAACAGTTGACTGTACCCAAGGCAGTCTCAGGTGATCATGGTATACGAATTTCAGAACAAAGTAGATATCAATAATTTAATTTAAACAATAACTTGGCAAGGTATACTTGCCTACTCCCTGATAGTGTTGAAACCCTGATTTTACAGTCAGTTGTGAAAGTGCTGGTGACAGGGGGTCACTGGCTGTGCTGAAGTTGGTTTCTGTTAAAATAAACAGGGTTCGTGAATATCAAAGCTGTAATATAAAACATATATATATACACATATATAATACAGATATATATATAGTAGGTATAGATATAATATATATAACAGTATATATAGTATATATATAAAGAACAGATAAATGCAGGTAATAATATATAATAGCAGGGTATATCCACTACGATAGATATTTATAATAATATTATCAGGGTGTATCCTCTGATATATATAATATAGGTAAATTGAAATGACAGTACAGAATTTAAATATATATATTTATGCTGTAATTATAATATAAATAGTATCAGGGTCTATACGTGACCACTGTTAATAATAAAGTGCAATAATAGCACATATAGATAGGCTGTAATATCCAGCACAATATATATAATATTATGTAGTAAATTGAAATAACAGGGCAAAAATTAAATACATATATATTTATGTACTATATTATATAGTATTATATATAATAAATTGAAATGGCATTGCAGGAATTTAAAATACATATACAATATAAGCTGTATTATCCAGCTGAATATTAATATATATATAGAATATATATATATAGATAATATATATATATATATATATATATATATATATATAGATATATATATATAATAAGTGCAGAAAATAAATGCAGAAAAATAAATAAATTAAAAATGCATAGTATAATATATATGTTATATATCATATAAATATATGTATACACATATATTTATATATTACATATATATAATATTAACAGAAATAAATACATATATACATATTAGTAATTTAATATAATATATATAGATAGACATATACATATATACAATATACATATATATTTATATAATTATATATGTATAGTATAATATATATATATACATAAATTTAGTAAGTATATAAAGTATAATATACATTATAATATACTGTATAATAATAGTATATATATTATAATATAATATATATATAGATATACATATAAATATACATAGTAATATACATATATATATACATATATATACATATACATACATATATTATATACATATATACATGTATTAGGGTTTATATACGTATTTTTGTATAGTATAGGTATATTTATACCTTACAGGTGGCAGGGGGGCCAACGGCTGGTCGTCGGCGGGTGGACGGCGGCGGAGTCGGCCGGAGGCAGCCGGAGAAGCAGCAACAGCAGCAATGGCCACTGGCAGCAGTAGCAGTAGCAGCGGCTTGCGGGGGCTCTGCCCGGCGGAGGAGCGGCGGAGGTGGCCGGGCAGGCGGCGGGTTCGGGAGAGGGGAGGGTGGCGGTCAGGTTGGTGGTGGTGGTGGAGGTCCACGACGGCGGTGGCGGTGGCTGGAGGCCGTCGGAGGGAGGAGTAGCAGTAACTAGGGTTAGGGGGTGGTGGCTACTGCGGGGGCTAGGGCGGCCGGAGGCGGTGTCGTGGGGAGGTGAGGGTCGGCGGTCCGGTGGAGGGGAGGACGGCGAGGCGATTGGGAATGGTGGCGGTGGTCGACGACGGCCGGAGGCGGCGCTGGAGGTGGATTGGAGTAGTGGTGGTGCTGTGGACAGTGAGGGAAGGGGAGGTTGCGGGGGCTGTAGCCGGCAGAGCAGGGCGGCGCTGGCGGTGGGGCTTGGCCGGAGGGGAGAGGGGGTCAGGGCGGAGGGTTGGGCCGAGTTTGGCCGGAGGCGGTGGTCGGAGGTGGCGGAGGGAAGGGCTGTAGGGATTTGTAAGGGAGGGGTTAGGGTTTATATAGGAATTGAGGGAGTGGCAATTCTGTAATTAATGGCAACTTCAGGGGTATTTTGGTAATTCTGGATTTTTGGGATATTTCCAGCAGATTTTTCTGGAAATTATGGGTGGGTTCCACACACCTATGGTCTAGCCAATAGGATTAGACCACCTAGCATGCAATTTTGCATATAAACCCTTAACTTTTTAATAATTGCATAAATGCATGAATTTGGTATTTTGCGTAATTTTGCAATTTACCTGATTTTAAATACTGATTTCCCAAAATTCTAAATTATACAAAAATGAGGGAAATAGCTGGGGAAAATGTTTTGGACAGTGTGGGGTGAGTTTGGGCAGATGCAGGGTCTGATTCTGCAGGTGATACGGTCATCGCATTTATTATTTAATAAATACTGCGCACGGTGTTCACTAATTATTTTGAGGCTGTTAGGGTCATAATTTTTCTACGGTGTCAATACGATAATTGTAATACAATTAGAGTAGAATTTTATCATATTTTTGGTTGGGCAAAAACAGGTGTCTACTGGTCCTCAAATCACTAGGGTACAGGGATGGGTAAAGAGCAGAAATTAAAATAGGAAATAAATACGTATGTCTGTAATGATATTTGTGCGACTAAAACGAAGCACCAAACGAGGTTTCTGGAAGTTGTTAAAAATACAGAAAGTGTAGTCTAACAAGTCTAGGGCAGGGATGTGAAATTTGTTTAGGGTTAACAGCTAGTTTGATGCCCTAATTAATTGTGTAATAAACAAGTGCACAATCAATAGATTATATAATAAATAAAATTTTAAAAAGTTGCACAAATTCTAATTAGTCTAAACTAATCCTAAATTACTGAAATTTGGTCGAGGGAGTTTACAATCTACCCTCCTTAGAATATTTCATCCTCGAAATAAAAACAACCATATAATGAGAATGAAAAATTAAATAAGGACATATGATGATTAAGGAAGATTGAATTTGAAATATTGGACATACCCTGGTTTGGAAATAGATGGGGATAACGCTGACGAATATCCTCTTCTCGTTCCCAAGTGGATTCACCTGGTGCATGATGTCTCCATGCAACACGAACGAGTGGAATAGTCTGGCCACGCAACACTTTCTCGCTACGGTCCAGGATCTCTACAGGCTCCTCCTGGTAAGATAAGCTCGGCCCGATGGTGATCTCTGAGTAGTCTAGCACATGACTCGGGTCTGGAATGTACCTCCTCAGCTGAGATACGTGGAAGACGTCATGTACTCCCTCCAAGGTCTGAGGTAGAGCTAGCCTGTAAGCAACTTCTCCGACGCGATCTAGCACATCGAAGGGTCCAATGTACCTTGGACTTAGCTTCCCTCTTCCTCCAAATCTGATAGTTCCTCTGGTAGGTGAGATCTTCAAAAACACATGGTCCCCTACTTGGAACTCTAGAGGTCTGCGATGAATGTTGGCCCAGTGCTTCTGCCTATCTTGTGCAGCTCATAGGTGTCCCTGGATCTTCTTTACTTTCTCCACCGTACGAATAATCAGTTCTGGCCCCAGAATCTGTCTCTCGCCAACATCGCTCCAGCATACTGGGGAACGACATTTTCTTCCACACAAAGCTTCAAAGGGAGCCATTTGGATGCTCGCTTGATAGCTGTTGTTGTAGGAAAATTCCACCAGATGTAAGTGATCTTCCCAGGATCCGCTGAAATCAAGCATACAGGCTCTCAGCATGTCTTCTAGAGTCTGGATGGTGCGCTCTGACTGGCCATCTGTCTGCGGATGATACGAGGTGCTGAACTTAAGGCGGGTACTAAGACTTTCTTGCATACTTCGCCAAAAGTAAGATGTAAATCTCGTATCCCTGTCAGATATTATACTGACTGGTACTCCATGCAGACGCACTATCTCCTTCATGTACATATCTGCCAAAACTTCTGTGGATTGCCCGACTTTGAAAGGTAGAAAATGAGCAGCCTTAGTGAGTCTGTCTACAATCACCCAGACAGCATTACGACCACTAGGACTTCTTGGGAAGCCTGTAACAAAGTTCATCATAATGTGTTCCCATTTCCACTCGGGTATTGGGAGGGGTTGAAGTAGACCAGCAGATTTTTGATGCTCAGCCTTGACTTGCTGACACACCAGGCATTTAGCCACAAAGCGTGCTATCTTCCGCTTCATTCCATGCCACCAGTAATATTGCCGCAGATCTCTGTACATCTTGGTGCCTCCAGGATGTATAGAGTATGTTGAGCTATGAGCTTCTGACATCAGCTCATTACGAAGTTCTCCATTTGGAACATAAAGACGATTGCCACATCTTAGAGTTCCATCTTCGTGTATGCGACAACCAGTCTGGAGTCCAGCCTCTGTTCTATGTCGAAGCCTCTGAAATCTTGCATCTGCTGGTAGAGCAGCTTTGATTCTTTCCACCAAGGTTGATTGCAGCTGGTAGTTTGATAATTGGCCATCAATTCCTGGTATAATGACCTCTATTCCCATCTTTGCTAGATCTTTCAGTAGATCTGGTTGGGTGATCATAAAGAATGTCGAGGGTCTTCTGCTTAGAGCATCTGCTACCACATTAGCTTTCCCAGGATGGTACTGCAGATCAATCTCGAAATCTGTCATCACTTCAAGCCATCGTCTTTGCCAGATTTAAGTCCTTCTGAGTGTAGACATATTTCAAGCTCTTGTGATCGGTGAAGATCTCCACTCGTTCGCCATATAGATAGTGTCTCCATAGCTTCAAGGCGAAGATGACCGCGGCAAGCTCCAGGTCATGAGTGGGGTAATTCTTCTCATGAGTCCTCAGTTGTCGTGAGGCATAAGCTACAACCTTCCCATGTTGCATTAAAACACAACCAAATCCTTTTCCGGATGCATCGCTATAGATGACGAAACCTCCGGATCCAGATGGTATTGTCAGAATGGGGGCTGTAGTTAGACGCTTCTTCAACTCATCAAAACCTGTCTGGCATTCTTCAGTCCATAAGAACTCCTACTCCTTGCGGGTAAGGCGAGTAATTGGCTCCGAAATTCTTGCAAAGTTTTTTACGAACCTCCGGTAATATCCGGCAAGTCCTAGAAAGCTTCTCACCTCTGAGACATTGGTCGGAGTTGGCCATGTCTCCACAGATAAAATCTTTGCAGGGTCCACCGAGATGCCTTCTCCTGTGATCACGTGCCCAAGAAAAGCAACACGATCAAGGAAAAATTCATACTTGCTCATTTTGGCATACAGGCTCTCCTGTCTCAGCGTCTCTAGCACCAGTCTTAAGTGCTCCTCATGGTCCTCGTGGCTCTTCGAATACACCAGAATGTCGTCGATGAAGACTACCACGAACTGGTCCAGATATTGATGGAAGACTCGGTTTATCAGGTTCATAAATACAGCAGGTGCATTAGTCAATCCAAACGGCATCACCAGAAACTCGTAATGACCATAACGAGTTCTGAATGCTGTCTTTGGAATATCTTCTCTTCGTACCTTGACTTGATGGTAGCCTGATCTCAAGTCTATCTTCGAGAATACTACGGCTCCTGTTAGTTGATCGAACAGGTCGTCAATTCTCGGCAAGGGATACTTGTTTTTGATTGTTAGGGCGTTGAGGGCTCTGTAATCAATACACATGCGATATATTTCGTTCTTCTTTGGTACAAACAGCACTGGTGCTCCCCAGGGTGATGCACTAGGACGAACAAATCCCTTGATCTGTAGTTCCTCCAGTTGAAGCTTCAGCTCGTCAAGCTCCTTCTTCGCTAGTCGGTATACATTGGAGGATACTGGTGCAGCTCCAGGAATTAGCTCAATAATGAACTCCACTTCTCTGTCAGGTGGCAGGCCTGGCAATTCTTCTGGGAATACGTCCGCGAACTCTGCTACAACTGATGGAAGTGCTGTCTCCATCGCCATGTAAGCTCTAGGAGTCTGGCCTACTCCTTGCTCAATGGTTCCTCGGACATATTCAAACTCTGGGTGATCTGGGGGTCTAAAAATAACACTACCCTTTCGGCAGTCTAGGATAGCATCGTTCTGGCTTAGCCAGTCCATGCCTAAGACAACGTCGAAATTTGGCATTGGAAGTACCAAAAATCGTGCTCTTAGTCCTCGACTACATACAACTACTGGGCAGGTTTCGATAATGTTGGTAACTGGAACAATACCTCCTCCAATAAGTATTTTCCAACACTTGGGTAGCGGAGAAGTGACTAGCTTGTGCATGGCTACGAATCTACTGGATATGAAAGACAAAGTAGCCCCAGAATCGAATAATACAGTTGCAAGTAATGATGCAACTACAATGGTACCTGTTATAGTTTCCCCTTCAGGCTCTTCTGCAACGGCAGCTAACGCAAAGGCTTTTCCTTGCCTTTGTCCTCCGACTTGTTGTCTGGCCTTGAACTGGGCCTCCTGAGTAGGCAGAGGTGCTCCTCTCTGATATCCTCCTGATGTGGAGGGAAGCATCTTCTGAGCTTGGGCTCCTGGCTTCTGTCCTTGCTGAGGTGCGGCATCTCTGCGTTGTGGGCAGTCTTTGGCCATATGGTTTTTAGCTCCACATAGCAGACATAATCCCAGCTTCTTTCTGCAGTCACTGGCCCAATGTCCTTTCTTGCCACAATAGTGACAAGTCGGGAGCTCCTTCTTCTGGTAAGGCCCCGTCGTCTGCTGAGTCTGATATTGGGGACGACGTATAGGTCCTCCTGATCCTTGCTGATTCTTGGCCGATAAGGTTGGATTTGAGCGTCTAGCTCCTCGGCCAATGGCTTCTTGCTCCCTGGCTTCGGTAAGAACCTCATTATAGGAGATTCTTGACTGCGTTGTTGTGTACTTCTGAAGCTCGTAGTTGAGGCCATGGTAGAATCTTTTAGCCTTCTTCAGCTCGTTCGGGATCAGATCAGCACCGAAACGACTCAGTCGACTAAACTCCGCATCGTAAGCATCGACAGTCATGTTTCCCTGTTCCAGGTGCAGGAACTGGGAGTATAGGGCATTCTGGACTGTCGCGGGGAAGTACTTGGCATTGAAGTGCTCCAGGAATTGTGGCCAAGTTTGGTCTTTCCCGACACTGCGTTCTATGGATTCCCACCAGTGATGGGCGTTGCCAAAAAGTTGGCCCCTCACAGCAGTCATCCATAGGTCGGGAGTCAGTTACGATCCTTCCAGCAGCATTTCGGTGTTGGAGATCCAGTCGGAGATCTCCTCAGGAGTTTTGCTGCCTTTGAAGTCTCTCGGGCTCATTTGGCGAAAGCCTCGAACTGTGCCCGATAGTTGGACAGGTGCTGGTGCCGGAGTAGTAGCTCTCTCCAAGGACGTCATCAACGTCTGTCGCAGGGCTTCAGTTTGCTGCCACTGAGACTGTCTCAGGGCCTCAGTCTGTTGCCACTGGTTCTGTAACATCGTCTGGAGAAACTGCAACATTTGAGGTTGACCCTCAAGTTGTGGCATCAGGATAGGCAAGGCTGGTGGTGGAGGCAAAGGTGTCTCCGCCTGCGGTGTTGGTGTCGTCTCCTGGCCAGAATTCTGATGATTGGACGGTGTTTCTTGGACACTTGGCGAAGGGTCTGTTGCTTGGGTAGCCCCATTATTCGCAGATTTTTCGGGTATGTCCATATTTCTGAGGAAAATAGAATAATTAGAAAAAAGAAAAATACAAAGGAGATAATAGATGATAATCAAGCAATATGCAAATAAAAAAAAATTATGGATAGAATCAGTGTGGATGAGTCTTAATATTCCTATCCTATTGCAGGCTTGCTGGGCATGTCATCATACCACTAGCAATAAAAATTGGACCTGCGTGGGCCACCACTAAAACCGTGTCACGACCCAGTTCCAAAAATGTCAGAAACCAGGCCACGTGTCACTGGCCAGCTGACACGTCACTAAGGGCTTAATCTATTTTGAATGGACCCAAAGGAACGTGCTACGCTGTCCTAAAATACTACAAGTATAACATAGTCAAATCTATCTCATCCACAGGAAAATATCAGAAAAGCAAGTGCTGAATATATATAAACTGAGTCTGATACAGTACACAACTGGTGAGAATACAAGCCTACTACAAAAACTGATAATAGCGTAAAAAAATCAGATAGACTAAGTAGCGTCTATCTGAGCAAAACATCTCCATCTCCAGGTGGCAAGCCTCCAGGGTCAAGCTAACTCTGAGGGTATCTCCTCGAGCTCCTCCTCGGTAGCACATCTGGCCTCCTGATCAGGGTCGTACACAGTGGGGTAGAAAGCCTCGTCTAGATCTGGCAGGTAACCAGGTCTTCAGTGGGACGTAACAAGATACAGGAAATGACATGCCATGTATGTAAATACTGAATAAAGAAAATAAATACAGGGTGCTAACCATACTAGTGAAAATGCAAGTAAAGATCCAGTAGTACGCATGGGAATGTGTGGCTAGACATACGCTGACGTAATTCACCAATCGTGGCGACTGGCTAGTATATGTGTCGTATGCCCCCTGACTCAAGGGCACTCTGCAATCGACCATCACTGGTACGAATGTATAAAACATTATTGGAGGGGGTGTCCCATACGTCCACTAGTTATCTTTCCCATCCCAATGAAACTAAACGTCAAGTCGTACATTTCTTGAGTTATTCTAATCCGTGATGCGGGACACACGTACTGGTAGCTAATCAAATACGTAGCTCACATCCATATATGTAATGCAACCATGTTGCGTGTTCCCGTGGTAGGGTTTAGGAGAATATTAGGATATTCTCTCAGCTGTTGGTGAGTCTGTAATATCGTGTCAACATAACAGTTGACTGTACCCAAGGCAGTCTCAGGTGATCATGGTATACGAATTTCAGAACAAAGTAGATATCAATAATTTAATTTAAACAATAACTTGGCAAGGTATACTTGCCTACTCCCTGATAGTGTTGAAACCCTGATTTTACAGTCAGTTGTGAAAGTGCTGGTGACAGGGGGTCACTGGCTGTGCTGAAGTTGGTTTCTGTTAAAATAAACAGGGTTCGTGAATATCAAAGCTGTAATATAAAACATATATATATACACATATATAATACAGATATATATATAGTAGGTATAGATATAATATATATAACAGTATATATAGTATATATATAAAGAACAGATAAATGCAGGTAATAATATATAGTAGCAGGGTATATCCACTGCGATAGATATTTATAATAATATTATCAGGGTGTATCCTCTGATATATATAATATAGGTAAATTGAAATGACAGTACAGAATTTAAATATATATATTTATGCTGTAATTATAATATAAATAGTATCAGGGTCTATACGTGACCACTGTTAATAATAAAGTGCAATAATAGCACATATAGATAGGCTGTAATATCCAGCACAATATATATAATATTATGTAGTAAATTGAAATAACAGGGAAGAAATTAAATACATATATATTTATGTACTATATTATATAGTATTATATATAATAAATTGAAATGGCATTGCAGGAATTTAAAATACATATATAATATAAGCTGTATTATCCAGCTGAATATTAATATATATATAGAATATATATATATAGATAATATATATATATATATATATATATATATATATATATATATATATATATATATATATATATATATATATATATATATAATAAGTGCAGAAAATAAATGCAGAAAAATAAATAAATTAAAAATGCATAGTATAATATATATGTTATATATCATATAAATATATGTATACACATATATTTATATATTACATATATATAATATTAACAGAAATAAATACATATATACATATTAGTAATTTAATATAATATATATAGATAGACATATACATATATACAATATACATATATATTTATATAATTATATATGTATAGTATAATATATATATATACATAAATTTAGTAAGTATATAAAGTATAATATACATTATAATATACTGTATAATAATAGTATATATATTATAATATAATATATATATAGATATACATATAAATATACATAGTAATATACATATATATATACATATATATACATATACATACATATATTATATACATATATACATGTATTAGGGTTTATATACGTATTTTTGTATAGTATAGGTATATTTATACCTTACAGGTGGCAGGGGGGCCCACGGCTGGTCGTCGGCGGGTGGACGGCGGCGGTGTCGGCCGGAGGCGGCCGGAGAAGCAGCAACAGCAGCAATGGCCACTGGCAGCAGCAGCAGTAGCAGCGGCTTGCGGGGGCTCTGGCCGGCGGAGGAGCGGCGGAGGTGGCCGGGCAGGCGACGGGTTCGGGAGAGGGGAGGGTGGCGGTCAGGTTGGTGGTGGTGGTGGAGGTCCACGACGGCGGTGGCGGTGGCTGGAGGCCGTCGGAGGGAGGAGTAGCAGTAACTAGGGTTAGGGGGTGGTGGCTACTGCGGGGGCTAGGGCGGCCGGAGGCGGTGTCGTGGGGAGGTGAGGGTCGGCGGTCCGGTGGAGGGGAGGACGGCGAGGCGATTGGGAATGGTGGCGGTGGTCGACGACGGCCGGAGGCGGCGCTGGAGGTGGATGGGAGTGGTGGTGGTGTTGTGGACAGTGAGGGAAGGGGAGGTTGCGGGGGCTGTAGCCGGCAGAGCAGGGCGACGCTGGCGGTGGGGCTTGGCCGGAGGGGAGAGGGGGTCAGGGCGGAGGGTTGGGCCGAGTTTGGCCGGAGGCGGTGGTCGGAGGTGGCGGAGGGAAGGGCTGTAGGGATTTGTAAGGGAGGGGTTAGGGTTTATATAGGAATTGAGGGAGTGGCAATTCTGTAATTAATGGCAACTTCAGGGGTATTTTGGTAATTCTGGATTTTTGGGATATTTCCAGCAGATTTTTCTGGAAATTATGGGTGGGTTCCACACACCTATGGTCTAGCCAATAGGATTAGGCCACCTAGCATACAATTTTGCATATAAACCCTTAACTTTTCAATAATTGCATAAATGCATGAATTTGGTATTTTGCGTAATTTTGCAATTTACCTGATTTTAAATACTGATTTCCCGAAATTCTAAATTGTACAAAAATGAGGGAAATAGCTGGAGAAAATATTTTGGACAGTGTGGGGTGAGTTTGGGCAGATGCAGGGTCTGATTCTGCAGTTGATACGGTCATCGCATTTATTATTTAATAAATACTGCGCACGGTGTTCACTAATTATTTTGAGGCTGTTAGGGTCATAATTTTTCTACGGTGTCAATACGATAATTGTAATACAATTAGAGTAGAATATTATCGTATTTTTGGTTGGGCAAAAACAGGTGTCTACTGGTCCTCAAATCACTAGGGTACAGGGATGGGTAAAGAGCAGAAATTAAAATAGGGAATAAATACGTATGTCTGTAACGATATTTGTGCGACTAAAACGAAGCACCAAACGAGGTTTCTGGAAGTTTTTAAAAATACAGAAAGTGTAGTCTAACAAGTCTAGGGCAGGGATGTAAAATTTGTTTAGGGTTAACAGCTAGTGTGATGCCCTAATTAATTGTGTAATAAACAAGTGCACAATCAATAGATTATATAATAAATAAAATTTTAAAAAGTTGCACAAATTCTAATTAGTCTAAACTAATCCTAAATTACTGAAATCTGGTCGAGGGAGTTTACAGTAAGGGTCAGATTGGCCTTTGCCCGAAGACAGCCCGCACGGGCAGCTTCCGCACGGTCCAGATCACGTCGCGCTTCACTCAGTCGACCAGTCGCTACCTCTAAGCCTGCCAACGACTGGGAAGCCCACTCCTCTGCACGAGCAAGTTTTTCCCTCAGCTTGGAGACCCTCGCCGCATTTCCTTCATGCTCAGATCGACACTTCGTCTCAACAGCAAGAGCTTTGTCCACAACAGCTTTCCTCCTATCCGCCTCCAGCTTATGCGTCTGGATAGAGTTGTCTAGGCTTTCAAACTTTGTAGCGAGCCGCTCAGACATGAGGTCATACCGAGCCTGGACATCAGCATCAAGGCCTCCCTCAACCCGCTGCAGGTATTCGTTAATGGGTTGCTCTAAACCATTAACCACCGCTTCCAGAGCGTCAGCTGCCCCAGGATTGCCAAGCCCCCTGACAACCTCGATCGAAAGCTGAGAAGTCTTCTTCAGGAGCTCGAAGTCAAGATTCCTCGCCAACACCATCGGTATCATCATCTTTAAACCAGCGTAGACAAGGCTGGTATGCTGCTCGATCAAAGTGACTAAACCCGACTGAACGCCCGAAGCGGCCGCGATGCTAGTAACCCCCTCTCCAGGGACAATTGCAGACGAGATAACCGCCGCCGCCTCGATGGGTGGCACGGCCGAAAAAGGTGCGACGGCAACGATCGAAGTCATCGGCATACTCACGAGAGGCGAGGTCACGATAACAGGTTCGTCCTCCTCCTGAGACGACAAAACCTTTCCGGGCGAGCTAGCCCCCGAAGACACTTCTGCCTCGAAATCAGGCGCCTCCACATCATCGCCAGGAGCCGGAGCAGAGCCAGAGGGCGCTTCGACGCTGTACTCTCCGTGGACGTCATCCCCTGAAAGGAGGACAAGAAAGCAAAATGTCAACACAATGGTTATCTTCCCAGGAGGAGACATAAGAAAAATGACGTTTTACCCGGAGCCAACGGCATATACGACGCGTCGGCAGACGAGGTGGCTAAACCACGCCTTAATGACCCGATCCGAACTGTCATACCAGGAGAAGGAGGTGGGCCGACCGACATCGCCAAACGCCCGGTCAAGCCTTCCCCAAGACGCGGTCGTGGTTCGTCAGCCAAAGTCTCGCTAGGCGCGCTCACTGACACAGAAGCAACCTCACCCACTGCTGACCTCGGGAAAGGTTCTCCTATCTGCCACGGCCACGTAGGCAATCCCGCTCCGCTGCTGGGAGCAACCACAGCGACAGCCGCCTCCAGCGAGGACTCTCCGGCACCACCAGCCAGAACTTTAGAAGGTCCCTCTCTTAAAGGCGAGGAACCTCCAGCCAAAGAATCGTCCCTGACGCAGGAAGATGCCGGCTCACTCACAGGAGCCCCAATACCAGGAAGGCGGAGAGGACAAGCAACCGTCTCCTTCCTCCTCTTGCGAAGGGAAGCTTCCTTCGGAGCAGAAGCCCGTCGCTTCCCAGAAGAGACTACCAAAGCCCCCGCCGGCGGAGGCACTACACACCTCGGCCACGGCACCAGAGGCTCATCCGGAGTACCAGACTCCTTACCCTCATCAGAAGAGACTGAGGGAATTTCGACTCTTCCCCCAGGCTTGGCAGGAGGCACTCTGAAGCTTCCACGTATGTCAAAATCGCGATGGAAGGTGTTAATCGCCACATAGAACTGGGCGTAAGAATGAAGGATACGCAGCTCCGTGGAGGTTGTGACGTCCGGCACGATAAAAATTGCCCCTGTGCAACCCGCGATAAAATATCGCCATCCTCTAGCTCCATCAATGAGTCCACCCCTGGACCTGAAGCTGGTGACAGCGTTACCCACGTGCAACTGATCGTACCCAAACTGCCTGGCAAATCGACTAGGCAAGTAGGGCTCGAAGAAGCAATAGTCTTCACTCCTATACAGCAGATGGGATGGTCTGATGCAGACCAACCAATTGAAAGCCTCCGGAGAAAGAACGGTCTTCTCTCCACCTGAATCCTCAAGCCACACCCCGGATTGGTTGCGAGGTACTGAAGGGGGAGTACAGAGGATCTTCCAGCCATGGCTGAGATTCAACACTAACCGACAGTCCAAGGCTGTATTCACATTCCAGGTAGAATCCCTGTAATTCAGCAGGAATATACCCCCTGAGCTGCTACCGAAACCAGGAGACATCACCCGGGGATTGTGGAGAATTAACCATCCCATCAGATACAGGTATGGTAATTCCACCCTGGGAAAACTCTCACGCCGAGCTTCGTCGACGAGCAACCCATCGGTCATGGCCCTCAGGCCAGCCTGAATACGGCACACCATGGCGGGAAGCAAGCCCAGTCTTGCCCCGAATACCAGATACACTGCGGGCCACAGGATGTTTCGGTGAATACGATCCGCGGACGCAATATCGGGTACTACCACTCGATGCAGCCATATGGAGAGGAAACCAGCCAGCTGGGCTTCCTTAGACAGAGACCTGCGACAACGCCTCAAATAACTGCGGGCCTGGGTACCTTTGGGGTACTTTCCAACCCTCTCAGCGAGACTCTGATCTGGAGCCTTGGCGTCTTCCATAAGAGCCTCAACAACATGGGCACTGAGAACGCCCAAACAGTTCACGGGCTCATTCTTGCCCCCCGAAGCTTTCTCCGACTTGGCGGCCCTGGCCCGATGGAAGAAGAGGTAGGACATCCACTTAGTGGTGTGGGCCAAATCGGAGGGCTCGTCATAAAAAGCGGTGCACGCGAAGTACTGACACATCAGCTCCTGATATACGTCCGCCACCTGAGGGTCCAAATCCCCCAACTCCCGGTTGGTGGAACGTACTCTTCATATGGGGTATCCTCCATTGGCAGTCTCGAGACGACCGCCATCTCATGAAAGGCCAACCCTAACTCCCCCAGTGGAGTGGCAAAGGTCCCGGTGAGCGGAATATACCGCTCCATCAGTGCCAAGAATAAATTGGCATTAGGAGGCAACCCAACACTCGTCGCACTCACTGCGGCATATAGTCCAATGTCCTCCATCTCTCTTCGGAAGTGCGACAAGGCCCAATGAACTAGGCATCTCCATCGGGAGTTCGTTGGGGCGAGCCACCCGCTGCACCGAGGATTCTCCTTGGGATATACCCCACCTCGACCCATAAAGTCATTGCAGAAAGTCGGCAACTGGACAGGCTGGATCACCGAGCTAACTTCACTCGGGACACTACCCGGACACAGCCCCCGGAACAGCGTCACAGCGCCAGAAGGGCGACTGACAAACGACCCCTGGTCAGCTCCTTTCAGGTGGAAGATCTTCCCCGGCTTCCCATGAAGATCAGGAGTCAGCTTCCACGACATCTTCCTGGGATGCGTCGCATGGGAGAAAGCCGAGATAGGATAGTCCCTCGGCATCGTCGGCAGGTACAAGACCGAATTCCCGGCAGAGAAAACCCAAGGCTCCCTCTTGGGCTTCGTCTGGGACCGTTTATCAATCATGTCCCCGAAGAGGAAGGCCGACTTTATATACTGCTCCCCGTCTACATATGTCAAGGGTTCGCCATTGATCATGCTCAACAGCATTCGCTCACCCTGGGCCGATATCAGAAACCCCCTTCCTTCAGGATACTGGGATCCAGAGATGGGAAATGCCACGTGGGACAGATCCTCTAGGTAATTTGAGTACAGCATCCCGGCAGCGGAGCCCATCACCTCAGCCAGTGGAGACTCACCCAAATTAACTGCAAAGGTGCAAGGAAAATAGGTCATTACAAATCCTGCACAAAGTGCTGACCAAAGAAACGACAGTCTGTGCTTTACGCCAAGATTGTGCAAATTTGGTCTTTTTACGCCGGAAGCCTCCTCCACAAGCGTAAAATTCAAATTTTACGATATACCCCAAATTTTTGATTAGCCAGAGCTTTTACGCTCAGAACTACGAAAATATGGAGTTTTACGCTGGCACATTAGAAATATGGGCGTAAAAGATAAAAACGTCTCCGTGCATCATCTTCCTCAAAAGAGGCTATCAGCACAGAGGACGACCTAGCGCGGTCACGTTCAACGTGTGCGAAGGATTTTTTATCATTTGTGTCATCCCAAGAAGCTCTACCTCTAAGGCCGGGTGCGCTGCTCGTCGGCGGGATACTCCCCTCAGAAGGAAGTTCACCTTGCCCGACCGAAGATTCTCTCTCCTGTACCGAAGAATGAGATGAGGAACCTACGCTCTTTCCCTTAGCGGAGGAAGTTTGTTTCGGCGCCATTTCTGAGAACTCGAGGTGCTCGAAGAAGGAACGAAGAAAAAACTTGAACAGTCGAAAACTCTCTTTCGCAGAAGACAGATAAAAAGTTTTTCTCTCAAAAGCTTGGGGTATATATATGCAGTCCGAATCGACTCCTCGAATCCTCGGACGAACCCCTCGAGACCCCAACCGGATCTCGCAATTAAGAGTTGGTTATGATTGGATGCCACGTCAGCCCACTACCCTCGAAAGACGGACAGTCAGCGAATTCGAAAGATTTTTCGTGCAAGACGGTTCAGCGGATTCTACGCTAAATGAGCTTTCTACGCTCGGCAGCAACGGATTTACGATTTTATGCTCGCAAGCTACAAGTCTATAGTTTTTGCCCGGATGCCTCTGTGCTCGGTAGCTTCTATGCTCGGGAGGCAACAAACCTACGACTTTACGCTCAGCAGATACCAAATCGACGATCTTACGCTCGGTGGCACTCAGTTTACGCTCAGAAGCAACAGATCCGCAAACCTCACGCTCGAAGAAATTTTCTTTTCAGGAGCTACAGATCTCCAGTCCTACGCTGAAGAAGCTTTCTACGCTCGACGGCTACGAATCTACAGCTTTACGTTCAAACAGCTATAAGTCTATGGTTTTTGCCCGGATGCCTCTGTGCTCGGTAGCTTCTATGCTCGAGAGGCAACAAACCTACGACTTCACGCTGTAGAACCACAAGTCTACGATTTCACGCTCGATGGTGTTTTTAGCACTCAAAGGCTAAAGATTAAGGATTTCACGCTCAATGGTGTTTCTACGCTCACAGGCTACAGATCTCCAGTCCTACGTTGAAGGAGCTTTCTACGCTCGACGGCTACGAATCTACAGCTTTACGTTCAAACAGCTATAAGTCTATGGTTTTTGCCCGGATGCCTCTGTGCTCGGTAGCTTCTATGCTCGAGAGGCAACAAACCTACGACTTTACGCTCCAGAACCACAAGTCTACGATTTTACGCTCGATGGTGTTTTTAGCACTCAGAGGCTAAAGATTGAGGATTTCACGCTCAATGGTGTTTCTACGCTCACAGGCTACAGATCTCCAGTCCTACGCTGAAGGAGCTTTCTACGCTCGACGGCTACGAATCTACAGCTTTACGTTCAACAGCTATAAGTCTATGGTTTTTGCCCGGATGCCTCTGTGCTCGGTAGCTTCTATGCTCGAGAGGCAACAAACCTATGACTTCACGCTCCAGAACCGCAAGTCTATGATTTCGCGCTCGGTGGTGTTTTTACTCTCAAGAGGCCACAGACTGATGATTTCATGCTCCATGACTTTCCGCATATCCGAACAGTCCCCAAAGCGGTCAACTGCAAAGAGTTCACACAGAAGATACTCGTTCTTGACCCAGAGCATCCCAAGTACCCGAGGCATACAGAGTTCAAACATTGAGAAATTACTCTTCTCGGGTCCAAAAAATTGGAGGTTCATCCAGACTCCAGTCTGAACATCTCGTCTATCAAGAGGGCAATTCAGTTTTGACAGCCAAACACCTCGACCCTGTTCCAAGGGAATTTCGAGAGACCATTCTTGAAGACAAAATCTGAACAAGATTCTGCTCGTCGGAGAAGCAACAGTTCAGAGATTCTACGCAGTCCCTCAGTCCTAGCAACAGGACAGTCCTAAATATTCAAGGTGCTCAGCAGCGTTCTATGGACTATGCACTACGCGTAAAGGACAGGGCCTAATACTCGCTATCAGAGTCGGCGTAAAGATTCAGACGTGTCGAAGCTGCACATATTCAGACTTCACAGCAACGTATGGCAAGACGATCATATGGAGAAGAAGACGATTTCATTAAAAGATTAAAATCATGATTACATATGAGGGAAATCCTATCTATAGGGGATTTTTTCTTCATTTTTTTCGTGATTACATATGAGGGAAATTCCACCTACAAAGGATTTCCTCATCATCGTCGGAGGATCGCCCAGAAGCTGTTCTAAAAGCAGATTCTCGCTGGGCGTCAATTCTTCATCCATCTTCTCCAGCAGTCAGCCGGCAGAACTGGCTGGCATGACGGTGTTCGACGGTGGAGGACGACAGAGTTGGGGCTTGCATAGATTTTGCAGCTCCCAAGCTCCGCGCATCGCTCAAACCGGGACAGAACGAGTCTTTCTGACTCTCGTCACCAGAGGCAACGGGAGAAGACACCGCCCGTAAGCGGTCTGGTCCAACGCGACCGTTCTTCTTGCCAGAAGCAACGCCATACGAAGTTGCTGATTATCCCGAGCAAGGGAGGCTAAGATATCCTTCCATGATCCATCGTTGCAGTGGACATTTGCTCGAAGACGCCGTCTTTTTCTGCTCCCTACATGCTGGAAGAACATGATCTCCTTCTTCCTCAGATCGACCCGACGAGCTCCGGCGATCATCTCTGCATGGTGATGGGAATGTGGTGAAAATAGGTTCACCCCCCCAGCCTTTTATAGGCAAAAGAGATCACAGCGGTCCCCAATAAATCTGCCATAAGGTCAGCATCGACCGTTTCAATGCTCCATTCAGAAACGTTTCGAGTTACGAGGGGCCGTTCATGCTTCATTCAAAGCGTTTCAAATTCTGAAGAATTTAAAAGCTTTGAAGGGGGTCTTGTAGAAGCATAAAAAATACGCTGGAAAGATCTACGCAGCATCAATGCAGAGCAGCGTAAGCAGAGGCCCTCAGAGCCATCCAGCGTAAAACAGGGTTCTTCATCGCCTCCATGGCGTAAAACCTAGCCGCTCTCAAAGGCAGCGTTAAGGCGTACGAGGGACGCTTCGTCTTCCCCGAAATGAACCTGTCAAAGTCACGCGGTGAACCTGGCCTCTGACTCCTGACAAAAAGTGCTGCGCGGCTATCCAGACGACGACTGAAAACGGTGGCAGACCCCTCGGGACGTACTCTACAGTATGATGGCGGATCTCTGCATTTAATGCAGAGGATTTGGTTAAAATATCACCAAACCGTCGTCTACCAAAGCCCCCCAGCGTAAACCGCTCTTTCGCGTACAAAGGGATACGCTGCCTTGTTTTACACAGGCAAACATGAGCTGTTTCACGCTCCGCAGTAGACAAACCGCTGCCACGTCAAAAGCTGCACTTCGTACGGGGCTCGAGGCACGTCTCTACGTCCAATTACACAGAGCAGTGACAGTTTCCCTCAAGGCACGTCTCTGCGACGGACGCACAGAAGGCCTGTAGACCCTCAAAACACGTCTCCGCATTTAATGCGAGATGATGGCAAATCTCTGTGGAAGATTTGATTATGTCTTCGAAAGCCGCAATTTCGGCTAAGACATCCACATCAGCACTTTGACACAGTACGCAGTGGCTTCTACGCCCGCTCAGGATCAGTGCTTCCTCGGCTCCCAATGCCCTGTCAGTCTCTACGACTATTCGGCTTCTACGCCTGTTCGGCTTCTACGCCTGTTCGGCTTCTATGCCTATTCGGCTTCCACGCCTGTTCGGCTTCTATGCCTGCTCGGCTGCTATGCCTGTTCGGCTTCTACGCCTACTCGGCTTCTATGCCTATTTTGGCTTCTACGCCAAGGTGACAGTTATTCGGCTTCTACGCCGACCTCTTCTACACAAGGGATACCTACCTACGTGGCTTCTACGCCGTGATCTTCGCAGCAGATATACGCATTTTGTCCCCTTAGTTGGACACGCGTCACATGCTCACTCAAAAGGTCATTTACACGCAGGCATTGGTTATTTTAACCGTTGTGTAAAAGGGTGCTGCACTGCCCACTCCTCGGTTTTCACACCGACGAAGTGGTCACTGTCACCAAAAACTCTATAAATAGAGACCCCTAGCAATGGGGAAAAAGGTCGAAACTTTGAAAGAAGAATAGAACAGGAGAGAAACTTCCAACTCGAAGATCGAACGAGGTCGAAGACTTGGAAAGAGAGGTCAAGAGAGAGAGAAGGAGAGAGGAACCCAGACCTCAGGCAAGGAATAGGGAGCGACGACCTTCAGCATCGCGCATCCACCCTCCTTTGCAACCTCCGAAGCTGCATCCTGTCTTCCACGGCACTTCTTCAACATCGTGTAGTCCAAGGGCTAAAGTGATCGACCGCAGATCAGACACCTATAGCAATTCATACCCAGATTAAATAAATTGTACTCCCACATCCTCGTATAGGATTACATTGTACAAGTTTGTTTGTAAACCAAAGGGCGTGGGTCTCTTATAAACCCCGTCATTGAAATACACTTTCATTTCCTTTCGTTTAATACCACAAACAACAGTTTTCAGCGACGGTTTGGCAGAATTATATACATATATATATATATATATATATATATATATATACACATACACATATATATATATATATATATATATATATATGTGTGTGTGTGTGTGTGTATTAATACTGAGATAATATATTATTATTGCTATATTCCTTATATGTATAATATTAGTGTATATTTATATATTATATGTAAGGGTAATTATTATACCAAGGTATTGGATATTACCTTGAGGAGACCAAGGTAAATAGGGATACTCAAGATACGGGGTTTGGGTATCAAGATTGTGATTATTATTGAGATACCAAGTTGGTTCAAAACCACGGTACCTATTTGATGTGTAAATTATGATTCTATATTATTATAAATATTGTTTGATATATATTTTTAGGTGTTACCTTGGATTCACGAATCCGGAGATACGGTATCCTAATATTTTAAGATATGGGTTTCTTGACCTAGATTTTAGTATCTTGACCCAAGGTTTTTGGGTTAGACTTGTGCAACCTAGAATTAGATAGTTGACCTTGGTTTGACCATAGTTGACCATAGTTGACTTAGAGTTGACTATAGTTGACTTTTGACTTAGAATTGGCTTTTTGACCTAGAAGTTGACTAGATTAACTTATTCTCTTTTTGGAACCTTGTATTGATGTTGTATTCCATATCTAGGTCTTCGAGGCGTCAAGTCAGACATCTGTAAGACTATTCATTGGACTTCAGGCGAGTACATTCTCTGATAGTTTATCATTTATGATATCCTCTATGTTCATTGTATCTAGTGTAGATATCCATGTTCTCTTGATACTATGGTTATACAGATTGGTATATCTGGATCTCGTCATGAGATATTATTCCTTGGTATATGGTGTATATGGTGCAAGTATTATTTCATTGGTTATCTTGTACATGTACAAACACTGATTCTCGGGAAGACTAGCTATCTTCTTGGGGAATCTCGTGCCATAGCATACCGTGGTTGGATCTATTATACCAGTCGAGGGTGGGGAGTATTAGTATAGATATGTGATCAATATCCCTATTGTATCAAGTACTGATTACTGAATAGTGTTGATCATACACCGCACGTATGATTAGCCAGGCCGCATTGCATCTTGCCCAAGCCGATCATATGTTAAGCTAGTACTCACACACTTAGTCATTAGTATTCTTGTTTCATTGGCATATTGTTCATTATTGTATTTATTTCCAGTATTTCCTTATTGTATATATATCTCTTGTATCAATTGTGCATCTTGTTTATCCACAGCTATTTACTGTTACATAGTTTTTATCATTGATTAGAACTGCTGTTAGAGATGTACTCTGCTCCTTTCCTGACTGGATATATTTTCCAGATGACACTGAGGAGTGGTACCCTACCTAATATGGACCCCAGGATATTATGGGTTTATATTCTGAGACTCTGGATCAGGAGGGACTTATCCCAACTGAGACAGTTGACCCGGGAGTTGTAGCTTCGTAGTATTCTTTGTACTGGATTTGTCTCCAGCTTATTCTGTATTTCTTCTGACTCATTGATGTATTATTTTAGACTCATGAGTTGTATTGTGACTATTCTATTATTTATCTGATTCGTGCCCATTTCTATCTTAGTTCTGTGATTGAGTATATTATCATTTTGGTGGTTCATTATATTGTTAGATAGATTATCTAGACAGCGTTCTACCGCCGATTCTACGGTGTAGGCTGGGCGTTGTTTCCGACTTGTACCCTTACACCGGGTGTGGGTCGTGACAGTTTATGTCCCCAAAATGATGGCAATGACGTAGGTACGCGATATAGGATTAAAGAATTGATTTTGTGACTTGGAAGTTGTGCAATTAAATTAGAGCACAAAAGAGTGTGTTTGTGAGTGACATAAATGTCCAACGCCTAGGTTGGTTTGTCAGGTCAAGAGTACAATAATTTGTTAGAAAATAAAGGCTATTGTCGGCTCGAATTATTGTAGCAACGGTAAGGTGCACCAAGGGTTTAAATTAAAGAACCAGTCAAAGCAACAAAATTTATAAACCTCAAACACCCTGATGCTAAACCAAAATTTCTAACCATATATAGTCTACCTAAAATAATAATTTGAGAGGGTTTACCTCCTTCCCAACTTAAAAGAATTTTGTCCCCGAAATTAAAAGTAAAGCACGAAGGAGTGTTACAAAAAATTAAAAAGTTAACAGGTAATCGAAAGTAGTATGTAAATTTGTACCTCGGTCCTCAAATAAGTGCGAGAAACGCTGTCGAATAGAATTCTCGCGCTCCCAGGTAGACTCGCCCGACGAATGATGCTTCCATGCAACCGAGACCAGTCGAATAGTCTGTCCCCTCAAAATCTTCTCACTATGATTGAGTATCCCAAATGGCTGCTCCGCATATGATAAACTAGGCCCGACTATAATCCTGAATGATCAAGCACATGGCTAGGGTCTGCCACATATCTTTTCTACTGCGATGCATGAAATACGTCGTGCACTCCTTCTAATGATGGAGGCAATGCAAGACGATAAAACACTTTGCCAACTCGCTCCAAGATGTCAAAAGGTCCGATGTACCTCGGACTCAGCTTTCCTCTGCCCCTAAATCTGATGGTACCACGAGTGGGCGTTATCTTCAAAAATATATGGTCACCTTCCTTGAACTCCAAAGGTCCGTGGTGCGCATCTGCCCAATGCTTCTGTCTGTCCTGTGCTGCACTCAGGTGCCCCTGAATCTGCTTTACTTTCTCCACTCTTTGTGTCACCAGCTCTTGACCAAGTATCTGATGCTCTCCCATGTCACTCTGACAAACTAGTGACCTACACTTCCTGCCGTACAGTACCTCATAAGGTGCCATCTGTATGCTGGCTTGGTAGCTGTTGTTGTAGAAGGATTCCACTAAGTGTAGATGGTCCTCCCAAGATCCTCCAAAGTCGATCATACATGCTCTCAACATATCCTCTAGTATCTGAATCGTGCGCTCTGACTAACCATCAGTTTGTGGATGATATGCAGTGCTAAACTTGAGGCGAGTTCTTAGACTCTTCTGTATACTCTGCCAAAAATGTGACATGAATCTGGAATCATGATCCGATATAATGCTGACAGGCACTTCATGTAGTCATACTATCTTCCTCATATATATGTCAACCAATATCTCCGTGGACTGCCCAACTCTGAAGGACAAGAAATGCGCCGACTTGGTGAGTCGGTCCACGATAACCTAGACTGTATCCTTCCTGCTAAGGCTTCTCGAAAATCCTTTGATGAAGTCCATGGTAATGTGCTCCCACTTCCACTCGAAATGGGAAGCGGCTGCAATAGTCCTGCAGTCCTATGATGTTCGGCCTTGACTGGCTGACAGACCAAATATCTCGCCACGAATCTCGTAATCTCCCTCTTCATCCTATGCCACCAGTAGTGTTGTCTCAAATCTCGGTACATCTTAGTACCCCCGGGATGAATAGAATAAATTGAGCTATGGGCCTCGGTCATCAAATTCTAGCATAGCTCGCCACTCAGAACGTATAGGCGATCTCCACACATCAATGTTCCATCTTCATGAATCCGGAGTCCCGTCTGAATATCGGCCTCTGTCCTCTCTCACAGTCATCAAAATCTTGCATCGGTAGACAGGGCTCCTTTGATCCTCTCAACCAATATAGATTGAACCTCTAGACTGGCCATCGGTCCATCCATGCCTGGCATTACAACCTCTATCCTGAGCTCCTGAAGATCCTCTAACAAATGTCGCTGAGTCATCAAAAAGTTTGCCATGGGCTTCCTGCTTAAGGCATCTGCTACAATATTCGTCTTGCCAGGGTGGTACTGCAACTCAATATCAAAGTCTGTCATTATCTCTAGCCATCGCCTCTATCTCATGTTGAGCTCCTTCTGAGTATAGACATACTTCATACTTTTATGATCTGTGTAAATCTCTACCCGCTCTCTATAAAGGTAGTGCCGCTATAGCTTTAGTGCAAAAATCACTACAGCTAGCTCTAGATCATGTGTCAGATAGTTCTTTTCATGGACCTTCAGCTGTCTCGATGCGTAGGCTATCACCTTGCCGTGCTGTATCAGTACACATCCCAATCCGCTCCTAGACGCATCGCTATACACCAAAATTCCTCCAGATCCAGAAGAAAATATCAAAATTAGTGCTGACGTTAGACGATTCTTCAGCTCATCGAAAGCCGTCTGACACTCCTCAGTCCAGATAAATTCTTTGCCTTTACGTGTCTGCCGCATCACAGGTGCAGCGATCCTCGAAAAGTTTTCCATGAACCTCCGATAATATCTGGCAAGTCCGAGAAAACTCCTAACCTCCGTAACTGATGTAGGGGTAGGCCACGTCTCCACTGCAGAGATCTTCTCCGGGTCAACTGATAGTCCATCTCCCGTGATTACGTGACCCAGGAATGGTACCCTATCCAAGCAGAACTCATATTTGCTAAGCTTGGCATACAGTCTCTCCTGCCTCAGCGTCTCCAACATGATCCTGAGATGCTCCTCGTGCTCCTCCTGGCTCTTAGAATATACCAAGATGTCGTTGATAAATACCACCATGAATTTATCTAAGTACTAGTGGAAAACCTTGTTCATCAGGCTCAAAAATACTGCTGGCGTATTGGTTAAACCAAACGGCATAACTAAAAACTCATAGTGCCCGTACTTCGTCCGAAACGCTGTCTTCGGAATGTCCTCATTTCTCACCTTGATCTGCTGATAGCCGGATCTGAGATTGATCTTCGAGAAATCACATGCGCCATTCAGCTGATCAAATAAATCATCGATGCATGACAAAGGGTACTTGTTCTTTATTATTATAGCATTTAGCGCCCTGTAATCATTACACAAACATACCGTCCTTCTTCGGCACAAATAAGATGGGTGCTTTCCATGGAGAAATACTAGTCCGAATTAAACTTTTGTCTAAGAGATCATCTACTTGGACCTTCAACTCAACCAACTCCTTTGGTGCTAGTTTGCAGACGGGAGAAGTAACTGGCTCATCTGGAAGTCAACTCTATAGTAAACTCTCTCTCTTTTTCAGGTGGCAGGCCTGGAAGATCCTCTGGAAACACATCCTCAAACTCTGATATAATGCGGGGGTACACCGGTTCACCTTCTGCAATGCGTGCCTCTAAGGTAGATGGGCACCATGCTCTCGGGCTCCCCGAAGAAACTCAAACTCAGGGTGATCTGGTGGTCTAAATATAACGCAACCACATCGGCAATCTAGTATCACGGGGTATTGGCTCTAGGAAAATGTTATATTCTAGACTTAACCTCATAATAAATTCTTTCGTTCTATTTACAAACACTAATCCTCCTAATTTTTTTTTTTCTTCCCTAATGTATAATTACTCTTCTCCTCAAAATTTCTTCCTACAAATTTTATTCCTCAATTTTTTTCTTCCCGCTATTTATTACACTGAGTCACCATAGTGTAATTATAATAATGGTATCACCCAAGCACAAGCTAAAATTTATGGTATTAGATAATCATCTTGCAGGTGAGAGCCTAAAATTTTATCTTCTCCAGTTCATAATATCATTCCTGGTATCGCCATCATGGGCTATAACTACTTCCTAGCATCTAGCTATGCATTTTCATAAATCATTCTAGAGGGTTAGGATCAACGCTCTTTCTAGCTCCCAATACTGCCCAAATCACTGCTATCTCAAGTACGGGTAGAGTTTTATCAGTTCTAGGAACGTACTACTAGGTCCAATTCTCTTGCTAACAATTTACACTAGTTCTAGAATCTAAAAAGAACCTATCAACCTACCCTACTAAGGGTAACCATCCTTTCATAAAATATTACATTAATCATGGCTTTTGTCGTCTGGACTACGATCTTCTTCTGGAGGGAACCATCAAGTACAAGTATTCGTCTTTTCGAAATAAAAGGAGATGAGAAACAATAATAACGATATTGATAAAAAAGGAACGAATACAATTTGGAAGTCCAAGGGCGATAATCAAATACAAAGGGAGTTTTAAAAATCGATTATGGATTGAGATCCTATTCAATAATAAATCCTAAATTGGAAGCTCGTTTGGTACAGTAACGTAACCGAAACGATATGCTCTTCGACCTGCATATGCAACCACAAAAATCATGTCACGCCCCAGCCCCAAAATATAAGAGACTAGGCCACGTGGCAATGGCCAGCTACGTACCAAGGGGACTCCAGTCCGACTCTGAATACGTATAAGCTGTAAATGAGGGTTACTATCTAGATAACACGGTCTATATGTCTATGTTTCAAACCATAAGGATATGTAGTAAAGAAAGGACAACATGTATCATGGTGTGCACCCCACACTACACTCGTCCGAATAGACTCAAAAAAAATAATATGATTCTACGAAAACTGGGCTATACTAGCAGAGAATAAGCAAAGATCATAATAGCTGAATAATAAAGAAGTAAATACAAATATCAAGTAGCAATACCTGTATAAAACTCATGTGCAGCTCTAGCCTTCCGTCAGCAATCGACCATACAATCTGGCAGAGAACCAGGTCCTCAGAGGAACGTAAGAAGATACAAAAATAGTATGCCATAGTATAACAGAAAGAAATAAGTGCAATGCTGGTGTAATCTAGCATAACCACCTAAGTGAGACACAACTTTGAAGACAATATTCAATGCTTCGGCTATCCAAATATAAAATTGTAGCTAGGAGCATAGAGACACACAGGGCGTACCGTAGCTTCGAGCACAAAGTCGCACGGGTGATACTACGACGGATACAGGAAAACTACATAAATAGGAACATATACATATATATATCGCATGCAGAGTAGCCCAAACGTCTAGTAACTGTCTTTTCCTCCCAAAGCGGTCAACGATTGTTCGTTGAACCTGAACCTCTATTTAACAGTCTCGTCATACTGAAGTAACTATCAACAATCACGACCCTAAAGTCATCCCAGATTTTGGTCATGCTGACAGTATCAGGATACAGGAAGTCTAGCATGATGATGGTGTCTGAATGTGTCCTAGGGTTCTGATGTAACTAAGTACATACATCAAGGTGTCGCGAACATCTATCAATCGATACCAGACGTTACCAATAAACGTCTGCACCCGGATATGACCCGGATGCTAAGTAATGATTCTGATCCAAAATGTGCACAAAGCATAGGTAATATAAACAGTAAATTTGGAACTAAAATACAGGATGGCAAGGTACACTTGCCTGGAGGCCAGGCGAAGATTCGAACCCGAACTCGCCAAGAAAGTAGCAGCTCAAGATGGAAACTGGAGCATATGTCTTTGGATGTTGTCACAAATATTACCAACAGTTTCAAATGAGTGAGATAATCAAAAAAGTATATACATACGTCCAATTTGGACACAGGGGTAAAAATACAGTTTCTGGTCAATATGGGATCCATAAGTGGGCCCGTCTTGCACCAAAAATATGCTAGAGACAAAGTTCTCCAAATTCGTCAAACTTAGTGTCTACGAGTCCAGAACGACGATACAAATCTAACAGAACATCCAGAACTGGATTCCGATGAGCTGATCAGGAAATCACCCGTCATGTGGAACCGTGGGGCCCATAAAATAATATTTCGTCAACTTCCTCAGAATCGAACCAAACTTGGGTCACAGAACCAGCGTAACACTGCGAATCCGATGGCATAAGTTTTGTTGCGAAATGATAGACACAAAATTTGGACGAGTGTCAGAATACGTCGATATAGTATTTTTCGACGGATACGCTTTGATTCCGGTGTGCATGCACATCCAAATCAAGTTTCGCGAAAGCCCACACGTCCACGTTGACGATATACGCCTTTCGGTGTAATCGATATACGAAGAGGTTATCCGGTTTGATGGGACCAACTCCGTATCAGAAAGTATCATTGTTTTAGAAAATAGTTTTTCTCAAGAATTGGAACTCTAATTACTAACAATAGAATGTAAGCTAATATATTCTAATTAAACACACTGCAAAAGGGTTAAATAGGGTTCATACCCAAAGAATTGGTTCAAGGATCGGTTGCACGAGGAGGAAGATATCACTTTGTGAATCGGGGAGGTTGAACTTGGATTTTTGAACACGGGTTCGAGTCACGGTTCCTCGTGGCCGTGGGAAGGAGATGATCAGCCATGGTGAGGCTCGGGGATACTCGAGGGAGGCCGGCCAGTAGGGGTGCTCGCCGGTGGTTGAGGCTCTCCAGGGGTAGCCGACGGTATTGTGGCTGCGGCCAGGACGACAATGGCAATAGCTACTGCAAGAGTAGGCGTAGAAACAATAGCAGCTACTGCGACATCGGATCGGCCGCGGGGGGGGGACAGGACTGCGGTGTCTTGTGGTGGCAGGTCGTGGTCAACTGGGGTAGTGGTCGTGGAGGTGGTAGTAGGTGGTGGTGGATCATGGTGGTCAGGGTAGTGTTGGCTGCGAGCTCTGGTACAGTGGTGAAGGTAGTGGTGATGCTGGCGGGTGAAGGTGAAGGTGTAGGAGGTGGTGGTGGCCGGAGCTGGTCGTGGAGGTGGTGGTTGAGGTGGCTCATGGGGATGGCAACGTCGGTCTGCGGTGGAGAGAATGGCCGGAGGGGTGAAGGTGGTGAGGTTCGTGGTGGCTCATGGAGGAGCAGGTGTTGGCGGCTGCCGGTGAGGCCATGGCTGTGAAGGAAGTGATGGTGGTGGTGACTGGAGCCATGGCGGAGGAGGTGGTGATGTCTGCGGGTGGTTCATGGAGGTCTGAGTCATGGAGGTAGTGGTGAAGCTGCGGGTGGTTCAGGGAGGTCTGAGCCATGGAGGTGGTGGTGAAGCTGCGGGTGGTTCGTGGAGGTGGAGGTGATGATAATAACGGAGCTGACAGTGAGGTCGGGGTGCTGCTGAAGGTGGTGGTGGCCGGAGCTCGACGGGTGGCTGGAGCAGTGAGAAGAAGGAGTGAAGAAGAAGAAGTGGAGAAGAAGAAGAAGAAAAGGGGAGGATTGGTCGGCTGTGGGAAAAATAGAGGGTGGAGAGAGAGAGAGAGAGAGAGAGAGAGGGGGGGGTTCCTAGTTTGTCTTGGGAGTAGGGCTGGCCCCATTAGGAATGGTGTGAGGATGTGTTAATATATGGGGATGTGTGGTGGTGATGATGATACAATTTGAATCAAGGGTCTTGATTCAACATAAAAAATTATCCAAGCAAAATGGGGAGAGAGAGAGACATGACCGGTCATGTGAGGTTAAGGGGGTTCTTTATTGGCTTTAACCAATAGTGTGGTGACACCTAGCACCCTATTTGCTATTAAGCCCCTTAACTTTTGGGTATTTGCACATAAAGGAAAAATGGTGAGGATTTGGTGTGGGAAGTGGTGTTTGGTGTTTTGTAGGTTGAGGGGGTGTTGTGTGCTTTGTATGGGCTTCATCAAAGGGGTATTGGGTTAAATTGTGGTAGGTGTTTGTCGTATTAAACGAAAGAATGAAAGTGTATTTCAATGACGGGGCTTATACGAAACCTGCACCCTTTTGTTTACAAACAAACTTGTACAATGTAATCCTATACGAGGATGTGGGAGTACAATTTATTTAATCTGGGTATGAATTTCTATAGGTGTCTGATCTGCGGTCGATCACTTTAGCCCTTGGACCACACGATGATGAAGAAGCGCCGTGGAAGACAGGGAACAGCTTCGAAGGTTGCACAAGAGGGTGGATGCACGAGGCCAAAGTCGTCGATCCCTACCCTTTGTCTGAGCTCCGGGTTCCTCTCTCTCTCTCTCTCTCTCTCTCTCTCTCTCTCGATCTCCTCTCTCCTTGTTCGACCTTCAATTGTTCGACCTCTTCTCTGGATCTTCAATTGTTCGATCTTTCTATTTTTCGACCTTTTTCCCCATTGATAGGGGTCTCTATTTATAGAGTTTTGGTGACAGTGACCACTCCGTTGGTACAAAAATCGAGGAATGGACAGTACAGCACCCTTTTACATAACGGTTAAAGTAACCAATGCCTGCGTATGGATGATCTTTTGAATGAGCGTGTGACGCGGGTCCAACTAAGGGGACACAACGCATACTATTGCTACGAAGATCACGGCGTAGAAGCCACGTAGGTAGGTATCCCTTGTGTAAAAGAGGTTGGCATAGAAGACAAATGACTGTCACCCTGGCGTAGAAGCCAAATAGGCATAGAAGCCTGAGTAGGCGTGGAAGCCGAATAGGCATAGAAGCCGAACAGGCGTTGAAGCCGAACAGGCATAGAAGCCGAACAGGCATAGAAGCCGAATGGTCGTAGAGACTGAGTGGGCGTTGAAGCCGAACGGGCGTTGAAGCCGAATAGGCACAGATCCTGAGTGGGCGTAGAAGCCGCTGCGTACCGTGCCAAAATGCTGATGTGGACCTCTTTAGCCGAAATCACGGCTTTTGAAGATATAATCAAATCCCTCGCATTAAATGCAGAGATTTGCCATCATCTTGTGCATTAAATGCGGAGGCATGTTTTGAAGGTCTGCAGCCCTCCTGTGCATCCGTTGCAGAGACGTGTCTTGAGAGAAACTGTCACCGCTCTGTGCAATTTGACGTAGAGATGTGCCTCGAGCCCCGTACGAAGTGCAGCTTTTGACGTGGCAGGCGATTTGTCTACTGCGGAGCATAAAACAGCTCATGTTTGCCTGTGTAAAACAAGGCGGTGTATCCCCTTGTACGTGAAAGAGCGGTTTATGCTGAGGGGACTTCAGTAAGCGACGGCTTGGTGATATTTTAACCAAATCCTCTGCATTAAATGCAGAGATCTGCCATTATACTGTGGAGCGCGTTCCGAGGGGTCTGCCACCATTTCCAGCCGTCGTCTGGGTAGCCGTGCAGCACTTTTTGTCAAGAGTCAGAGGTAAGGTTCACTGCGTGACTTAACAGGTTCATTTCAGGGAAGATGAAGCGTTCCTCGTACGCTTTAATGCTGCTTTGAGAGCGGCTGAGTTTTACGCCATGGAGGCGGTGAAGAACTCTGTTTACGCTGGAGCGGCCTGGACGAACTGCACTTACGCGGATGGTCCTTTAAGCTTATATTTCACGCTGTGTTTGGTGGGAAAGCTCTGTTGCACGTTCGATGGCTCTGGAGGCCTCTGTTTACGCTGCTCTGCATCAAGATGCTGCGTAGATCCTCCCAGCGTATTTTTCATGCTTCTACAAGACCCCCTTCAAAGCTTTTAAATTCCTCAGAATTTGAAACGCTTTGAATGAAGCATGAACGGCCCCTTGTAACTCGAAACGTTTCTGAGTGAAGTGTTGAAACGGTCGATGCTGACTTTATGGCGGATTTATTGGGGACCGCTGTGATCTCTTTCGCCTATAAAAAGGCTGGGGGGTAACCTGTTTTCTCCACATTCCCATCACCATGCAGAGATGATCGCCGGAGTTCGTCGGGTCGATCTGAGGAAGAAGGAGATCATGTTCTTCCAGCATTTAGGGAGCCAAAAAAGGCGGTGTCTTCGAGCAAGTGTCCACTGCAACGATGGATCATGGAAGGATATGTTAGCCTCCCTTGCTCGGGATAATCAGCAACTTCATATGGCATTGCACCAGGAGAGAGGAAGGGTCGCATTGGACCAGGCTGCTTGCAAGTGGCGCCTTCTCCCGTTGCCTCCGGTGACGAGAGTCAGACAGACTCGTTCTGTCCCGGTTTGAGCGGCGCACGGAGCTTGGGATCTGCAAAATCTATGCAAGCCCCAACTCTGTCGTGTCCCGCCGCTGATCATTGCCATGTTAGTCAGTTCTGCTGACTGAAGATGGATGAAGAATTGATGCCCAGCGAGAACCTGTCAGAACAGCTTCTGGGCGATCTTCGGACGACGATGAGGAAATCCTTTGTAGATGGGATTTCCCTCATATGTAATCACGAAAATAAAAAAAACCCCTGTAGACTGGATTTCCCTCATATGTAATTATGATCTTAACTTTCAATAAAGTCGTCTTTCTTCTGTGCATATGATCGCTTTGCCATACGTTGCTGTGAAGTCTGAATATGTGTAGCTTCGACACGTCTGATTCTTTACGCTGACTCTGATAGAAAGAGTACTAGGCCCTGTCCATAGAACGCTGTTGAGCATTTTGAACATTTAGAACTGTCCTGTTGCTAGGACTGAGGGATCGCGTAGAGTTTTTCGGATGAACAGAACTTTTGTTCAGACTTCGTCTTCAAGAATGATCTCTCGAAACTCCCTTGGAACAGGGTTTAGGCTTTGGCCGTCAAAAACTGAATGGCCATCTTGATAGACGAGATGTTCAGACTGGAGTCTGGATGAACCTCCAATTTTGGACCCGAGAAGAGTAATTTCTCAATGTTTAAACTCTGTATGCTTCGGGTACTTGGGATGCTTCGGGTCAAGAACGAGTATCTTCTGCGTGAACTCTTTGTAATTGACCGCTTGGAGAACTTGTTCGGATATGCGGAAAGTCAGAGATCCGTAGTGTAGATGAGCTGGGAATCCTGAGTTCATAGCTTATTGAGCGTAGAAAGCCACCGAGCGTGAGATCGTAGGTTTGTATCTACTAAGCGTGAAGTCGTAGGTTTGTAGCCTCTCGAGCATGAAAGCTACTGAGCACAAAAGGCATCCGGGCGTAAAACCATAGACTTGTAGCTTGCGAGCGTAAAATCGTAGATCTGTTGCTGTCGAGCGTAGAAAGTTCCTTAGCGTAGAACTGTAGATTCGTAGCCTGTTTAGAGAAAGAAATCTTTCGAGCGTAGGGTCTGTGGATCTGTTGCCTCCGAGCGTAAACTAAACGCCACCGAGCGTGAGATCGTAGGTTTGGTAACTGCTGAGCGTGAAGTCGTAGGTTTGTAGCCTCTCGAGCATGAAAGCTACTGAGCACAAAAGGCATCCGGGCGTAAAACCATAGACTTGTAGCTTGCGAGCGTAAAACCGTAGATCCGTTGCTGTCGAGCGTAGAAAGCTTTTTAGCGTAGAACCACGAACCTGCCTTGCACGAAAAACTTTTTTGAATTTGCTGACCGTCCATCTTTCGAGGGTAGTGGGCTGACGTAGCATCCAATCATAACCAACTATTAATTGCGAGATCCGGTTGGGGTCTCGAGGAGTCCGTCCGAGGATTCGAGGAATCGACCCGAACTCTATATATATCTCAAGCTTTGGAGAGAGAAACTTTTCATCCGCCTCCTGCAAAAGAGAGCTTTCGACTGTTCGAGTTTTTCTCTTCGTTCCTTCTCCGAATACTTCGAGTTTTCAGGAATGGCGCCGAAACAAACCCTTTCCACTAAGGGAAAGAGCATAGGTTCTTCTTCTCCATCTTCTGCCCCAGCGGGGGAGTCTCCGGTCGGGTAAGGCGAAGTTCCTTCTGAGAAAAGTATCCCGCCGACGAGTAGTGCACCCGGTCTGAGAGGTAGAGCTCTTGGGATGATAAGAACGACAAAAAATCCTTCGCACACGTTGAACGTGACCGCGCTAGGTCGTCTTCTGTGCTGATAGCCTCTTTGAGGAAGATGACGCACGGAGACGTTTTCATCCTTTACGCCCACATTTCTAATATGCTAGCGTAAAAACTCCATATTCTCGTAGTTCTGAGCGTAAAAGCTCTGGCTACCGAGGATTGGTATATATCGTAGATTTTAAGTTTTATGCTTGTGGAGGGGACTCCCGGCGTAAAACGACCAAATTTGTACAATCTTGGCGTAAAGCACAGACTGTCGTTTCTTTGGTCCGTATGTTCGTGCAGGATTTTGTAATGACATACTTTCCTTGCACTCTTGCAGTTAACTTGGGTGAGTCTCCACTGGCCGGGGTGATGGGTTCCGCCGCCGGGATGCTGCACTCGATCTATCTGGAGGATCTGTCCCATGTGGTATTTTCCATCTCTGGACCCCAGTATCCTGAGGGAAGGGAGTTTTTGATATCGGCTCAGGGTGAGCGGACGGTGCTGAACATGATTAACGGCGAGCCCCTGACGTACATAGACGGGGAGCAGTACATAAAGCCAGTTTTCCTCTTCGGTGACATGATTGACAAACAGTCCCAAACGAAGCCCAAGAGGGAGCCCTGGGTTTTCCTTGCCGGGAATTTGGTCTTGTATCTGCCAACGATGCCGAGGGATTATCCCATCTCGGCTTTCTTCCATGCGACGCATCCCAGGAGGATGTCGTGGACGTTGACTCCTGATCTTCACGGCAAGCTGGGGAAGATCTTTCATCTGAAAGGAGCCGACCAGGGGTCGTTTGTCAGTCGCCCTTCCGGCGTTGTGACGTTGTTCAGGGGGCTACGCCCGGGCAGTGTCCCGAGTGAAGACAGCTCAGGGATCTAGCCGGTCCAATTGCCGACTTTTTGTAATGACTTCATGGGGCGAGGGGGGGTATACCCCAAGGAGAATCCTTGGTGCAATGGGTGGATCGCCCCGACCAACTCTCGATGGACTTGCCTAGTTGACTGGGCCTTGAAGCGCTTTCGGAGAGAGCTGGAGGTCATCGGACTGTATGCCGCTGTGAGTGCGACGAGTGTTGGGTTGCCTCCCAACCCTAACTTGTTCTTGGCGCTGATGGAGCGATATATTTCGCTCACCGGGACTTTCGCCACTCCACTGGGAGAGTTGGGACTGGCCCTCCATGAGATGGCAGTTGTCTCGAGACTGCCGATGGGGGATACCCCATATGAAGAGTATGTTCCCACCAACCGGGAGTTGGGGGACTTGGACCCTCGGGTGGCGGAAGTATATCAGGAGCTGATGTGTCAATACTTCGCGTGCACCACTTTTTATAACGAGCCTTCTGATTTGGCTCACACCACCAAGTGGATGTCTTACCTCTTCTTCCACCGAGCTAGGGCCGCCAAGTCGAAGAAAGTCTCAGGGGGCAAAAACGAGCCCGTGAACTGTTTGGGCGTTCTCAGTGCCCAGGTCATCGAGGATCTTATGGGAGATGCTAAGGCTCCAGATCAGATTCTCGTTGAGGGGGTAGGAAAGCACCCCGAAGGCACTAAGGCCTGTAGTTACTTGAGGCACTGTCGCAGGCCTCTGTCTAAGGAAGCTCAGCTAGCCGGTTTCCTCTCCATATGGCTGTGTCGAGTAGTAGTGCCCGGTATTGCGTCCGCGGACCGCATTCACCGGAACATCTTATGGCCAGCAGTGCGCCTGGTGTTCGGTGTAAGACTGGGCTTGCTTCCTGCCATGGTGTGCCGTATACAGGCTGGCCTGAGAGCCATGACTGATGGGTTGCTCGTCGATGAAGCTCGGCGTGAGAGTTTTCCCAGGGTGGAATTACCATACCTGTACTTGATGTGATGGTTGATTCTCCACAATCCCCGGGTGATGTCTCCTGGCTCTGGAAGCAGTTCGGAGGGTATATTCTTGCTGAATTACAAGGACTCTTCCTGGAATGTGAGCACAGTTTTAGACTGTCGGCTGGTGTTGAACCTCAGCCACAGCTGGAAGCTTCTCTGCATCGTCCCCTCTGTACATCACAATCAATCGGGGATATGGCTTGAGGATTCAGGTGGAGAGAAGATCGATCTTTCTCCGGAAGCCTTCAATTGGTTGGTCTGTATTAGACCCTCCCATCTGCTGTACAGGAGTGAAGATCATTGCTTCTTCGAGCCCTACTTGCCTAGTCGGTTTGCCAGGCAGTTTGGGTATGATCAGTTGCATGTGGGCAATGCCGTCACCAGCTTTAGGTCCAGGGGCGGACTCATCGATGGAGCCAGGAGGTGACGATATTTTATCATGGGTTGCACGGGAGCAACCTTTATTGTGCCGGAGGTTACAACCTCCACGGAGCTGCGCATTCTCCATTCTTACGCCCAGTTTTATGTGGCGATTAACACCTTCCATCGCGATTTCGACATGCGTGGAAGCTTCAGGGTGCCTTCTCCCAAGCCTGGGGGAAGAGTCGACGTCCCCTCGGTTTCTTCCGACGAGGGCGAGGAGTCTGGTACTCCGGACGAGCCACTGGTGCTGGTGCCGAGGTATGAAGTGTCCCCGCCTGCGGGGGCTTTGGTAGTCTCTTCTGGGAAGCGACGGGCTTCTGCGCCGAAGGAAGCTTCTCTCCGTAAGAGAAAGAAGGAGACGGTTGCTCGTCCTCTCCGCATTCTTGGTGTTGAGGCTCCCGGGAGTGAGCCTGCATCTCCCCACATCAGGGATGATTCTTTGGCTGGAGGTTCCTCGCGCTTTGGAGAGGGGCCTTCTACAGTTCTGGCTGGCGT
Organism: Iris macrosiphon; assembly: GCA_036927795.1. NCBI lineage: Eukaryota > Viridiplantae > Streptophyta > Magnoliopsida > Asparagales > Iridaceae > Iris > Iris macrosiphon. The sequence goes on along the minus strand of JAYESA010000032.1, from coordinate 438,240 downwards.
GGCCGGAGAATCTTCGCTTGAGGTTGCTGTCATTGCTACTGCTCCAGGTAGCGGAACGAGATTGCCTGTATGGCCGCGGCAGATGGGAGAATCTCTCCCTAGGTCAGCAGTGGGTGAAGCTCTCGCTGTGTCAGCGAGCACGCCTAGCGAGATTCCAGCTGACGAACCTCGATCGCATTTTGGTGAGGGCTTGTCCGAACTCTTGTCGATGTCGGTCGGCCCACCTCCTTCTCCAGGTATGACAGTTTGCATTGCGTCATTAAGGCGTGGTTTAGCTACATCGGCCACATATGCGTCGTATCTGCCGTTGGCTCCGGGTAAATGTCGTCTTTGTCTCCTTTTTAGAAAGATTAGTATCATATTGATATCAACTTTCTTGTCTTCTTTTCAGGGGACGGCGTCCACGGGGAGTATAGCATTGGAGCGCCTTCTGGCTCTGCTCTGGCTCCCAGCGAGGATACGGAGGTACCCGACTTCGAGGCGGAAATACCTTCGGGGGCTAGCTTGCCCAGAGTGGTTTCGTCGTCTCAGGAGGAGGACGAACCTGTTATCGTGACCTAGCCCCTCTCGGGTATGCTGGTGACTTCGACTGTTGTCGTCGTACCTCCTTCGGTCGCACCATCTGTCGAGGCGGCAACTGTGGCCACTTCGTCTGCAATCACTCCTGGAGGGGGACTTGCTAGTATCACGACCACTCCTGGCGTTCAGTCGAACCTAGTTGCGTTGACCGAGCAACATACCAGCCTCTTTTATACCGGTTTGAAAATGATGATATCAATAGTGCAGACGAGGAGTCTAGACTTCGAGCGTCTGAAGAAGACTTCTCAGTTTTCGATCGGGGCCGTCAGGGAGCTCGACGATCCTGGGGTAGCAGACGCCCTGGAGGCGTTGGTTAATGGTTTGGAGCAACCTATTAACGACTACTTGCAGCTGACTGGGGGCGGCCTTGATGCCGAGGTCCAGGCCAGATACGATCTTAAGACTGCGCGGCTCGATACAAAGCTGGAAAGCCTAGGCAACTCCATCAAGACCCACCAGCTGGAGATGGATAGAAGAAAAGCTGTCATGGACGAGGCTCTTGCTGTCGAGACGAAGTACCGATCCGAACACGAAGGGAACGCAGCGAGGGCCCGCAAGTTGAAGGAAAAACTTGCTTTGGCAGAGGAGTGGGCCTCTCAGTCGTTGGCTGGTCTAGATATAGCGACTGGTCGACTGAGTGCTGCACGACGGGATCTGGACCGTGCAGAAGCTGCCCGTGCGGGCTGTCTTTGGGCAAGGGCTGAGCTGACCCTTACGAACACCCCCGAGGCACGGCTGGAGCAGGCTCGCGCCGATGCCTTGGTTCTTAGGAATTAGAGGATAGCTGCACTGGAGTGGCTGATTCGCGATCTGACTACTCCGCCATCATGATGTATCCTTTCTCCTTTTGCTTCCTCAGATGTAATTCTGCTCTCTTTTGGGAATAAAGCGACTCTTTTCTGACTTTGTGGACCCATCATTTCGGAATATAAATGACAGGTTTGGGCGAGAGTGATACCAGAGGTAGTATGGACGTGATAAACTCTCGATAAACTTTAGCAGGACATCTATTCATAGGTCATACGGACATGATAGAATGTGCTGAGACTAAGGTTTGTAGGTCAAGACACTATCAGAGGTAATATGGACGTGATAGACTCTTGGTAAACTTTAGCAGGACATCTATTCATAGGTCATATGGACATGATAGAATGTGCTGAGACTAAGGTTTGTAGGTCAAGACACTATCAGCGGTAATATGGACATGATAGACTCTTGGTAAACTTTAGTAGGACATCTATTCATAGGTCATACGGACATGATAGAATGTGCTGAGACTAAGGTTTGTAGGTCAAGACACTATCAGAGGTAATATGGACATGATAGGTATTGCTTTTCCAAATTAGTCGAACGTATCTATTCAGAGGTTATATGGACATGAAAGAATATGACTCGACTAGTTTTGTTTTGGAAGTAGTTTCGTCAGAATTGAGGTTTTCGCTATATTCCACCTGAGCAGAGGAGATTTAAGCATAGTACCTTTTTAGGAATTTGCCGTTGATAGGAGCCATTAACAGGTCGCCATTAGGCTGGGCTAACCTGTACGCGCCGTTTGAGAACGTTGTCTCGATCACATAAGGGCCTTCCCACTTGGGCTGGAATTTGCCTTTACTTCTGTGAGTAAGAATCATCGGCCTTCTCACGGCTAAAACTAGCTCACCGACTTTGAACACTCTTTCCTTTACTCTGTGATTGAAAGTTCTGGAAATACGTGCTTGGTAGAGCGCGATGTGCTGTTCATCTTGGAGGTATTTCTCGTCTAATCCTTCTAGCTCCTGAAGCCTTAAAAGGTCATTCTTTTCTTGAGTCAGCTCATTAGCCACGGCTATCCTGAGTGACGGGATCTGGATTTCAATGGGGAGAACTACTTCGCTCCCGTAGACCAGTAAGAATGGAGTACAACCTGTCGGTGTTCGTACCGTTGTGCGGTATGCCCAGAGACATTCGTCCAGTTTCTCATTCCAATCTCTTTTGTTTGAAGAGACGAACTTCTTCAAGAGTTTGATAATGGTTTTGTTGAAAGCTTCCGCCAAACCATTAGCAGCCGGGTAATACGCCATAGAGGCAATATTATGTATCCGATTTTTATCGCAAAATCGATGAAACGCTTGGCTGATGAACTGAGGCCCATTGTCGTGAATTATCCTCCGAGGTACCCTGAAGCGATAAATGACGTGATGCTTGATGAAGCTGATCACATTAGACGTTTTTACTTCAGCAAGAGGGATCGCCTCTGCCCATTGGGAGAAGTAATCCGTGATGGCCAGTATGAACTGGTGACCTCTGGAAGAAGACGGGTGAATAGGACCAATGACATCCATACCCCATGCTTCGAAAGGTCAGGATGCAACCGTAGGGTACAGATATTCAGACGGCTGATGTATGAAGTCTGCATGAACCTGGCAGGCTCTTCATTGTCTTGCATAGTTGATCGCGTCTGTGATCATAGTGGGCCAGTAATAGCCCATTCTCCTGATACGGTCCTGTAGCTTAGGACCGGGTTGATGCGCCCCGCATACACCGTCGTGAGCTTCACGGATAATCTGCTGTGCTTCGTCGTTAGAGAGACATCTCAATAGCAGTCCGTCATAGGTCCGGCGATATAAGCATTGTGAAGACGCATCGAAGTAGAAATGTAAAGATCGTCTCTTGACGGATACTGCTTCTTTGGGGTCCTCGGGCAAGATTCCGTATGCCACAAAATCTATGAAAGGACTCTTCCAATCTCTCGTGGGAGGATTGGCGTGCACAGCGTAGCTGCGTTCTATGTGAGAGTCGTTCTTCACACAGAATAAATCTCTGTTAAGAAGGATTACCGAATTCTGCCTTCTTATAGGAGTAGCTAGATCCGCGGCTAGACTGGCTAGGGCATCAGCTTCGAGATTCTGGGATCGAGGTACATGCTCCAGGAAGAACCCCCTGAATGTCGTAGCTATCTCGACTGCTGCTTGGTGATAGGGGATGAGGTCCGGATTCCGGACTTCATATATTCCCCTGACTTGATTGACTATAAGCAGAGAATCCTCGAAAGCTTCCAGAGATTTGACCCCCAGCTCTTTAGCGACTTGGAGCCCGATTAGTAGAGCGTTATACTCTGCCACGTTGTTGGAGCAGGGCTCGTTGAGAGAGTATGCTCGGTAGATGACGAGTTTGTCGGGAGTAACTAGGACGATTCCTACTCCTGAGACTACTTTTCCCCTGGGACCAGCTCTGGAGGCACCATCGAAGAATAGTTGCCATGCGTCACTTTCCATCGCGGAATTACATTCTGCAACTTCGTCAGGGATGTCCTCGTATAACTTGGAGGTCTCCGGGATTGGATGTGCGGCTAGGAAGTCGAAGTTGTACGGCTTCTCTAAACCTTTTTTAGGAATATTTTTCACAGGTTTATCGAAGCGGACTTCTTTTTGCTTCCCCTTGTCTGTTGGAGTCGGCCTTGCAGGACCGGTCTCTGGTATGACGGGCTCGGGTCCCGAAGGTTTAGCAGCTGAGGTATCTACTGGTGCACCTTCCTGATTTGCTTCGTAGTCATTGAGGTAAGCTCTCCCTGAACGGGTCGCAGCTAGTACCTCATCTTCGTCTGATGGCGAAGAAGTCGCAACCATATGGCATGGCTTGCATTTGGAACTCCTTCTAAACGCAGCCTTGGTAGCATTAGTGTCCTCCTCGAGCTCTGATACCAAATCCGGGTGAACCCACATGATCTCGCCCCGCCGGGTGGTTAGGGGTACCAGGTCGTGATTTTGATTCCTAGCTGGAGGGAGATTGAAGAGGTTCATCGTTGTCCGAGAGATAGGTGCAACACCATTCGGGATCTCCTGGTGAGGCAGATTACCGAACTGCAGAGAGATCATGTTGGCCGTGACCATCTTCTCAATATTGTGCAGAGTGATGGCTTTAGCATCGATCAACCCCTGGATCTTCCTTTTTAGTACGTAATATGCCTTTGTCGGGTGGTGTACGTATCTGTGGAAGATGCAGTATTTGGGGTCGTTAGTACTGCCGACTTCTTGGGGTCGCTTGAGCTCCGGAAGGGTGATCTTGCCGCTTTTGATGAGACATTCGAATATACTTGGGATATCGTCGTCGTCAAAAGAGTAGACTTCGACGGGTCTGGTGGTCCCGGGTCTTGTCTGCGTGGTTGCCGCAATCTTTGGTCTGGACCTGTTGATCACCAGAGCTTCTTTCCCTTTGGGACCACGAGGATGGTCGTTGCTGGGAGATGACCTCTTGCCTTTGTCAGAGGCGGAGATCATGATGCCATTGTCGCGCGCCTTGCGACTGTTGTCTTCGGCGGCTACGGCCGAGATGATGAACGAGGGCCAATCATGGAATTGATACGGTCCTATGAACACCAAGACCACGGGAAGGAGGTTCTTCCTGCAAATGTCTACCAATACAGAGTCTGGAACTCCTGGAGGCATCTGTAAGGTGGCCTGACGAAAACGTTCGATGAAGGTACGAACGTCCTCCTTCTCCTTTTGCTTGACTTCGATAAGAGAGGACATAGACATGTCCATCCCTCCCTCGTAGAACCGCAGGAAGAATAAAGCTCTGAAGTCCTCGAAGGAAGTAATGCAGTTGTCCGCCAAGCTGCGGTACCACTGGTAGGCTACTCCTGAGAGGCAGCCTTTGAACACCCGAGTAAGGAGGGCGTCGTTCCCTTGTAGCAACACCGTCATCATACTGAAATAGTTCATGTACTGACTTGGTGATGTTTTTCCCTCGAACAGAGCCATAGTCTGAGGTTTGTACTTTGGAGGAAAAGGGACCTCTTCCCAGATAGCTGGGTAAGGCTGGTTGATTCCCAGTTTCTTGAGCTGATCTTTGTGCTTCAAGGCGTCAAACTGGGCTTTCAACTCCCGTACTGCCCGCATCGGATCTTCAGTCGGAAGCGGGACTATAGAGTGGTGTGGAGTTGGTTGTATCGTAACTCTAGCGGGAGGTAACACATTTTCCGAGTGAGGAAGCGGCAGAACTGCTGACTCTTGATCTAGAGCCGGCTCTTGGCTCGGGTTGGATGGTGGTAAGTCCACCCCCACACGTATCTGAGTTGGCGGGACCGATGCTTGAGCCATGGCAGTTGCGTGCTGAGTTAGCATCATCTGGTGCATGTTCTCCATCATGGATTGTATTTGTTTCAGAGATGTCCCCAGTGTTGTGATGTGTTGCTCCGCGTTCCCTGACGGTGAAGCTTCCTCGCGTTCATCTTCAATGGCGTAAACTCCTCGCTCCCTGGGCGTCATTGAAGGATTAGTATAGGTCGCTATAGAAGTCGACTCTACACTTTCAGCATCTGATTCGGGGTCTTGGCGACCCCCAGCGTCGGAATCAGAAGAAGCTGGTTGTCGCGACCTTGCACGAGTGTTTTGGAACACCCCGGCTTCAGCGTTCCTGAGGAGCTCATTGAACCTCCTTCGGCCCGAAGGTCTGGAGGGATGACGTCTTGAGTTTGAACCTCCTCCAGGCATGTGCGAAGCCATGTTCACAGATGCATGCGCGGGCTCCTTTCCCTGGAAAGACAGAGAATAGCTCAACCGATCGAAAACCGACCGTCTCGCATTAGAACAGCAGCAATTAATCACAACCTTATGATTATTACAACAGTGCTCGCTAGGAGGCGTAATGGACATATCGGAAGGTCCCCTCTTTTTACGCTTTTGGATTAGGTATTTGCACAGGTCATGGTTCTCGCTGTGCCACCTGTGTACAACAGGCTGGCGTAAAGCTGGAGAGGTCCTCAGTCGGCCGCTGGCTTCTCGCGTAATCCGGAGGGTATGCAGATCGTCCCCTCGCTGACGTAAAGGCCGAGAAGTTGAGTACTCTGCCGCTTGCTTCCCCTTGCGGAGATCACAGCGCTCATCTGGTTCCTCGTAGAGGTCAGATGTCGTCTTGCGTGCGGAGCATGACTTGTACTCCCGATTTGGCGCCAAGGCACCATCCGAAGTTTTGTCTGTACCGCGCGTAGCGGGAGACTGGTTTCTGCACGTAGAGCGCAGTGGATCCTTCTGGGTTAGCGCTGAGGCTTTGCCCAAAGTTTTGTCTGTACCGCGCGCAGCGGGAGACTGGTTTCTACGCGTAGAGCGCAGTGGATACTTCTGGGTTAGCGCTGAGGCTTTGCCCGAAGTTTTGTCTGTACCGCTCGTAGCGGGAGACTGAATTTTACATGCGGGGCACGGAGGGAGCAATGCTACAACCTCATTGGTCGGAGAGATCGGAGATATCGGAGAGTCCACAGGAATGGTAGAGGATGTCTTGGGCATCCAGACCTTGCGCAGCTTCCGGTTGTTTTGGACGGAGAGAGGGTGAGAGCTACCCCCGGTTTGAAGCATGTATTCGTAGGCAGACTGGTCGAACTGGACGACCAGTGTCTTCTTCACGGTTCCTATAAGCACCGCATCGTGTTGAGCAATTACTTCCTCGTCAGAAGAGAAAGACGTCCCCAGCAGAGTCGCCATCTTGTTTGTGGTATTAAACGAAAGAATGAAAGTGTATTTCAATGACGGGGCTTATACGAAACCCGCGCCCTTTTGTTTACAAACAAACTTGTACAATGTAATCCTATACGAGGATGTGGGAGTACAATTTATTTAATCTGGGTATGAATTGCTATAGGTGTCTGATCTGCGGTCGATCACTTTAGCCCTTGGACCACACGATGATGAAGAAGCGCCGTGGAAGACAGGAAGCAGCTTCGAAGGTTGCACAAGAGGGTGGATGCACGATGCTAAAGTCGTCGATCCCTACCATTTGCCTGAGCTCCGGGTTCCTCTCTCTCTCTCTCTCTCGATCTCCTCTCTCCTTGTTCGACCTCTTCTCTGGATCTTCAATTGTTCGATCTTTTTATTTTTTGACCTTTTTCCCCATTGATAGGGGTCTCTATTTATAGAGTTTTGGTCACAGTGACCACTCCGTTGGTGCAAAAACCGAGGAATGGACAGTACAGCACCCTTTTACACAACGGTTAAAGTAACCAATGCCTGCGTATGGATGATCTTTTGAATGAGCGTGTGACGCGGGTCCAACTAAGGGGACACAATGCATACTATTGCTACGAAGATCACGGCGTAGAAGCCACGTAGGTAGGTATCCCTTGTGTAAAAGAGGTTGGCATAGAAGCCAAATGACTGTCACCCTGTAACCTCCGATTTCCAAATTTCCGAAATAATTAGATTTTTAATTTATTTTAAATACCAAGTTTATAAATATTTTCTCCTTGAATTTTTTTTTGTATTTGATTTGGAACAATGTTTGATTTTAGAAGGTAATTAAAATCTTTTATAAAAATCATTTTCTAAATGTCAATTTATTATAAAATAACTAGATAAATAATGATGTAAATATAATACTATAGCTTCGAATATTTTTGGCTTGAAATCATAAAATTATTTGTTTAATAAAAATTATTGAAGGACTAGTTGTTCATAATAAATTTTCATATCCATTTTTTGAATAGTAAATAAATGAATTTTATATTTTCTAGGGTTTTGAAAAATGGAGTTAATTAGTAGCTAAATTGGAATCAGTTAGCCTTGGAAGTCTCTTAAAACATTTTCTTAAATTATATTTTCCAGTTTACCGTCTCCCATTCACACCCTTATTCCTCCCACATGAAAAGCCCTTTATATTTAATCCTGGCCATTCATTATTGGGCCAATCCTCACCCTTTATCCCACACCCTCTCTCCCTATTTAAGTCTCTCATTCTCACAATTCCCAAGAAACCCTAGCTAGCCCTCACAAATTTCCACAAGCCAACAACCATCACCATTTTTGTGTGCTCGTGTCCGTGTGTCCAGCATTATCGTGTCAGCCGTGTTGGCCTCGGGTCCGACCCCGGGTGTCCTATCGTATCCATTCATTTTTTGTGTCCAGTTATTACAATCTGATTTTCGTGTCCGACACACCCGAAAACATCCACATCCACCACTGTACACAACATCATCCCCGTGTCCGGCAGACCCGGACACGTCCCCCCCCACAGTCATCAACCGCCGTGTCCAGCCCCGGACACGACCCCGACACAGAGAAACCTAACCCTAACCTAACTTTGACGAGCGCCGGTGGCCGCCCAGATCCGTCGAGCGCCGGTGACTACGAGTCCTCCTCGTCGTCGTGGCCGACCTTCGACCGGACGCAGCCACCACCGAGTTCGACAGCCGCCGCATCGTCGAACTCCGCCGACTGTCTCCTCGGGACGAGAGCGCCGACCGTCGCCTCGAACAGAGCACCGCCGCTCTCGAGTCCCACGCCGCCGCCTCGGATCCTCCTCAAGCCGAACACCGCCGCGTCAAGCCGGAGATCCGCCTCGAATCTGCCTCCGTCGAGCCGTCGACCGCCGCCCTGAGCTTCCAGATCCCGCGTCGAGCCGTGGCCGCCGCAGACCTGTCGGGCATCGCCGCCGCCGCCTCGATCCGAGACCCCCGCGCCGACGCCCTGCCCGGCAGACCTTCTCCGCCGACGCCGGAGAAAACTTCGTGAGCCCTTTCCCCTTCCTCTTCTGTTTATGAATTAGCTTAGGATATAATGAGTATGTTAATTATATATTAGAATAGTTAATTAGTTCTTAATCATTTAGTTAAGTTATATATAATTAGTTAATTAATTAATCATTTAGTTAATTTATATTAGTTTAGTTAATTATTAATAATCAGATTAGAAATTTCTTAATAAATTAGTTAATTTGTAATTAATTTAGTAAATAAATATAATTAGTTATTAATTTCATATAATTAGTTTATTAATTTCATATAACAAGTTAGTAATATATATATATTAAGTTTATTGTTTATAATTTAGTTATTTAATATGTGTATAAATTAGTCATGTATTATATATATAAGGATTTTGATTATATAAATATATAACAAGTTTGGGTTTGTAATATTAATTAAGTAATGGTTTCAACATTAAGCTTAGTTAAAATTAGTTTATTTGGGCTGACAATATATTTTACTATAGATATAATTGTATACTGGCTTTTACATAAATTCTAGATTTTATAAATAAACTTTTATTTGTAATTATTGTTCGAGAATATGCATATACACATGAGTATATATGTATAATGATATGTAGATGTTTAAGTACTTATTTAAATAAATGTTAATACTTGAATATGCATAGTATATAAATACATTAGTAATGTTAATTAAAGATATGTATGTTATTTATTTTATTAATAATTAATTGTATAAGTATTTATGTAGGTATTTAATGTAATTGTGTATTTGCGTATTTGTGTATGTGTATACAAGTACTAAAATGTATTTTAGCATAAATATTTCTTAGTATATATATGTTAATGTATATAGTGCATTTCTATTTAGTGTATATATTTTATATATATCTTGCGTATTTCTCTATTTTTCTATATATGTATATCAAAATGTATTTTAGTATAAATACGTATTAAATATATATGGGTATTAATTTAACTGTATTCATATAATTTATGTCAATGTATGTTTTCGTAATTAATGTTATATATATATTTAAATTGGTATAATTACCTGTATATAGTATAATTATTATTTTGGTACAAATATATATATGTGTATATATATTTTGTATGGGTATATGTTTAATAAAAACGTATTTTGGTATAAAAAAAATGTATATTTGATATATTATATATATATATTTGTGTACATATAGGGTATGAGTATATTTTTATTTGGTGTATATAAATGTATAAATGTATATATTCTTAAATAATGGGTGACATATATTTTTCATAAATAAAATATATTTTCACTTGTATATACTTTGGAATAACAATATATGTATTATATTTGATCATTAATAATACTACGTTTAATTGGTGAATATACTAGATGACCCTAGTTGACTAGTGCCCTGCCTGACATGGCCCTGAGACCAGAATTTTTGACTGTGTTAGTGTAGCATCTGATGCAAATGTGGTTTTGCTTGTGTTATGTTTTTAGGACTGTTGGTTCCTCCAGACGATACTCTGGGACAGGACATTGGTTTTACCAGCTAAGGACCCAAGGCGAGTACATTCTCTGATTAGTTTCTAATTTATGATATCTCCTATGTTCACTGTATCTAGTGTAAATATCCATGTTCTTGACACATCGGTTACACGGATTGGTATACACGGATCTCGTCATGAGATGTTATTCCTTATTCATGGTGTAGCTTGTACAAGACTTGTTTTTCTTGTTATCTTGTGCATGTACAGACACTGATTTTCGGGAAGATTTGCTACCTTCCTAGGGAATCCCGTGCCATAGCGTACCATGATTGGATCTACTATACCAGTCGGGGGTGGGGAGTATTTTAGTGTAGATATGTGATCATACCCAACTTTACATGCATCATAGCTCACCCCACATCTCACGTCGGGTGCGGCCTGACCATCTCCGTGCCTCATAGCTGTTACGTGTGATTAGCCTGACCTCTACATGCATCATAGCTAACCAACGGTTAGCCTGACCTTCGTGAATCATAGCTAATCACATGTAACCAGCCTGATCAAGTTCCCAAGCCGATCACATGTTAAAACTAGTACTCACACACTTAGTCATAGAACTCTTGCTCATTGACTTATTGCTTCTTTTCCTGCATTTACTTACAGTTGTTCCAGTATATCCTTTTCTTGTATATTTTTCGTACCTATACATGCATCTGGTATATTTCCATCTAGAACTGCTATATAGTTTATATTATTAATATAGAACTGCTATTTAGAGATGTACTTTGCTCCTTCCTGACTGGAAAAATATTTTTCCAGACTGTGACCTTAGTAGACTGGTTTCCGACACACTTGGGGATTGGAAGTAAATGATTGCAGGTATGATTATTTGGTCAATAGACTTGTGTTGTATTCTTTATTTCTTCAAATTCCTATCGTGCTGTAGTTGTGATTGAGTATGTTGTTAATATTTTTATAGTATTATCCGAGTCTCCTTATGGAGTTGGATACTAGCGTGAGATTGTTTAGATAGTGCTTGACCTAGACAGCGTTCTACCGCCGATGCTGCGGCGTAGGCTGGACGTACCCACGCTCTCGTGCCCCTAAACCGGGTGCGGGTCGTGACACGTTTTAGTGGTGGCCCATGCAGGTCAGACTTCGCGAGTTGTGCGATGTCGTAGTAGTGTAGCATCCTTGTTATACTACTGCGTGCCTGCAATAGAATATAGGACATAGGATACTAGGATGAGAGAGGATACTCAATCACAAATTATTTGAGAGATTCCTGGGACGACCCCTTGAGAATCTTATTATAATTTCCAATTTAAATCTTTTTCCTTGTTTTCGTCCGCTCTCGCTTGTTGTTCCTGAACTTGATTCTTGTTGAGCAGTTATTAAATTAAATTCTTGGTATCATTGTTGAGTTTGATTCTTATTGACCAGTTGTTAACTTTAATTCTTGGTATCGTTGTTGAGTTGATTTCAAATTGAGATGAATTTTACGGACTAGAATTTATGGTATCATCTGATGACATATATTGATGAGGACAGTGAGAAAGGTAAAACGTCTACCTTGGTTACGGAACCTAGAGTTTATCGCAGCCATATTAGCTGTCATGACGAGAACGTAGGAACCTAACTTGGATGTACATACTTTAGTTATGAGATTTAGAGTTTCTCGCAGCCATACCGGTTGGCGTGGCGAGGATTCTAGATGACATGATTATAGGGTTGCATACCTTAGTTACGGAACCTGTCGTTTATCGCATCTATGCTTACTAGCGTGGCGAAGATTCTGAGTGTCATGATTTCGGATAGACGTGTATGATTATCAGGTTGTATCTTAAATTGGTTCTTGAAATATCATCTCAAGACTTATCTATTTCTGTTATTCCAGGACTTTGTTCCATCGCTTCTTTTCTTTACTAGCAGTAAAGATACCTTTTGTCCTCAATCCAATTCCTTTTGAGCTTCTATTCCTTGAGGGTTCCTTGTTAAGTATGATAATTAGTGAATTGTAATTATGTCTGTGTCTTGAGTATTAGTATTGACTGAGTGTTGCTTGTGAGTTTGTAAGTGTTTCCTAGTTGGACATGTGAGCAGTAGGCCTTGATCTTGAATTAACCCATAGCATAGTACCTTGTAACAATGGTTCTAGGATAAGGTCATTAGAGACTGTGAGTAGAAGGAGAGTATAGAGTATCAGTGATAGTTCAAGAGTTAGTATCAGAGCCAACATACCCGTCCTGGATAATCATGATTATGCAATTGGGTGATCTACGTGAACAATTAAGTATCCAGGAATTGTATTAAGGATTTATGGAGCATGATGTTCAATTTGATGATTGATATCGGAAGTATTAAAGGTAAGGAAATATATACGCATAAAGAGTTAATGAGGTGTCATGGGTAGAGAAATATCGGAATTGGTAATGAAAATGGTGAGGCGTATCACAGATCAGTTTAACAGGCTGTAAAGGGATAAAGGAAAATACCTATACATCAATCGAGATGAAGAACCATACACATGCCCATGAGAGTAAAGAAACATGAGTATTATAGAAGGTACAGGTAAACATGAGTTCTAATGAGCTTGATGAGATGATTCATTAAGGAAGCTAGTAATATAATACCAAGAGTGCTGATGATTCTATATCAAGGATTATTGAAAATGGTGCTAGTAACAGTAAGCACTCGGTGTGATGATAATTAGATGATATACCAGTTGACATAAATTGAGATCATGAAAGAAAACACAGTTGATGATAACTTTGATCATTGGAGGTAATAGTACAAGTGATTCAGGCAGTACAATTTTAGTACACAATTATAGACACTAGGTGCATTGAGTGCACCTTGAGTATCAGAGACCGTGAGCACTGATATGTACATTGTGGAGTTATAAATTAAAAGGGTGAAAATAAAATTTTTATTTTAGAATAATTGAGGAGTTGAGATTATGTCATTAAATTTTTGAGGATTTCAAATATGAATTCAATAAACATGGTCAAGACTACAAAGATTTTAGGAGTGATTAAATTTTATTTCAATATTGAGTATCTGATTTTGAGGAAGTATATACAATTTATTTTAAGTCGACCGAGAAGTTAAACCTTGACGATTATTTTTGAGGATTAATTTTTATGGTAGATGAGAGATATAAATATTAATATATGAGTAGATGATATACATGTGTAAGGATCTGGTGGCTTGAGCACGATGGAGATGGCACCGCAGACTGACTTGGGTGTCCATCTAAAAATTGTATTGAAAAGAGCAGTATTTAGTATGGTGCTGCGCTTGACGTATATTTGAGTGATAAGAACGACTAGTATGAACAATTGTAGTAGGAACGGGAACTGACAGAGAGTGTGGTACCTAAAGAGGTAGAGGTATCAAACTTTACATGCACCAATTGACCTATAATCGTGTTAGAGGTTCTTGGTATCAGATTTAGGTCAATAGGCAGGTGTATGCAATGAGGATGAAATCATGGATGTCTTGTGGAATAATGATTAGTTGATATGGATACCAGTGTACAGGAATAGGAAATTGTTAGTGAATGTGATAGAGTTAAGTGTTTGTTAGAGATAGTAGATACTACAAGTAATATGTAGCAGGTTCTTTTTCTAATGTTCCCGTCTCTTGATTGATTGATTTCCCTAAGTGCTGTAGTTCGTATTCATAATTTTCTTGTTAGGATATAACTAGTAGTACACCTTAGCAGAGACTGAAATACCATGACCAAAGATACATGACCTATATTTTTCTTAAATTGTATGGCTGTAGGTAGAGTTTTCTTAAATCATGATCATCAGGATTTTTGACCATAGCAAAGATCTATGACAAGGTTATGACCGATAAAAGGGACAAGATGATTAAATTATGGATGACATTAATTTAAATAAAGAATTTAGGGGATTGTTATAACAGAGTAGATGGATCATGGATTTTGCGAAAATCGAGGTATGATTGAAATTCGAGAATAAACAGTAACTTAAATGGAGAGTTAAGAAATTCACAGGGCAAAATTGAGGATTTATTAATTTTAGGAAGGTCTTGATATGATTAATTGATTATTAAAAATTTGATAAAATTGAGAGAGATCATTTTATCTATTTGATTGCAAGATAGAAATTTTATAGTTTATATTATGAATGTTGCATTGAAGATTCTGAAAGTATCGCATCGTTGAGTATTTGAGGAAAAAGAAAATCAGGAAATAAATCGTTAATGGAATAGTGTCAAATTCTATTCTCGGGAGGAGGATTTATATTTGAATAAGCATCAATTGAATTTGGGTTAGAGGAGTAAGATGAATGATGGATTAGTGTTTAAAATCTAAATTTGGGATACAAATTTTTTAAATGTTATAAATATACATTGATTGGAATTCAATTGGAGGATTGGATATTAAAATCCTTGAGTAATTAGATACGAACTTAAATTTGGAGGAGATTATGATAAAATTTGAATTTGATTTAAAACTTGAAGATTTCCCGGAATATGATGATATAGAATTTTGAAAGGTTGTGAAATAACGATATGGAATTACTTCATGATTATTGGTTGAAATTTAAATTTTGATAGAAATAATATGATAAGTAAAGGCAATTATTGAGGATCCTAAATTTCGAGGACGAAATTTTTCTAAGGTGGGTAGACTTGTAACCTCCGATTTCCAAATTTTCGAAATAATTAGATTTTTAATTTATTTTAAATACCAAGTTTATAAATATTTTCTCCTTGAATTTTTTTTTGTATTTGATTTGGAACAATGTTTGATTTTAGAAGGTAATTAAAATCTTTTATAAAAATCATTTTCTAAATGTCAATTTATTATAAAATAACTAGATAAATAATGATATAAATATAATACTATAGCTTCGAATATTTTTGGCTTGAAATCATAAAATTATTTGTTTAATAAAAATTATTGAAGGACTAGTTGTTCATAATAAATTTTCATATCCATTTTTTGAATAGTAAATAAATGAATTTCATATTTTCTAGGGTTTTGAAAAATGGAGTTAATTAGTAGCTAAATTGGAATCAGTTAGCCTTGGAAGTCTCTTAAAACATTTTCTTAAATTATATTTTTCAGTTTACCGTCTCCCATTCACACCCTTATTCCTCCCACATGAAAAGCCTTTTATATTTAATCCTGGCCATTCATTATTGGGCCAATCCTCACCCTTTATCCCACACCCTCTCTCCCTATTTAAGTCTCTCATTCTCATAATTCCCAAGAAATCCTAGCTAGCCCTCACAAATTTCCACAAGCCAATAACCATCACCATTTTTGTGTGCTCGTGTCCGTGTGTCCAGCATTATCGTGTCAGCCGTGTTGGCCTCGGGTCCGACCCCGGGTGTCCTATCGTATCCATTCATTTTTTGTGTCCAGTTATTACAATCTGATTTTCGTGTCCGACATACCCGGACACATCCACATCCACCACTGTACACAATATTATCCCCGTGTCCGGCAGACCCGGACACGTCCCCCCCCCACAGTCATCAACCGCCGTGTCCAGCCCCGGACACGACCCCGACACAGAGAAACCTAACCCTAACCTAACTTTGACGACCGCCGGTGGCCGCCCAGATCCGTCGAGCGCCGGTGACTGCGAGTCCTCCTCGTCGTCGTGGCCGACCTTCGACCGGACGCAGCCACCGCCGAGTTCGACAGCCGCCGCATCATCGAACTCCGCCGACCGTCTCCTCGGGACGAGAGCGTCGACCGTCTCCTCGAACAGAGCACCGCCGCTCTCGAGTCCCACGTCACCGCCTCGGATCCTCCTCAAGCCGAACATCGCCGCGTCAAGCCGGAGATCCGCCTCGAATCCGCCTCCGTCGAGCCGTCGACCGCCGCCCTGAGCTTCCAGATCCCGCGTCGAGCCGTGGCCGCCGCAGACCTGTCGGGCTTCGCCGCCGCCGCCTCGAGCCGAGACCCCCGCGCCGACGCCCTGCCCGGCGGACCTTCTCCGCCGACGCCGGAGAAAACTTCGTGAGCCCTTTCCCCTTCCTCTTCTGTTTATGAATTAGCTTAGGATATAATGAGTATGTTAATTATATATTAGAATAGTTAATTAGTTCTTAATCATTTAGTTAAGTTATATATAATTAGTTAATTAATTAATCATTTAGTTAATTTATATTAGTTTAGTTAATTATTAATAATCAGATTAGAAATTTCTTAATAAATTAGTTAATTTGTAATTAATTTAGTAAATAAATATAATTAGTTATTAATTTCATATAATTAGTTTATTAATTTCATATAACAAGTTAGTAGTATATATATATTAAGTTTATTGTTTATAATTTAGTTATTTAATATGTGTATAAATTAGTCATGTATTATATATATAAGGATTTTGATTATATAAATATATAACAAGTTTGGGTTTGTAATATTAATTAAGTAATGGTTTCAACATTAAGCTTAGTTAAAATTAGTTTATTTGGGATGACAATATATTTTACTATAGATATAATTGTATACTGGCTTTTACATAAATTCTAGATTTTATAAATAAACTTTTATTTGTAATTATTGTTCGAGAATATGCATATACACATGAGTATATATGTATAATGATATGTAGATGTTTAAGTACTTATTTAAATAAATGTTAATACTTGAATATGCATAGTATATAAATACATTAGTAATGTTAATTAAAGATATATATGTTATTTATTTTATTAATAATTAATTGTATAAGTATGTATGTAGGTATTTAATGTAATTGTGTATTTGCGTATTTGTGTATGTGTATACAAGTACTAAAATATATTTTAGCATAAATATTTCTTAGTATATATATGTTAATGTATATAGTGTATTTCTATTTAGTGTATATATTTTATATATATCTTGCATATTTCTCTATTTTTCTATATATGTATATCAAAATGTATTTTAGTATAAATACGTATTAAATATATATGGGTATTAATTTAACTGTATTTATATAATTTATGTCAATGTATGTTTTCGTAATTAATGTTATATATATATTTAAATTGGTATAATTACCTGTATATAGTATAATTATTATTTTGGTACAAATATATATATGTGTATATATATTTTGTATGGGTATATGTTTAATAAAAACGTATTTTGGTATAAAAAAAACGTATATTTGATATATTATATATATATATTTGTGTACATATAGGGTATGAGTATATTTTTATTTGGTGTATATAAATGTATAAATGTATATATTCTTAAATAATGGGTGACATATATTTTTCATAAATAAAATATATTTCCACTTGTATATACTTTGGAATAACAATATATGTATTATATTTGATTATTAATAATACTACGTTTAATTGGTGAATATACTAGATGACCCTAGTTGACTAGTGCCCTGCCTGACATGGCCCTGAGACCAGAATTTTTGACTGTGTTAGTGTAGCATCTGATGCAAATGTGGTTTTGCTTGTGTTATGTTTTTAGGACTGTTGGTTCCTCCAGACGATACTCTGGGATAGGACATTGGTTTTACCAGCTAAGGACCCAAGGCGAGTACATTCTCTGATTAGTTTCTAATTTATGATATCTCCTATGTTCACTGTATCTAGTGTAAATATCCATGTTCTTGACACATCGGTTACACGGATTGGTATACACGGATCTCGTCATGAGATGTTATTCCTTATTCATGGTGTAGCTTGTACAAGACTTGTTTTCCTTGTTATCTTGTGCATGTACAGATACTGATTCCCGGGGAGATTTGCTACCTTCCTAGGGAATTCCGTGCCATAGCGTACCATGATTGGATCTACTATACCAGTCGGGGGTGGGGAGTATTTTAGTGTAGATATGTGATCATACCCAACTTTACATGCATCATAGCTCACCCCACATCTCACGTCGGGTGCGGCCTGACCATCTCCGTGCCTCATAGCTGTTACGTGTGATTAGCCTGACCTCTACATGCATCATAGCTAACCAACGGTTAGCCTGACCTTCGTGAATCATAGCTAATCACATGTAACCAGCCTGATCAAGTTCCCACGCCGATCACATGTTAAAACTAGTACTCACACACTTAGTCATAGAACTCTTGCTCATTGACTTATTGCTTCTTTTCCTGCATTTACTTACAGTTGTTCCAGTATATCCTTTTCTTGTATATTTTTCGTACCTATACATGCATCTGGTATATTTCTATCTAGAACTGCTATATAGTTTATATCATTAATATAGAACTGCTATTTAGATATGTACTTTGCTCCTTCCTGACTGAAAAAATATTTTTCCAGACTGTGACCTTAGTAGACTGGTTTCTGACACACTTGGGGATTGGAAGTAAATGATTGCAGGTATGATTATTTGGTCAATAGACTTGTGTTGTATTCTTTATTTCTTCAAATTCCTATCGTGCTGTAGTTGTGATTGAGTATGTTGTTAATATTTTTATAGTGTTATCCGAGTCTCCTTATGGAGTTGGATACTAGCGTAAGATTGTTTAGATAGTGCTTGACCTAGACAGCGTTCTATCACCGATGCTACGGCGTAGGCTGGACGTGCCCACGCTCTCGTGCCCCTAAACCGGGTGCGGGTCGTGACACACCCTGGCGTAGAAGCCAAATAGGCATAGAAGCCTGAGTAGGCGTGGAAGCCGAATAGGCATAGAAGCCGAACAGGCGTTGAAGCCGAACAGGCATAGAAGCCGAATGGTCGTAGAGACTGAGTGGGCGTTGAAGCCGAACGGGCGTTGAAGCCGAATAGGCACAGATCCTGAGTGGGCGTAGAAGCCGCTGCGTACCGTGCCAAAATGCTGATGTGGACCTCTTTAGCCGGAATCACGACTTTTGAAGATATATTTAAATCCCTCGCATTAAATGCAGAGATTTGCCATCATCTTGTACATTAAATCTGGAGGCGTGTTTTGAAGGTTTGCAGCCCTCCTGTGCATCCGTCGCAGAGACGTGTCTTGAGAGAAACTGTCACCGCTCTGTACAATTTGACGTAGAGACGTGCCTCGAGCCCCGTACGAAGTGCAGCTTTTGACGTGGCAGGCGGTTTGTCTACTGTGGAGCGTAAAACAGCTCATGTTTGCCTGTGTAAAACAAGGCGGTGTATCCCCTTGTACGCGAAAGAGCAGTTTATGCTGAGGGGACTTCAGTAAGCGACGGCTTGGTGATATTTTAACCAAATCCTCTGCATTAAATACAGAGATCCGCCATTATACTGTGGAGCGCGTCCCGAGGGGTCTGCCACCGTTTCCAGCCGTCGTCTGGGTAGCCGTGCAGCACTTTTTGTCAGGAGTCAGAGGTCAGGTTCACTGCGTGACTTGACAGGTTCATTTCGGGGAAGACGAAGCATTCCTCGTACGCTTTAATGCTGCTTTGAGAGCGGCTGAGTTTTACGCCATGGAGGCGATGAAGAACTTTGTTTATGCTGGAGCGGCCTGGACGTACTGCACTTACGCGGATGGTCCTTTGAGCTTATATTTCACGCTGTGTTTGGCGGGAAAGCTCTGTTGCATGTTCGATGGCTCTGGAGGCCTCTGTTTACGCTGCTCTGCATCAAGATGCTGCGTAGATCCTCCCAGCGTATTTTTCATGCTTCTACAGTAGGTTGGGATTAGTTTAAGTTGGTGTCCCCAATTTATTTAAATAAAATGTTATGTGTTCTTAAATTAAATGGGGGCACATGGGATCTCAATTAGAAGTGACACAAAGGTCATAGACGGTGTCGACTTGGTGTCAGTCTTGGCCCCTTTAATTGGTTCGGCAAAACGGTTTGAGTTTGTGTCCCCAAAACGATAACAATGACGTAGGTATGCGACATAGGATTAAAGAATTGATTTCGTGACTGGGAATTATGTAATTAAATTAGAGCACAAGGGAGTGTGTTTGTGAGTGACAGAAATGTCTAGCGCCTAGGTTGGCTTGTCTGGTCAAGAGTGTAATAATTTGTTGGAAAATAAAGGCTATTGTTGGGCTCCAATTATTGTAGCAACGATAAGGTGCACCAAGGGTTTAAATTTAAAGAACTAGTCAAAGCAACACAATTTATAAACCTCAAACACCCTGATACTAAACCAAAATTTCTAATCATATCTAGTCTACCTAAAATAATAATTTGAGGGGGTTTACAGTTCTTGCTGCATAGCAGAGTGCTCGACCTTGCAGACCTCAAGTATACTGCTACCTCCAACTGATACCCGACCCCTCAACCAACTACTACTACCACTAATACTATCCCTCAACCAACTGAACACTAACTTCCCCTCATGTACACAGATACACACATGTACACATACTTACACAACCACTGATACAAGAACACAATCAAAGACATTGTGCATAGTCCCACATTACCTCCTCTATATGAACACACACACACACACACACACACACACACACACACACACACATATATATATATATATATATATATATATTAGCGACGCAAATACGTTATTAGAAAACGTCGCTATAGTAGTATTCCTGCTGCATAACAGTATGCTCGACCTTGCAGACCTCAAGTATACTGCTACCTCCAACTGATACCCGACCCCTCAACCAACAACTACTACCACTAATAGTATCCCTCAACCAACTGAATACTAACTTCCCCTCATGTGCACAGATACACATATGTACACAAACTCACACAACCACTGATACAAGAACACAATCACAGACACTGTGCACAATCCCACATTACCTCCTCCATATGAATACACATACTTAGATTGGTATACACTCCACAATATATATATATATATATATATATATATATATATATATATATATATATATATATATATATATATATATATATAACATATATAAATACTCCCTCAAGCCAAACACTAAACACTTGGTGTGCACACATCAAGATACCCACCATCCTCTTGTGATACCCTTGTGATACTCCGCCCAAACCATGATACCACCACTAATAACACATGAGACACATAATAATCATATACCACCACTAATAACACATGAGACACATAGTAATCATAACTTATTATAAAAATAATAATATAAATATTAGATTTAGTACAATATATAAAATATGATACTAAATGGGCACCAATATATTGAAAACACACAACCTACCCATGCGTATCATAACGTATCATGATACACACTCTCCGCATCCAATTGTGGACACGTACACCCCCAATATCCATGAATTATCCCCAAAAATCATTGAGAAAATATTTCTACAAACACCTAGTGGTCCAAATTCGAATTTTCTCCAATTTGGCCACAAAAGTCAATGTAACTATCACAATAGGCCTCCTAAGAACCTAGTTCTTCTTCCTATGGGTAGTCCTTAGCCACAGAAGGGTTCCTATAGGTCTAATACACCAATTAGAATATAAATTGATAGGAAAATAAAATTTTACCTATTGGGAGATGGATTCTCAATATATCACCACCAAATGGACACAAATGATGGTTGGACACAATCCTCAAGCCAATGCTTCCCTGCTCGAGTGATCCTCTAGCAATGACAAGCTCCTTAGACTCCTCGGAATAGAAATGAGAGGGATGAGATTTGTGAATAGGTGGATTAGGGTTTGCTTCCAAATTTGGGAATAAATTAATTAGGAAAGAAAATGGATGCTATTCATGAATAAAGAGCTTATATAGCCACATAATAGTATTAGGGTTAGGTTGAGGAATATTTAAATTGAATTATAGGCCCCTCTTATTCTCTCATAAATAGGATCAACTAATCCTATAGAAGGAATATTCTATTCTTGAGTCTAAATAGGTTTAATAGACTTAATCTAGCCATGACTAACTAATAACTCAAGTCAAATAGTCTAAACTCAATAACTAAATCATTCTCCTAATCTAATGAGTCAAACCATAAATAACTATTTAATTGAATCAATGGGTCAAGTCAAGTCTAGTTAGGTCCACTAGTATCAAGTCTAATTAAATAGTCTAATCCACTAACCAATAATAATACTAGTTACAATATATATATCATACATATTATATATTAAATAAAATATATACACAATATTTATAATAATACAAAATAATAAAAATACTCCTATTCTAGAAATGTGGTAGTTACAAGTCTACCCCCCATAAAAAAAATTATCCTCAAAATTTAAGACACCTCGTCTTTCTTTGGCCAGTTATAACCTATTCATTATAATCTTCACTACGGTCAAACCTCCAATAATCATGATCTACGAAAGTCCTATCTAAAATCATACAACATGTAATTCTATTGGAAGAAAACCAACATGCATGGCTATGGATTTTGTCTGTCATAATATTGTAGTCTCTGTCAGGTTATACTTCTAATTACACTAACTATATAACACAAGCAGCTATACGGTACTAAGGAAGCAATCAATTCAAATAGATAGAAAAAGGACAGGAAGGAAGAACAGAACTTGATAACCCATCACCTATAGCATCTGCCTCCTCTATCGTCATCGCAAAAGCCCTATCCTGCTGGGGTGTCTCCCTCTGCTAGTGCAAAAAAATTTGTTGTGTCACAGGTTGTCACTACCACATTCTGAAATAGGGGTATTTTTGTCTTTTTATTTATTATAAGTATTATGTATATTTATTATAAATAATTGCATGATATGTGTGTGTGTATATATATATATATATATATATATATATATATATATATTATATAGTATTCTTTAATGCATGAGTTAGTAGACTAGACCTAGAAGCCCACTAGATGAACCCTGACCGAAATATAGGATTATGGATTTTAATTTGTATTATTCGGGATTAAATATTAAGGATTACAATTAATTACCATAATTTTATTTAATTGTTGTGCCTTACAGTTGCTTCAATATTTGGAGCACTACACTAGCTTTTGCCTTCCAACAAATTTTACACCATTGTCCTAGACGTGCCCGTCTTCAATTCTGACCCTTGTGTAACTCATAAATATGCTCTCTTGTGTTTTATTTTAGTCGCACAATATTCGTTACGGATATTTATTTTTAATTCCAAATAAATCTAACTTTGTATCTTTGTGCGCTCCAATCGAATATGGAGACACAATCTTGACCCATTTTGTGCAACCCAAATCATGACAAAATTCTATTCTGAGTTTTCTATGTCCATGACACTTGTGTTCCACCTAATTTTAATCCATGTACTTCTAATTAATTTAAGAACACCAATTATATTAATTTTAGTTAACTTGATATAAGGACCCAACTTTACCCAAAACTAGACCCAACATCAAACCAAACCCCCATTCACACCCTCAAGACTCATACTAAACACTATACACCCTTTTTGGCCACTACATCACATCAAACATGGTATTTTCCTCATTAAATCATAAAACCCCACTTTGTGCAATTTTTTAATTGTTGAGGAATTTTATGCAAAAGTGCATTGTGTCCACACCCCATTGGACCAAACACATGTAGAAACACCCATTTCCTTTATTGACTTTTATCCATAATTTTGTAGTATGCAACACCCAACATCAACCTCTCATCAAATCCTAGCCATCCATTTTGAACAACACCATCCTAGCCCTTTAAAATTCTACATGTAGAAAAGCAACCCCATCCCAAGGTGTATTTGGGAGGCCCAAATCCCTAGGGCTACATCACCCTTTTCTCCCCACATATATACAAACTTTTTCTATACATTTTCATCACCACCATCAACCGAACCCTAAACCTAAACCTAACCCTAAAACATCATCTCCTTCGACCTCCCACCGAGTCTTCCTCCGGCCATCCACCGCCGGGACAGCTGCAGTAGCCTCCTTCCTCGTCCATCCCGACTCCTCCTTCCACCATCCCCTCGCCTAGATGACTGAACCGTCGACCTCCATCTTCCCGAGTCCACGCACCACCATCACCATTAACACCACCCCCGGCCTTCTCCATCGCTGAACCTTCATCCCCGACCGTCTCATCCTTCTCTCCCCTCCTTCCTCCGATGATCACCAACCCCGAGCTGCCTCTCCCGTCGACCCCGACGAGCAGTGCAACCCGACAGCAGAGCCTCCATCTCTATTCTTACCTCCTCGACGACACAGCGCTCAGCCATATCCCGATCCTCGACGTCCCTCATGACCTCGACTTCCTCTCCTTTCCGACTCCCTGCCGAGCAGTGCAGCAGCCGCCTGAACTCCCAACCCGTCGGACGTGTACACAAGCATGCCTGAACTCCATCGACCTCCCCATCTTCCCTGCGTTAACACCCCTGATCACCTGAACGTTCTACGCCAATCCCGGCAGCGCCACCACCAGCACCACCGAGCCACAACAGCCTCACCTAGCTTCTCCCCTCGACAGCAGCCTCGCCTGAGCCGCTCCTCTCTGGCCATCCCTGCACCATCATCATCACCTTCATCATCATCATCATCATCATCATCACCACCATCATCATCATCATCAACATCACCATCATCATCACCTTCATCATCATCATCATTATCACCATTATTATCATCATCCTCATCATCATTATTAACATTATCGTCATCATCACCACCCTCGCCGGAGCCCGAGCACCCCCTTCGATCACGTATACCCTGAGGTTCAAACCTGTCCCCTCTTCTTTTATAGTTGTGTATATATGCTTGTGTGAATGCTATTATGGATTATAATTGCTTCATGACAGTTTAGTGACAGAGGACCCTGTGTTAGTAAACCAAAACTAGTAGCATGTGCATGTGTGTTACTAATTAGGTTGATAAATATATTTTGTGGGAATTTGATTACTAGTAATATGTACCCTGTATTATAGATGTTGAATAGCCATAAATATTAGTATTAGGTATCCCGTATTTATATTTGACTGTAATAAATATATGTTGTATGACCCGAGGTTTTAACTATGGACATCCCGTATAATTGCATATGACCATAAGTGTTAATTATGGGTTACCTGTATTGCATATGACTATGTGACCCTAAATGTTAGTGAACGGTCTGTCTCGTGTACACCGACGTACTGGCTTAGACATGTGTTAGTGATTGACTGTCTGATTATGCACAGCATTGAAGACATGACACCCGTGCACTTAGATGCACACTTAACCCTGTTAGTTGACAAGTATAACCCTAGTGTAGTGCTGAGTTTAGCGTAATTGTGTTTGTGCGTGTGCTAGTATAGCAATTGATGCTATATTGTATTATATTATATGTATATAGGACCATTGGATCGTCTTGTGAGACTTCAGGAGCAGGATATTGGTATTGCCAGCTAAGGACCCCAGGCGAGTACATTCTCTGATAGTTTCTTATTTATGATATCCTCTATGTTCATTGTATTTAGTGTAGATATCCATATTTCTTGACATGATTGTTACACGGATTGGTACATTCGGATCTCATCATGAGATGTTATTCCTTGTATATGGTGTATCTTGTGAAATTATTATTTTATTGATTATCTTGTATATGTACAAACACTGATTCTCGGGAAGACTAGGTATCTTCTTGGAGAATCCCGTGCCATAGCGTACCATGGTTGTATCCACTATACTAGTCGGGGTGGGGAGTATTTTAGTGTAGATATGTGATCATACCCTTCATGTACAAGTCTTATTTTTATGTTAGTGTTGGTCATACACCGCACGTATGACTAACCAGGCCATTATTCATGTACAAGTTCCCAAGTCGATCACATGTTAAAGCTAGTACTCACAAACTTAGTCATTAGTATTTTTGTTCATTGTCATATTGTTCATTCTCGTATTTATTTCTAGTATTTTCTTTATTATGTATCTCTTGTACATGTATATGCATCTTGTATATTTATATCTATTTACTGCTACATAGTATATATCATTGATTTAGAACTGCTGTTTGAGATGTACTTCGTTCCATCCTGACTGGAAAGATTTTCTAGAGTCCTTAGAGGACTGGTATCCGACGTTTTATGGACTACAGGAAGAGTAGCTACAGCCTTGGACCTTGTAGCTCAGGTGTGATTCCGGGAGGTCTAGCCGGGATCACTAGTTATTCAGTTAGTTTTTTTAGCAGATTATGGTACCGGATTTGTTTCCGGCATACTTTGAGACTTGGATGTTATTGTTTGAGTTAGTTTATTTTGTTTAGACTTGTGTTGCATTTCGATTATTTATTTTTCTTCGATATCTTATCGTGCTTTAGTTCTGTGATTGAGTAATTTTCATATTATATTATGATATATGTGTCTCCTTATGGAGTTGGCTATTCGTGTGAGATTGATTAGATAGTATTATGACCTAGACAGCGGTCTACCGTCGATGCTGCGACGTAGGCTGGACGTACCCACGTACTCGTGTCCCAAATTTTAGGTACGGATTGTGATACATTTTTAGTGGTGGCCCATGTAGGTCAGGCTTCGCAAGTTGTACGATATCGTGGTAGTGCGACGTCTTAGTTGTACTTCTACGTGCCTGCGATAGGATCTAGGACATAGGATATTAGGATGAGAGCGAATACTCAATCACAACTAGGAACATTTCTAATCTATCTATCTTGTTATCCTTATTCCTTCTAAATATTGCTTCCTTTAGAATTTTACTGTCCTTCCTTGATGATATTGTATCTATTGCCTAAATTGATCCTTTTCGGTCTGTCTTCATGATGCCGTCGAAGATAAGATCTATGAGAGTGGGATCATTAACTTCAGAGGGG
Organism: Iris macrosiphon; assembly: GCA_036927795.1. Classification (NCBI taxonomy): domain Eukaryota; kingdom Viridiplantae; phylum Streptophyta; class Magnoliopsida; order Asparagales; family Iridaceae; genus Iris; species Iris macrosiphon. The sequence continues at coordinate 411,088 of JAYESA010000032.1, read as the reverse complement.
TCTGCCACCTCTTGACCTGACGGACAAACATCTGGAATTCCTCTTCTCCCACCTGTTCCGAGGGTTGCCCCAACAGTGACGGAGCACCTTCCGCAACCACCTACTCCGATTCCCGAAAGTATGCCCGTTGACGGGGCACATATTTTTACTTTGATCTAGGACATGGTAGATGCCCAGAGAGTGATGACGGAAGCTCAGTGAGTTCAAGCTGAAGCTCAGAGAGTGCAGGCAGAGGCACACCAAGCGGAGACTGAGCTGATGAGAGAGAGCATGGAGAACGCTCACCAGATGGCACTATAGGCAGTTGAGAGAGTTGCCCAGCAGTATCCTGGCCAGCAGTAACAGCAGAAACCAGGCACTATAGTTGATTTCAAGAGGATGGTACCTCGAGAGTTCAAGGGTATCGAAGGGATATTTTACGCTGATGACTGGTTAGAGGATATAGAGAGAAGCCTGCGATTGGCCCAGATTCCGGAGAGCTTGCAGATAGAGGCGGCCGGTAGTCAGATGTTCGATATCGCACTCACGTGGTATCGTACGGAGCCAAGACTTACTGCACAAGGACTTACTTGGGAGACCTTCAAGGATCTTTTCAAGGAGAATTTCTTTCCCGATGTGGCCCTGGGAGCTTTGGAGAGTCAGTTTCATGACTTGGTCCAAGGAACCATGTCGGTCGACGAGTACGTCGCAGAATTATATCGATTGAGCCATTTTGTATTGTCTATGATTCGGGACCCAGGAGATCGAGCTAAAAAGTTTAGAAAGGGGCTGACGAGAGAGATTAGGTCACGCACTTCTGGTCGTCATACCGCTACCTTTGAGGATATCTTGATGGATGCCTAGATTGCAGAAGAGGATCTGGATCTCAGGCCTAAGAGGAGTTACAATATTTCTGGAGATACGAGTGGTAGCGTGGGACCAGCCAAGCGTCCCCATATTCACCAACAGCCGATGATGTTTCAGTATAACCACCACCAGCACCAGGCACCGGTTCGTGTTCAGTAGGATCAACAGACTTGTCATTTCTGTAAGAAGCTAGATCACCTTTGGGAGAGCTGTAGATTAAGGCTAGGACTTTGTTTGCGCTGTGGCGATACGGGACATTGAATGAGGGATTGTCCTCTAGTTCCTTATCTTCCCGGCCGGCGCGCAGCTCCAAATTATAGAGATTCAGTTAGGCCACCTGTGGAACCGCTGATTATTCAGCACCCGCGGAGGGAGCCACCCCAACAAGACAAAGAATTTGTGATGACGATCGAGGAGACCGATATTGCAGGTGATGTGTTAGCAGATTCTGTTCTTTTCCTTCCTTCTGTTCTTTTTTCGTCTGTTTGATTGATTGATTTCTTAGTACCATAGCTTGTATCAGTGATTTTCTTGCTAGAATGTAGTTAGGTTCCTAAGGTGTTGTCTACTAATAATAAGACAATGATCTAAGTTTATAGTTCTCCTATACTATCTAACTATGAAGGTTAGGTTCAGTCCTAATTTTCAATTTTGGTTTTCTATTGGTTTATCAATACTAGGGTCAAACATTATGGTAAAACTTCTAACTAACTCTAGTAGTGTCTATACTACTCACAGTCCTCATAATACATCAAGGGATAATGGTAACCAATCTATAGATAAGGAATTCTAGGATTTACTAGATATTCTAAACTTAGTGGTGGTTCAACACTCTAGTTGTACTCTTAATAGGAAGGTTACCTTACTTATCATCTAACAATAGGGACTTCTATATTCTAGGAGAGGCTATACTCAAGAACTAATAGGGAAGCACATGAATCGAGTAGGATGCAATTATTCAAATAGAATGGATTGGAAGGAGAGCGAATCATAGTCAATTATGGATGAGATCCTATACTCTATTCCTAGGTGCAGGATTGTTCGGTACAATAACATAACCGAGACAATATGCTCTCGACCTGCATGGGCCACCATAAAAATATGTCCCGCCCCAGTCCCAAAATACATAGGACTAGGACACGTAAGCATGCCAGACGCATGGATATGGCAACTCCAATATATGGAAACCAAAATCCACACGTACGCTGTAATAGGAATATCAATCCACAAGTGGTATAAAATGTATCACAAGTCACAGGGTACAATCTAAATCTCTTTCACAGAAAATTAATATAAATAAATAACCAACATCTATATAACTAGATCTCAATAAGAAGTATCTAAGGATGATAGTTGGATGGAAACAAATCCACTACCAACTCGAGTAGGAAAGTACAACACAACAATCATAATATAAGAATACCAGCTAACGACCACGGGGTTCGAAGAGAAGACATCCTCGAATCATATATGACCATCCGAATCTGCGCTCCTGCGAATACTCAAGAACATATACACCTGGAAAGGGACCAGGTCCTCAGAGGGACGTAACAAGATACATAGAAGCAAGCTAATTTGAATACAGTAAACATGCATAATGTTTGAAAATATATAAGTACGCTGTACACGACAATCTATATATATGCAAATGAGAACAACTTTTTGACGTATGGGCAAGGGTAGGCTACTCGGTCTACCTCACAACTCACACACCCGTCAATAGACATCAGAAATCGACATACCGCGGAGGTAGCGACCAGCGAGACTCCAGAAATCGACATACCGCGGGGGTAGCGACCAGCGCGATACACGCCCGTAGTGCGAGCTATATACTACGGTTTACCAGATTGGTTAAAAGCCCATACGCCTAATGATTGTCCTCTCATGATACTAAGTGTCAAGTGTGTGTCAATATATCTAATATATAGTAATGACTAAAAGGAACTACACATGCAATAAATAAACAGAAATGCAATAAATATACAAAAATATACTAAGCATGCAACATACTATAAGCAATTTGGCAAGGTATCTTGCCTGGTAAGAAAGCTGCAAAGTGTAACGTCCAGATGTCACGCACACAGGATCAGAAGCTATGGCCTTAGAACAAATATCTCCGGATGCTGAAATAGATATCACCAACGTTCCCAGAATAAGCAAAATATCTAGAAAGCACTTCCCTTTCGTCCAATTTGGACATAGGGGCAAAACAGCAATTTCGGGTCAGAGCGGGGTCCACATGTGGCCCACTTTGCATCGAAAAGCGTGCCAGGGGTAAAGGTCTCTAAATGGGATAAATTATAGGTCAAACAAACTCTAGATATCAATACGAACCCAATGGTATGTTCAAATGTGGATTCTGATAGGCCGAACATAATTTCACCCAAAAAAGTTAACCGTGGGACCCGCCAATTGGCGACTTGGTCAACTGTCTCAGAATTGTGTGAAAATTGGGTCACAGGACCAGCGCGTTACCACGAGTCCAGTGGCACAAGTTTCGTCGCAATCTGACGAGCGTGCACAAAATGCGCACGACTTTCACAAAAGTTGCGACACGGGGTTTGTTTGCGAATACAGGCTGATTTTGCCGCGCACACGCGTCCGAATCAGTTTTTGCGAACTCTTCCATGTCCTGTTATGCTGTGTGCATCATTTGGTACACTTGGTACACGGCGGGGCGGTCCCGTTTGGTGGGGTGCGCTCCGTTTCACAACTTTTGGAAATCTGGGAAAAGTGTGTTCGCCGGGTTTTCCAAAGAATTTAATTCTACCTACAGCAATTTTCTGCGATCTCTGTGGTGGGGCGTATGGGCTTTTAACCAATCTGGTAAACCGTAGTATATAGCTCACACTACGGGCGTGTGTTGCGCTGGTCGCTACCCCCGTGGTATGTCGATTTCTGGAGTCTCGCTGGTCGCTACCTCCGCGGTATATCGATTTCTGATGTCTATTGACGGGTGTTTGAGTTGTGAGGTAGATCGAGTAGCCTACGAATTTAATAATATAGGGTTATTTAATAAAAATTAAACTAGGTCAAGTGGTCTATGTATACCAAAAAGAATCATTGAATTCGGATCTCTGTGGTGGGAGATACGAATCCGGGAACATGGGTGATCACTGCAGTTTTCTGCGATCCCAGAATTTGGTCTATTTCCGCCAACTTTGGCGCTATTTTTGCCTATGGTTACGCATTGTTCGAGGTCTACTATCACACAGATATGGAAGAGGGTTAAGGAGTGAGCATACCGGTGAAGACGGAGTGGCGTTTGGTTGAGCGAGGCGACGGGAAACAACTCCAGAATACAGGTACCTCGCTGCGAAAATCTGCAGTGCGCGGGGTTCGCGGGGTCGCGGTCGTTGGGATCGGTTTGTACGGCCTGGCGGGGTTCTCCGGCTGCGGTGGCGGTGCTCTCTAGGTCTAGATAGGAAGAGGAAGGGTTTGGATGATTCTAGGGTTAGGATTTTATTGAAATAATGAATATATATATATATATATATATATATATATATATATATATATATATATATATATATATAAGAGGAGAGAGGGGGGAGGGGTTCGGTCGACCTTTAGGGGGTCTGTGCTTTTGGAGTGGCTCACTTTGCTACAAGGGTGGGTTAGATTGCTAAGGGCTGCTTACTCATGGAAGGGCGGGTGTGGGCTGCTTATAAGCAGCGGGTGTAGTCTAATGGTCCACGGGTGGGTAGGTAGGAATAGTAATGGTTTGGTTTTTTTTTCTTTTCTAATCTTTTCCATTTCTTTTTCTTTCTTTTTCCTTTAAATATATATGTATATATATATTTATATATACGTATATACTCATAGAAAAATCTAGAATTATACTAATGCACACCATTAAGCTAACAACTACTCAAGAGGTCTCCTATATGAAATAAATTCGAAAAAATTCCTGATGGTCCCATAAATCCCCTAAGTGCACGAACACCTAAAATAAAAATTAATAAAAATCTATTTCTCCTAATTAGCCATTAATTACTATAATTAAATTAATAATTAATTAAAAAAACTATATACGGTTTCTAGGAATAGGGGTTTTATATTCTACCCAACTTATAAAAATTTCGTCCTCGAAATTAAAATTAAGTCGCTGTAGAAAGTCAAGGATGGTATAAGATTTGCATTGTTTAAAATGCAAGGCTAGGTTTAAAGGAGTGGGCAATGTTGCACGACCAAAATGTAGCGCAAGGGAGCTTACTTGTAAGTTGTACAAAGGTTAGAATGGAAGATGTGCATGTCTAGGATAAGGGTGTAGAATTTGTAGAAAGGCTGTGGCTAGTGTAGTGCTCCAATTATCGAAGCACGATAAGGTGCGCTAAGTGATATAATTATTGCAAAATTAAATAAAAAATAATACCGTGTTCTATTTCTAACTGGATTCAATCTAGCCTTAGTCTCACTATCTAAGCCAAGTAGGTCTAAATTTTTGGGTGAGGGGTTCACAATCTACCGAACTTAAAATTTACCCATCTCTCACCTAAGGCTATACATCTAGGAAAACTATTCCTCAATTATTTAACCACGTTATTCAATCCTCAAGGTTTTAACAACAAGCATATCACCTATGATATGCCCTTAATCAATTATAAAAGAGTGTCACTAAGTCATGTGATTAGTCTTACGGGGTATATCTAGTACTATCAGTGTGTCAACTTATACCAAGCACGAGGTTTCGTCTTTCCGAAATAAGGGAAGACGAAGAGCAATAATAAAGATTTCAAAGTGAAGGTGATAGAATACAAGTACGAGGTTCAAGAAGATTAAATAATTCGAAAAGAGAGCTGTCAGGGCAGTTGTGGATTGAAATCCTATTTTGGTAATTTTCTATTTACATGCTTGTATCCGTACAGTTATGTAACCGATATGATATGTCAGACATGTCTAGGGGAAGGTATATTCATCTACTACCATATATCTCAATCCACGTAAAGTAGTCATGCAAAGAGCGAACCAAGCGCACTAAGGTTAGCTAGACCTTAATACACCGATTCTGACTAGGCAATTGTATCATTGTGTGCACCCAATAATACATATGTCATGAGCAAGCTAGATAAAAAAATAAGCTTGCAAAAACTAGGCTATAATAGCAGCATAAGTCAAGGTAGTACAGAAAATTATAAATACGCTGGATTATAATGAAAGAAGGTACATAACAATTCAAGTTCACAAAAAGATAAGACTCGATAATCTCTACAGTTGTCATACTAATTCCTTGTCTAAGTCGATAGTCGACAAAGTGGGGGTATAGCCTCTAAGTTCTACAGTATGAAAAAAACACTGTCGTCCTAAGCTAGCATACAGTTAATGTTGTTCAATTACACTTCAATAATAGGTCAAAAGACTATGTTATTCTATGTTGTGAGGTATACTACCCAACTTATAACAATAAACTAGTACTGTAATTGTCTTAAGGATACCGTAGAAACTCCTGTTAAGGTCTACGGGAAGGGGTCTTGGTACTTATTAGGGTATCCTCTTTCATTACATAGGTCATGGTCGTCCTAAGTCTTAGTCTTAGTGCAAGTATCATTAGTAAGAATGGAACAGTTACTGGCCTCAAGGGAAAGGGAATATAACTCGTATTGAGGTGGGGTACATGTTACGCAATTTAAAACTAAGGGATAAGCACCAGGTCTCAATCTACAAGAATAACTTAAACCACCAAGTTCTAACTACTAAGCACATAATTTCAAAATTTAACATTAACCACTATAATCCCAGAAACTATATGTCCTTAACACAGAATAAATCACCTGGCCAACAATCAGAAATGTCAGATGGCACGAGTTGAAGGATGAAGAGTAGAAGAACAAAATTAGTCGTCGCGCAATTTGCGAACGCTAAGGTCGCAGAGGAAAAATATATGAAATTAAAATAGAGGGCTCTAGATAGCATCATAGTTTTCTAAGGGAAAGTGGTATGCTAGTTAATATGTTTGAGGTATGATCAAGGAAAAGTATTATTTACATAACTCTAGGCTTCCTAAGGTGCTGTCTACTAATAATAAGATAATAATCTAAATTTATAGTTCTCCTATACTATCTAACTATGAAGGTTAGGTTCAGTCCTAATTTTCAATTTTGGTTTTCCATTGGTTTATCAATACTAGGGTCAAACGTTATGGTAAAACTTCTAACTAACTCTAGTAGTGTCTATACGACTCATAGTCCTCATAATACATCAAGGGGTAATGGTAACCAATCTATAGATAAGGAATTCTAGGATTTACTAGATATTCTAAACTTAGTGGTGTGTCAACACTCTAGTTGTACTCTTAATAGGAAGGTTACCTTACTTATCATCTAACAACAGGGACTTCTATATTCTAGGAGAGGCTATACTCAAGAACTAATAGGGAAGCACATGAATCGAGCAGGATGCAATTATTCAAATAGAATGGATTGGAAGGAGAGCGAATCATAGTCAATCGTGGATGAGATCCTATACTCTATTCCTAGGTGCAGGCTTGTTCGGTATAATAACGTAACCGAGACAATATGCTCTCGACCTACATGGGCCACCACAAAAATATGTCATGCCCCAGTCCCAAATTACATAGGACTAGGACACGTAAGCATGCCAGCCGCATGGATATGGCAACTCCAATATATGGAAACCAAAATCCACACGTACGCTGTAATATGAATATCAATCCACAAGTGGTATAAAATGTATCACAAGTCACAGGGTACAATCTAAATCTCTTCCACAGAAAATCAATATAAATAAATAACCAACATCTATATAACTAGATCTCAATAAGAAGTATCTAAGGATGATAGTTGGATGGAAACAAATCCACTACCAACTCGAATGGGAAAGTACAACACAACAATCATAATATAAGAATACCAGCTAACGACCACGGGGCTCTCAGAGAAGACATCCTCGAATCATATATGACCATCCGAATCTGCGCTCCTACGAATACTCAAGAACATATACACCTGAAAAGGGACCAGGTCCTCAGAGGGACGTAACAAGATACATAGAAGCAAGCCAATTTGAATACAGTAAACATGCATAATGTTTAAAAATATATAAGTACGCTGTACACGACAATCTATATAAATGCAAACGAGGACAACTTTTCGACGTATGGGCAAGGGTAGGCTACTCGATCTACCTCACAACTCACACACCCGTCAATGGACATCAGAAATCGACATACCGCGGAGGTAGCGACCAGCGACACTCCAGAAATTGACATACCGCGGGGGTAGCGACCAGCGCGACACACGCCCGTAGTGCGAGCTATATACTACGGTTTACCAGAGTGGTTAAAAGCCTATACGCCTAATGACTGTCCTCTCATGATACTAAGTGTCAAGTGTGTGTCAACATATCTAATATATAGTAATGACTGAAAGGAACTACACATGCAATAAATAAACAGAAATGCAATAAATATACAGAAATATACTAAGCATGCAACATACTATAAGCAATTTGGCAAGGTATCTTGCCTGGTAAGAAAGCTGCAAAGTGTAACGTCCAGATATCACGCGCACAAGATCAGAAGCTATGGTCTTAGAACAAATGTCTCCGGATACTGAAATAGATATCACTAACATTCCCAGAATAAGCAAAATAGCTAAAAAGCACTTCCCTTTCGTCCAATTTGGATACAGGGTAAAACAGTAATTTCGGGTCAGAGCAGGGTCCACATGTGGCCCACTTTGCACCAAAAAATGTGCCAGGGATAAAGGTCTCTAAATGGGACAAATTATAGGTCAAACAAACTTCATATGTCAATACGAACCCAACGGTATGTCCAAATGTGGATTCCGATGGGCCGAACACAATTTCACCAAAAAAAAAGTCAACCGTGGGACCCGCCAATTGGCGACTTGGTCAACTATCTCAGAATTGCTTGAAAATTGGGTCATAGGACCAGCGCGTTACCACGAGTCCAGTGGCAAAAGTTTTATCGCAATCTGACGAGCGTGCACAAAATGCGCACGACTTTCGCAAAAGTTGCGACACAGGATTTGTCTGCGGATACGGGCTAATTTCGGCGCGCACACGCTTCCGAATCTGTTTTTGCGAACTCTTCCATGTCCGGTTATGCTACGCGCACCGTTTGGTACACTTGGTACACGGTAGAGAGGTCCCGTTTGGCGGGCGTGCTCCATTTCACAACTTTTAGAAATTTGGGAAAAGTGTATTCGCGGGGTTTTCCAACGAATTTAATTCTACCTATAGCAGTTAATAATCTAGGGTTATTTTACAGAAATTAAACTAGGTCAAGTAGTCTATGCATACCAAAAAGAATCATCAAATTCGGATCTCTGTGGTGGAAGATACGAATCCGGGAACATGGGTGATCACTGCAGTTTTCTGCGATCCCAGAAATTGGTCTATTTCTGCCAACTTTGGCGCTATTTTTGCCTATAGTTACGTGTTGTTCGAGGTCTACTATCACACAGATATGGAAGAGGATTAAGGAGTGAGCATACCGGTGAAGATGGGGTGGCGTTTGGTTGAGCGAGGCGACGGGAAACAACTCCAGAATACAGGTACCTCGCTGCGAAAATCTGAAGTGTGCGGGGTTCGCGGGGTCGCGGTCGTCGGGATCGGTTTGGAAGGCCTGGCGGGGTTCTCCGGCTGCGGTGGCGGTGCTCTATAGGTCTAGATGGGAAGAGAAAGGGTTTGGATGATTCTAGGATTAGGTTTTATTGAAATAATGAATATATATATATATATATATATATATATATATATATATATATATATATATATATATATATATATATATATATAAGAGGAGAGAGGGGGGAGGGGTTCGGTCGACCTTTAGGGGGTCTGTGCTTTTGGAGTGGCTCACTTTGCTACAAGGGTGGGTTGGATTGCTAAGGGCTTCTTACTCATGGAAGGGAGGGTGTGGGCTGCTTATAAGCAGCGGGTGTAGTATAATGGCCCACGAGTGGGTAGGTAGGAATAGTAATGGTTTGGTTTTTTTTTTTTTCTAATCTTTTCCATTTCTTTTTCTTTCTTTTTCCTTTAAATATATATGTATATATATATATATTTATATATACGTATATACTCATAGAAAAATCTAGAATTATACTAATGCACACCATTAAGCTAGCAACTGCTCAAGGGGTCTCCTACATAAAATAAATTCAGAAAAATTCATGATGGTCCCATAAATCCCCTAAGTGCACGAACACCTAAAATAAAAATGAATAAAAATCTATTTCTCCTAATTAGCCATTAATTACTACAATTAAATTAATAATTAATTAAAATACCATATACGGTTTATAGGAATAGGGGTTTTACACACGAGCATGCTTGAACTCCATCGACCTCCCCATCTTCCCTACGTTAACACCCCTGATCGCCTGAATGTTCTCCGCCAATCCCGGCAGAGCCACCACCAGCACCACCGAGCCACAGTAGCCTCGCCGAGCTTCTCCCCTCGACAGTAGCCTCGCCCGAGCCGCTCCTCTCTGGCCATCCTCGCACCATCATCATTACCTTCATCATCATCATCATCACCATCATCATCACCTTCATCATCATCATCATCATACCATCATCATCATCATCATCCTCATCATTTTCATCATCAACATCATCGTCATCATCACCACCCTCGCCGGAACCCGAGCACCCCCTTCGATCACGTGCACCCCGAGGTTCGAACATGTCCCCTCTTCTTTTATAGTTGTGTATATGTGCTTGTGTGAATGCTCTTAGGGATTAGAATTGCTTCATGACAGTTTAGTGACAGAGGACCCTGTGTTAGTAAACCAAAACTAGTAGCGTGTGCATGTGTGTTACTAATTAGGTTGATAAATATATTTTATGGGAATTTGATTACTAGTAATATGTACCCTGTATTATAGATATTGAATAGCCATAAATGTTAGTATTAGGTATCCCATATTTATATTTAACTGTAATAAATGTATGCTGCATGACCCTAGGTTTTAACTATGGATATCCCGTATAATTGCATATGACCATAAGTGTTAATTATAGGTATCCTGTATTGCATATGACCATGTGACCCTGAATGTTAGTGAACGGTCTGCCTCGTGTACACCGACGTACTGGCTTAGACATGTGTTAGTGATTGACTATCTAATTATGCACAGCATTGAAGACATGACACCCGTGCACTTATACGCACACTTGACCCTGTTAGTTGACAAGTATCACCCTAGTGTAGCTACTGAGTTCAGCGTAATTGTGTTTGTGCATGTGCTAGTATAGCGATTGACGCTATATTGTATTATATTATATGTATATAGGACAATTGGATCATCCTGCGAGACTTCAGGACCAGGATATTGGTATTGCCAGCTATGGACCCCAGGCGAGTATATTCTCTGATAGTTTCTTATTTATGATATCCTCTATGTTCATTGTATTTAGTATAGATATCCATATTTTTTGACATGAAGGTTACACGGATTGGTACATTCGGATCTCGTCATGAGATGTTATTCCTTGTATATGGTGTATCTTGTGCAAGTCTTGTTTTATTGATTATCATGTACATGTACATACACTGATTCTCGGGAAGACTAGCTATATTCTTGGAGAATCCCGTGCCATAGCGTACCATGGTTGGATCCACTATGCCAGTCGGGGTGGAGAGTATTTTAGTGTAGATATGTGATCATATCCTTCATGTACAAGTCTTATTTTCATGTTAGTGTTGGTCATACACCGCATGTATGACTAACCAGGCCATTATTCATGTACAAGTTCCCAAGTCGATCGCATGTTAAAGCTAGTACTCACATACTTAATCATTAGTATTCTTGTTCATTATCATATTGTTCATTCTCGTATTTATTTTCAGTATTTTCTTTATTGTGTATCTCTTGTACATGTATATGCATCTTTTATATTTATATCTATTTACTGCTACATAGTTTATATCATTGATTTAGAACTGCTGTTAGAGATGTACTTTGTTCCATCCTAACTGGAAATATTTTTCCAGACTGCGACTTAGAGGACTGGTGTCCGACATTTTATGGACCACAGGGAGAGTAGCTGCAGCCTTGGACCTTGTAGCTCAGGTGTGATTCCGGGAGGTCTAGCCGGGATCACTAGTTATTCAGTTACTTTTTCTTTTAGCAGATTATGGTACCGGATTTGTTTCCGGCATACTTTGAGACTTGGATATTATTGTTTAAGTTAGTTTATTTTGTTTAGACTTGTGTTGCATTTCGATTATTTATTTTTCTTCGATATCTTATCATGCTTTAGTTTTGTGATTGAGTAATTTTTATATTATATTATGATATCTGTATCTCCTTATGGAGTTGGATATTCGTGTAAGATTGATTAGATAGTATTATGACCTAGACAGCATTCTACCACCGATGCTGCGGCGTAGGCTGGACGTACCTACGTACTTGTGCCCCAAATTTTGGGTGCGGGTCGTGACACAGGTGGCCAACCTATACCTCTCTCATTGCCTAAAATACTTGCACTCCTACTCTCATGATACTACCTTACATATCCTACCTCAATATCTCATTGTTACACTCAGCTAATACTGTCACACACAATACTTACTGATACTAAACTAAACACTGCACCTAGCCCACATCACTCATCCTACTCTTGATACACCATGGACACTTGCACCCTCTAGACACCCTTGGTATACAGTTACTAACTCCATAACTATACTGGACACATGCTTGATATTCTAGGATACCAACTAGTAACTATGCTCTGACACCTATCTTAGAACTATGGGTACAATGGGTACTACACTATGAATTACTTTTAGGCTTATACACTAATATATAATGCTCACATGTCCAACTAGGAACCACTCACAGACCCACCATTTATACCTCCAACAATCAATATTGGTACTCAAGCTGACACAACCTATCTGCAAGTTATCAAGCTACTGCACTATCCAAGGAATATTAAGAAATAATGAAGGTAAAACCTTATAAGGAACTAACTAGAGAAACTAAAGATATCTCTATCCCGAGCTAATAGGGGTGATGGAACAGAATTCAATGATAACAAGACTGAATGATAGAGACGATATATTAAGAACCAATTTAAGATATAATATGATAATCATATATGTCTATCTGAAATTATGTTACCCAGAATCCTCGTCACGCCAGTAAGCATAGCTGCGATAAACTATAGAGTCCGTAACTAAGGTACATACCTCTAGAATCATGGTATCTAAAATTTGTGTCCTATCGCATGCTTCTGCAAAAATAATAAATTTCATAACCAAGAGAAATATATTCAGAATCAAGCTCTACGTCTTCGCCACGCCAGCTAATATAGCTGCGATAAACTCTAGACTCCATAACTAAGGTAGACGGTTACTTTTTCCACTCTTCTTATCCATTTACGTTATCAGAATATACCCCAACTTAGTCCATAAGATTTATCTCGATATAAGAACCAAAGTCAATAACGAACATCAAGAATCAAATTCAACAACAATAAGTGAAAGTGAACGGGAACAAGTGGACACAGATTTTAAAGATGAGTTTATAGTAAGATTCTCAAAGGTCATCCCAGGAATCTCTCAAGGAATTCCTAATTTATGATTGAGTATTCTCTCATCCTATATCATATATCCTATATCCTATATACTATCACAGGCTCACAGTAGTACAACTAAATCATTGTACTACCATACATCGCTCTAATTGTAAAGCCCGACCTACATGGGCCACCAAAAAAAATGTGTCATGACCCATACCCGGTGTGAGGGTACAAGTACGTGGGTACGTCCAGCCTACGCCGCAGCATCGACGGTAGAACGATATCTAGGTCAACTATACTATCTAATCATCTCACACAATAATGTATAAAATTGTTAATGATATGTCAACTCCATACGGAGGACAAGATGATAATGAAATAAAAATTAATACTCAATCACAATAAAACTAGAGGAAGATAATGACACGATATCAAATAGAAGAATAGAATCACAAAGTCACAACTACACCCAAATCCAAGTCTAAATAGTCTATCAACAAGTACAATGAATCTCAAATACATATAACATGTCCAATGTCTAAGCTGGAGACATAACCAGTACAGAAGCTAAGTAAATAAAACTAAGGTATCTAGTGATACCAGCTAGTCCTCCTGATAATGACTAGTGAATGTCAGGGCCCATGGTCGCCACTCCCTCCTACGGTCCATAATACGTCAAAAACCAGTCCTCTAAGTCATCTTCTGAAAAATATATCCAGTCAGGATGGAACGAGCACACCTCTAACAGCAGTTTCAGTTAAATTACAAAGACAATAAAATAGTAATACTGAGTGAAATACAAGATAAGAATAAATAACTAAATCATAACTGACAATATTAATATAAAAATGGATAAACATAACTATATGGCAGAGAAATAAATAGATAGAGCAATAGAGAACATCTCAGTAAAAATGAAATTGACAGGAAGGAACTATACTATCTACGTGCTTTGAAGTATTAGTATTGACATATGATCGCCTTGGGAACTTGCACAATATAATAGGGCCTAAAAAATCATATGTGAGGCGTATGATTAAAACTTACAGTACTTTCTCTTACACAGTAAGGGTATGATCACACACCTAGCTAGTATTTCCCCATCCCCGACTAGTGTATTGATCCAAACCATGACACGTTCCACAAGAATAACTCGCACAGTAAGGATAACTTGCACAGTAGGCAGGGAAAACAATATCTCATGACGGAGATCCATATTATACCAATCCATGTACCATCGTGTCAGGAATCAAGTAGAATATCACTATGTACATGAATCAAAGTAAATATCATATAATAAAAACTGTTAGAGATTGTACTCGCTTGTGGTCCTTGTAGAAGCATAAAAAGTGTGCCTCCTAAATATGGTGCAGTTTTTCTAATCAAACTAAGTAAGGGAAGGATGGCGCACTTTCTCACTGTTTCAAGGATGGCATATTTTCTCTCCATTTCAAAGGATGGCGCACCTTTAAAATTATTTTCATCAAAAGAGATAGGCGCACAAACCACATTTTTTCTCGAGCATTAAATGTAATGAATCTGATAGCTGAACAGCAGTCGAGGATGTCAGAAGCCATCAATGCAGCTGAGATATGGCACGCAAACCTAGGTTATCATTTAGCGGCCATGAGGGATCAGTTCTAAATGTTTGTCGTAGTGCCAATTTTATCAAGTGTGCGCCTTAGTGCCAATCTCATCAAATGTGCGTCGTAGTGCCATTCTCATCAAATGTATGCCCAGTGCCAATTTCTTCAAAAATGAGCCATCATGGCCAATCTCCTCAATAATGCGCCATTACGACAACTTCTTCAAATGTGCGCCACAGTGCCGACTTTTTCATAAGTGCGCCATTTCGGCTATTTCTTCAAGAAGTACACCCATGTGGACAATTTTATCAAAAGTGCACCAGTCTCCAGACCATTTCTAAAGTGCGTCTATCATCCAAAACTGACAGTAAACAGTTATAATTATGTGTCATATATTCCATGCTCATTCTAAAAATATGCATAAATAAATGTCCATGACCTACGCTTTCCTCGTATAGGAAGCCACGTGTCAAGCATGCATCAAGTTGTGCACCCACTCACTAGATCGTGGGATGTCTTCCCTTCAAATATGCATGCACAGTGCAGTCTGTCCAAGGTGTGCACGCATTATCTTAACTGCTTTAAAATCCTATAAATATAGGATCCTGGTGTACGTTAAAGAGGGACTTTTCACAGTTCAAGAACAGAAGGAGAGAGGGAGAGAGAGAGAGAAAGAGAGAGAGAGAGACAGAAGCTTATTGTGCCATTGTTGCCAGGCTTTCTCGTTGCCTAAGTCTTCTAGTTTTTCATAGCCATCTTGCATTTCTTCATCATCGCATGGTCCAAGGAGTAAAGTGATCGCTCGCAGATCAGATCTCTACAGCTATAGTTCCCTAGAATCAATTGTACTTAGATTCTCGTCTAGTATCTTTTCATACGCTTCTTTCTTTTTAATAGTTTGTAAAATAAAGTTCGTACAAATTTTTGTTTATCCCAAACAAAATGGCGACTCTGCTAGTGACGTTTTTCTCATCCAAAGAGAAAGTGATAGCTCAAAGCAATGTTGCGTCGGTTAGCTCGATACAGAAGACTTTGGTCATGAATTTGACCAGTAAGTGTATAAAGAAATGCTCCATTCTGGGGGTAGTACTCGCCCCTCATCAGTATTCAAATTGAGGAAGGCCGGCAAAGTGTGGGTGCCCAAGCCTCATAACTCATATCCCAAAGTTGCTGTCAACAAGGGAAAGAGCATTCAGATTGACGATAACTCTCTCGTTGATCATGTTAATCAAAATCATGTCGACGATTTGGGGGACAAATCCCTTGTATTTACCAAGGGATGCAAATTGCACAACTCACGCAATCTCAAGTAAAGGGTAATTCAACCCCAAGCTGCTGAATCCACGCATATTTGTTGTAATATATGGGATAAACAAGTCTTGAACACTGCTGTTCAAACCCAAAAAAAATTACTAGCGCACTGATGAGACATTAGTCAGGGGAAATCAATCCCCTAAAATTATGATCGCATACATATTGGAGGGAAAACTATGCGCCACTCGCCAAACACCTACTAATCTTGCGCCAAGCCAGAATCTTCGTTCTAAATTAAATGCTAATAGACAAACTACGCCAACTCCATTCGTGTCACAGAGAGTACGCAAAGCAGAATTAACCTCTTCACAACATGTGGTTGGTGAGCGTCACATAAGAAAATTTCTAAGATCAAATTCCTTTCATCTATAAAGAATAAAAGCTTGAAAGATGGTTACTCATTATCCAATCAAGCCAGCACTTCTCTTTATACACAGGGCACTAAAAATGTACAGAGAAGGCTTAATATACCTAATATAAAGAGGCAGAGTCTGCCATCTTCCTTTCCTTCTCTTTCTTCTGTTGATTTATGCAAGCTTATTATATAAAAGCATAAAGAAAGGGACTCTTCTGATTTTGCAATGGTGTTTTCTAATGAACATCGTTGTGGTTATTATAAAGTGGTTATCGAATGTTGCTGTGCATCAGCAAAATGGTCTGTATTTGACCGGTTGACTTATTCTATGTCTTCCAAACCTCAACGTATAAAGCAAGCTAGCAACCAACAGTATGACGATGATGAACCATCAGTTTCTCTAATATATATGGCTTTATATCTTTATCATTGCAGGAGATGTCCTAGACAAAGCTCTTCAAGAACACCCAGCCAGAGGAGGTTTGACCAGATCGTTGATTCCTTTGAAGGGGTGTATCAAAATACTCGTTCTCGAAGAAGGGAATTCATGCGCCAAGTAAACCTTTAATCTTCAGGATCTGACGCCGGGGGTAGTAATCCTCTTAACTCAGAAACCGACAGTGTAGACTCAGACTACACGGTTCTTTCCACCAATCCTTATTTTGTACATAGAGATGTCAGTGCCTATGCCATTTGTGATGAACAAGATGCTCCTCCATCAAGTACTGAATAATGCCTCAACTTATTAGAGGCTTCTCTTAAGGACGTGCACTCTATGATGCAAAATATGCATCAAATAATGACCGCCCAATATTTTGCTACATCGGCTCCTGTCGAGGTGACTCCATCCATTCCTACACAGCCTACTCCTCGCACAACATATCTACAAAATAACACTAATCCAGAGGCAGCCCAAAATCAAGAATCGGCAGCACCAACTCTTCATACTAGGGGTGGTCCTCCACCAGTAATGATACCTGTTCAACCTGGACCTTACCAGTCCATTGCATCCCTCCAACAAGAGAATCTTCTTAAAGCTATTCAGGAATTACGGACGCAAGTCGATATTTTAAAGAACAAAGATCAACTCCATAAGCTGGGGATGAATTAACGTTATCCTCCTCATTGGGATAACTGTTGGCCCATCCGATCTTAGTC
Organism: Iris macrosiphon; assembly: GCA_036927795.1. Taxonomy (NCBI): domain Eukaryota; kingdom Viridiplantae; phylum Streptophyta; class Magnoliopsida; order Asparagales; family Iridaceae; genus Iris; species Iris macrosiphon. The sequence goes on along the minus strand of JAYESA010000032.1, from coordinate 393,310 downwards.
AACTTAATTTTGATAGTTGACTAAACCATGTATTGATATGCCACATCTGAAGCCTCAACACTACTATTATATGTCGTCTGTATTTTGTCTATTCAAATATAATCTTTTATTTATTTGAGTCTAGGACTGATGTACGCTGAGTCGCACTAGCAAATCCCAAATACCTATACCCAGATACCTAGTCCACTCAAATGAACCAAAGAACCTATCCACCAAATCAGGCCACATTTATTTACAAAATCTACCATATGAAGAAACCAAACTCGGGCCAAACTTGTGCCAAACTCGGACCAAACTCGGTTACCCTTTTGGTATGAAATTAACCAGTTCAATAGCTCATGATTTCTTCGCCCAACGGTTAAAATTTGAATTAAAACCTAACCGAATTCTGGCCAAATTATGTTTGCCTACACCCTATAAATAGGATTAGAATTCTTCATTCTTGCTCACTCAACTATTCTTAAGTCTTTTATCCTATTGTGAGCAAACCCCAAAAGCCTTAACTTTCCCATCTCAAAGAGAAGCTCCCTTGCCTTCCTAATGCCAAGTGCGATCTTTGTCTAAAAATCTTCTGAGTTGTAATTAAAGAGCTTTGTTCGATCAGTTACTCTCTCTCTAAGCTATGAAGTTGTAAGATTTCAGATCATTCCTCGTGGTGTAAAGAAGTGGCAAGCCTTCAGATCAAAGCTTGTGATTCACTATTGGTGATTATAGTAGAAAAAACTTCGAGCTTGAGTTCTCGGGACAGGACTAGTCCCCTCCGAGGGAAACTAGTATACATCTTAGTGTTTGCGTTTGCTTTCTCTATACTTTACTGCTTCACTTTACGGTCTTTATATACACTGTTAGTTAGCAACTGCCTTCATTCTGATAATCTGAAATTGGGTAGATTATTCTGCTGCACTCTATTCATCCCCCTCTAGAGTTGCCTCACGGTCCTTCAATTGATATCAAAGCTATTTCTCTTAATATTTTGCTTAACATCCTAAGAGATTTATGGAAACTGTTAGATCTATCAACACCAACAATGGTGAAGGACAGTCCACAAATAGGCCACCCTTATTTGATGGTACTAACTACACATACTGGAAGACATGTATGAGCTTCTACCTAAAGTTACTTGATTTTGACCTTTAGGCTGTAGTAGTAGAAGGATACAAAAAGCCACCTAGAATAGTCATAGATGGTAACCTTGTAGAGAAGCCTCATGATAAGTACATATACACCGAAAAGAAATAAGCTAGTCTTGATGCTAAAACTATTAACGCTCTATTTTGTGTTGTGGATAGAATTAAATTTAATAGGGTCTCCACTTGTAAAACTTCGCACGAAGTATGGAAACTTTTTGAGGTCACTCATGAAAGAACCTCCAAAGTGAAGGAATAAAAAATAATTCGTCTACCACAAGAGTATGAAGCATTCAAGATGAAGCAAAATAAGTCGATCACTCAAATATTCACGAGATTCCTCGACATCGTCAACCCTCTATTATCACTCGGCAAGGAGTACAACAATCACGAGAAGATTCGCAAGGTACTCAGGGGACTCACCAAGAACTGGAATCCCAAGGCTACTGCAATCATAAAAGGGAATGGTCTTACTACGATGACCCTCGAGACGCTCATGGGCAAGCTGATGACTCACGAGCTGGATCTCAAGGAATTTAAAGAACCCACTCCTAAGGAGAAGATGATCGCTCTTAAGGCACATCACAAAAAGGTCACCAAATGCAACTCCAACAATAATGAGTCTCAAGATGAGGAAGTTGTCCTGACCACTAGAAACTTCAAAAAATTTCTAAAGATTGAGAAATCAAAGGAGAAGGAGCCAACTGACAACAGTAATGAAGAGCCTATATGCTACAACTGTAAGAAGACATGGTATATAAAGAAAGATTGTCCAACCCTAAAAAAAATTGCTACAATTACTCATCCATAAGAACATCATCACGGAAATATACAAACACTAGTATTTGGCATGAAAGTGAAACTAGTGAATCCGAAGAAGAGAATTCTTGAGAAGCAGCAAACCTATGCTTCATGGCGTTAGCTGATCAGGTAACTGACAATAACTCTTATGATGATTTTACTTTTGATGAACTAGGTAATGCTTTTAGTGATTTGCTTAATGATTTTAGAAAACTTAGAAATAAGTACAAGCATGCTAAGAAATATGTTCAAGAATGTCAAACTGAAATAGAGAGACTAACATCTCTACTAACTGAAGTAAATGATACCTCAAATAATTCAGATGAGAATTCTAGACTTAAGCTTAACCTCCACGAGGCACTAGCCAGTCTTGATAAGGGCTCTCAGGAGAACGCTAAACTTAAGGAAGAACTCGAATATGAAAAAAAGAAGTACTTCATTGATGCACGTAGAATATATGCTCTCATTGCTAAATATGATGAAGTATATGCAACCTCTAAAAAGTTAGAGATTAGATTGCGTAAACAGGTCAAACAAACCTCCACCCAACCTAACACGAGACATGTAGCAAGACAAAAGAATACTCACAGCTATGCTCCTACCTAAATGCATAACAGTTCATGCAATCATCATGCACAAAGAAATGTCAAACACAATCATGCATTCTATTATAGATATCCACGAAGACCACAAAGAAATGTTAAACACAATCATGCATTCTATCCACATAGACCACAAAGAACTGCTTCACACAATCATATCTATCATGCTGTATTATTTTAAATCATATGAATGTTTATGGATGGGTACCAAAAACTAACACAACAGGACCCTCAAGGAAATGGGTACCAAGGGTTACATCTATAACTCATTTTATAGGTGGACCAACCCTCTTATGCTAGAAGCAAGTGGATTCTCCATAGTGGTTGCTCACAACATATGACTGGTGATGTTAACCTATTTGGAACGCTATCGATGAAGAAAAAATTGTTATGTCCCTTCGACAATAACCTCAGAGGATACATTATTGATAATGGTAATATAGGTGTTCCTCCCTATCATGTCATAAAAGATGTTTGTCTACTAACAGAATTAAAATACAACCTACTCAGCATCAGTCATCTAGCTGACCATGGTTATGGTATTAACTTCGTTAAAAACAAATATTCTATTTATGAAAGATCAACTGGTAAGGTTATCATTGAACGGATCAGGGAAGACAATATATATATTTTCTATCTTACAAAAGACACTGACAATGCAGGCAAGTATCTATACGCCAAAAAAGATGATAGCTGGCTATGGCATATGCGTCTAGGACACGCAAAGATGTACACTATTGTAAGACTATCTACAAAGAAACTCGTAAGAGAGTTACCAGATATTACTTTCAAGAAAGATATGGTATGTGCTGACTGTGAAAAAGAATAAAGCTACTAAATCTTCTTTTAAATCAATCAACTCCTTAAGTACCTCTAGATCTTTACAACTCTTGCATATGGACTTGATTGGACCCAGTAGAGTCGCCAGTCTTGGCGATAAGCTTTATGCTTATGTTATTATTGATGATTTTTCTAGATACATATAGGTTTTTTTTTTGCAAATAAAAATAAAGCATTTTTTAAATTTGTCACTTTTTGCAAAAAGGTTCAAAATAAAAAAGGTTTCATGATTACTCGTATCCGAAGTGATCATGGAGGCGAATTCAAAAATAGTGATTTAAAAATATTTTGTAATAAAAATAATTTTTTTCATGAATTTTTTTGTCCTAGAACTCCACAACAAATAGTGTTGCAGAGCGGAAGAATAGAACTCTTGGCGATATGGCTAGAGTAATGTTAAATAAGTAAAACTTTCCGAAATACTTTTGGGCTGAAGCCATAAGTACTTTATGCCATGTTTTGAATAGGGTGCATAATCGACCTATATCGAAGAAAACCCCCTATGAACTTTGGTTTGGTAGAATCTCCACAATTAGTTACTTGAAAGTTATTGGCTGCAAATATTTTATTCTTAATACCAAAGATAATCTAGGAAAATTTGACTCCAAGGCCGATAAAGGTATTTTTCTAGGTTATGCCGCCAAAAGTAAAGGATTCAGAGTATTCAACAAAACCTCATTGACTGTTGAAGAATCAATCATTGTTACATTTGATGAACACAACACTCAATCACTAAATGAAAATGACGATGAAAGTAGTCAACCTGCAACCAACATGACATCAGAAGATACAAACAGTACAAGTCATCCGAAAAGTCTGCCAAGGAGACTAAAGTTCTCCACAGATCATCCTGAGGACTTGGATGTATCAAAAGATGTAAGTACACATTCCGTAAATAGAGATATCATTGAAAATATTGCTTTTATTTCTCAAGTAGAACCTAAAAATGCTGATGAAGCTTTTGTTGATAAATTTTGGATTTCTGCTATGCAAGATAAACTCAACCAATTTGAACGCAATCAAGTTTGGGAGCTTGTTCCTAAACCTAATGATTATCCGATCATTGGTACTAAATGGGTTTTTTTAAATAAATTAAATGAGGATAGTTCAGTTACACGTAACAAAGCACGTCTAGTAGCTCAAGGATACAACCAAGAGAAAGGTATGGACTACGATGAGACTTATGCTCCTGTTGCTAGACTTGAATCTATCTGAATGCTTTGCGCTTTTGCTAGTTTTCATAACTTCAAACTTTTTCAAATGGATGTTAAAAGTGCTTTTCTAAATGGTGTTATCAAGAAAGATGTTTTTGTTAAACAACCCCCTGGTTTTGAAGATTTCAAACACCCTGACCACGTATTCAAGTTACGAAAAGGCTCTATACGGACTCAAACAAGCCCCTCGTGCTTGGTATGAACGTCTTAGCCTCTTTCTACTTGGAAACAATTTTTCAAAAGGAAAAATTCATAGTACCCTTTTTATAAAAACTTCTGCTGATTTTTTGTTATTAGTGCAAATATATGTTGATGATATCATATTTGGATCTACTAATGAGATGCTATGTAACGAGTTTGCTAAGTGTATGCAGAGTGAATTTAAGATAAGAATGATGGGAGAACTGACTTTCTTCCTAGGATTGTAAATCAAACAAGATTTAGAAGTAACTTTTATCCATCAGGCTAAGTACACGAAGGATTTGCTCAAAAAGTTCCACATGGACAATGCAAAGCCTATCAGAAATCCAATGGGAACATCCACTAAGCTTGACCTTGATGAAAGCAGTAAACCAACATGCATAAGTATCGAGGTATGATTGATAGTTTATTATATCTAACTGCTAGTCGCCCAGATATTATGTTTGTTGTATGTCTTTGTGCTAGATATCAGGCTAATCCTTAGGAATCACATTTGTGCGCAGTTAAATGTATTTTTAAATACCTTAAAGGAACTTTGTCGGCAGGCTTATGGTATCCCAAAACCACGTCCTTTGACCTTGCTGGTTACTCGGATGCTGATTTTGCTGGATGCAAAGTCAATCGAAAAAGCACCAGCGACACATGTCATTTTCTAGGAAAGTCTCTGGTCTCCTGGTTTAGCAAAAAACAAAATTCTGTTGCATTATCAATAACTGAGGCAGAGTATATCGCTACAGGATGTTGTTGTGCTCAAATTTTTTGGATGAAGCAAACCATAGAAGACTTCAATCTGTACTATAAGAACATTCCTATTTTCTGTGATAACACTAGCACCATTAATCTCACCAAAAATCCAGTATGCCACTCACAAACTAAGCACGTAGAAATCCATCATCATTTTCTAAGGGATCATCAATCATACGAAGATATTTGTTTAGAGTATGTGGACACGGAACATCAATTAGCAGACATCTTTACTAAACCTTTAGCGAAAGATCAATTCAACTTTATCCGTCGAGAATTAGGTCTTTTAGATTCTGATAAAATATAAGTATCATAAGATGCTTTACAAATTTTTTATCACACTTTTCAAAAAGTTTTAATTTTTTTGGATACAAGCCGAAAGGGCCCTTCTGTCAAAAAAGTGTAAATAACCTAAGCGACACGGTATTTAAGTGTCTTCGGACCACCGCTAGCTGGGATCCGGCCCCTACAGCTACTTCGAGATGATTTAAACTCTTAAAAAATGTACTATTTAAGTTCAGAACTTATTATTCTGTATTTATATCAAGTCAAGAAAGCATAATATCGATTAAAGTTATATTGAGATTCTGGAAATAAATGTCAATAAAATTCGGACCGACTCGGGCCGAGCTTAATTCCAGAATATGCTATGTCATTTAATTCTCTTCCTAATTTGGATTTTTGCTACTCTATATATTGATCATTTCGTTGCTCATTGATTCAGACCAACAAAAATTATTCCTCCTCTACAAATAACCTTAGCATTTCCTCCTACATCCTCTTCCAATGGCCCCTAAAAGGAAACAAGATTCCTTTTTTGACTTTTTTTCCTGTCCCATTATGCCAAACATAGGTGAATTCGACGGTTTCACTTTTCGAAGCCTCAAAATTTTAAATGATTGGTTTAATGACTTCTCCAAAAAGATATATCTGTTTTGGCCATCCTATTGATTTTTTTTACAACACAAAGACTATCTACCTACTCTTCAAAAACTTCAAAAATTTGTTACTAACCGTACCAAAATTTACACCAATGCTATTTAAATATTCTGTTGTAACTTAACATATGAACATGACACTATTTCATCTAGAGTTCATGGCATTCCAATTGAATTCGATACAGATGACTTGGATAAAATTCTACGCATTCTCGCTGATAGACAACCCTTAGTCAACATTACGCAAGTTTAATTCAATCATGACTTAACCCTAGATTCTTTCAAGAATATCCTTTGTCACCCTCTTGAATGTTCACCTGGAAAATTTTATCTTATCTTTTCAACTTTTCTACCTAAGAAGACGTACTTTGATGATGTCTCTTATATAGAAATATCAGCTTTAGATTACTTGCATTTTGGCATTAACTTCAATGTTCCACAGACCATCTTATCTCAAATGGTTTAATATCCAAGAAAGGGCGTCTACTACTATACGCCATATACTTGCCAACCATTTTCAGCTATTTCGATATTCCATTGGATACTTGTCTAAATCTTGAGGAACCTTTATACCTCAATCGAATTCGGAGAATTGAGCCAACTATACTTTTACCTTATAACTCATCATCAAACTTCAACACCCATCATGTTGATTCCGTCCCTCCTGCTGATGAAAAACCTCAAACCTTAGAGTCTATTTTCACTATTTTGTGTGATTGCTTCCACCAAGAAGATTTATGCAATCGTGCTACTAATCATCACCAAACTCTTTAGACTCAGGCTCTTGGCAACACCTTGATAGACATTTAGTACACCCTATCGAAGCACCCAGCCGGACCTTTTTCGATTCTCCAGAATCAAATCAACAAGGATTTTATATTGATCACCCATAAGTTCAGCGATATTTGGATCCAGCTGATGCCTTCTTTGATCCAAAAAGAATACTTGAACCAGATGATGAAGATGAAAAAAATGACAACTAGTTACTCAATAGATTTAAATGTTTAAAAAGTTTACTTTGAGATATTCTACTATGATGTTTTTATTACACATCCAATTTTGTATGTTTTTCTTTCAATGAATAAAAGTTTAATGCAAATATTTTTGTTATTATATATTATCCTGTATACACTTTACTATCTTATTTTTTATTGTTGAAGAAGCATAAAAAATACGCTGTAGAGTTATACGCAGTATTTCAGTATTGGGCAGCGTAAGACATGACTTCAGAGCCATCGGCGTACAACAGAGCTTCATCGCTAGTGCAGCCTAAAATATAAGCTCCAGAGACAACCCGCGTAATGCAGTATTTCCAGACTGCTTCAGCGTATAAAGGTTGCTACCTCGCCTTTACGGCATAAAACTTACTCGCTTTTAATGCAGTGGGAAGATTATACGAGGAATGCCTCGTATCCCTCAAACAAGCTGTACGAGGAACATTTTAAAGTCTGTGAATGAACTTGTCAAACAGTACAATGAACCTGACTCCTGATAAAGGGTACTGCACGACTATCCAGACGACGGCTGTAATGATAAGTTTGCACAGAGACCCAGACCGTCGTTTAGTGACATTTTCTTGATATAAACTGCTTTTACGCATTCAAGGGAATACGCTGCCTAGTTTTATACAGGCAGATATGAGCTTCTACGCTCCGCAGAAGACAAAACGAACTGCCACGTCAAAAGTTGCTCTTCGTACAGAGCTCGAGGCACGTCTCTGCAATTAATGCACGTGATGGGGGCAGATCTCTGCATTTAATGTCCGAGATTTGATTCTACTTCCAAGGACGGGGTGAGCCATGATTACGGCTAATACGTCCACATCATCACCTTTGCATATTATGCCATCAGGCTATTTTCAGCTATAGGAGCACGCTGTACGCTATCTCCTCGAAATACGCCAACTCAGGCTATATTTGCATGGTTGAGTGACAAGACTATCTGGTCCAGAATACGCTCAAGACCTCAGTCAAAGAAGGATAATTTGGCTTCTACACCAATATCACAGTTATTGGGCTTCTATGCCTATTTTGGCTTCTACGCCAACATGACAGCTATCGGGCTTCTATGCCTACTTGGCTTCTACGCCAGCTTATCAGCTATGGGGCTTCTACGCCTACTTGGCTTCTACGCCATCAGAACAGCTATTTGGTTTCTACGCCAACGAGACAGTTATTTGGCTTCTACACCAATCATCTCTACGCAAGGGGCAGTTATCCACGTGGCTTTCATGCCGTGATCTTCGTAGCAGTTATACGCATTACCTCTTAATGGGACACACATCACACGCTCATTCTAAAGATCATTTATACGTGGGTAGCAGTTATGGTAACCGTTGCGTAAAAGGTGCGGTTCTCTATGCTGCTCAGCTTCTACGCCTATAAATAGAGACCTCCGACCACAGAGGTCAGAGGTCGAAGATTTTTGAACAGGGAGGAAGATTTTAAAAGAGAAAAAGTGAGATCGGAAATTGACTTCCTGAGAGAGAGAAGAATTCAGAGCACGGACGGAGAGCAGTGATCGACGATTTTGGCATCGAGCATCCATTCCCTCTTGCAATCTTTGAAGCTTCTTCTTCTTCTACAGCACTTCTTCATCATCGTGTGGTCCAAGGGACAAAGTGATCGACCGCAGATCAGACTCCTATAGCAATATTTATCCAGATTAAATTTTGTACTTAACATCCTCATATAGGATTAATAGTACTTCTTGTTTGTAAACCTAAGAAAGGGTTTTTGTATAAACCTAGTTTTATTTCTTCCGTTTATTATCAAACACAAGATGGCGACTCTGCTGGGGACCTCTTTTTTATCTGACGAGAAAGCAATTGCTCAACACGATGCAGTATCAGTAGGATCATTGAAGAAGACCTTGGTCATCCAGTTTGACCAATCCGCCTATGAAGATATGCTTTGAGCAGGGGGTAGCTCTCACTCTCTCTCTGTCCAAGACAACAGGAAAATGCGTAAGGTCTGGATGCCCCGGACATCCCCTACCATTCCTGCCGACTCTCTGGCTTCTCCAACCAACAAGGTTGTAGCTTCGCAACCTCCGCGCCTTGCGCGTAAAACTCAGTCTCCCGTCGCTGGCGGAATAGACAAAACTTCTGGCAATGCCTTAGCGCCAATCGAGAAGCCCACTCCACGCCTTACGCGTAAAACTCAGTCTCCCGTCGCTGGCGGAATAGACAAAACTTCGGGCAATGCCTCAGTGCTAGTCCAGAAGTCTACTTCGCACTCTGCGCGTAAAATTTAGTCTCCCGTCTGTGACGTGGTAGACGAAATTTTTGATAATGCCTCAGCGCCAAATCAGAAATTCCAAACGCGCTCTGCGCGTAAAAATACATCTGTCTTCCGTGGAAAAGTAGATGGTCCCTGCAATCTATGCAAGGGAAAACAAGTGGCGGACTTCTCAACTTCTCGACCTTTAAAGCAGCAAGAGAAGAATCTGCCCGCTCTCCAGATTACGCGTAAAGCTGATGGCCGCTTGAGGACCTCTTCGGTTTTACGCCAACCTGAGCAGAGCTCCAAATTACGCCAAGAAAAGCCCCTCGGCGTAAAGAAGACCCAGTTGGTCGATAGATTTGCTCCGTATGGATCAGCTGCTGCTCATGTGGCTGGACTGCTCTATGTGTATGGCGGTAAAAGACTTGGGGTTCCCAATATTCGCGTTTTGCCGAATGTAAAGAGGCAGAATATGCCTTCTTCTTCCTCTGTTAGTTCTCCTGATTTACGCAATTTTCTGATCCAGAAGCGCAAAGACAAGGAATCTTCTAACATGTCTATTACACCCCCTAGAGGGCACTATTGTAATAGTCACAAAGTTGTAGTTAATTACTGCTGTTCTAAAGCAAAATGGTCAGTTTTTGACCGGTTGAACTACTCTCTGTACTTACAGGAAGAAGTGCCTACATTGGCATCAGTGAACATGGCTTCACACGCCCCTAGAGGAAGGTCAAGCTCAAGAAGTAATCCCTCTAGAACTCCAAGCCAAAGGAGATTCAATCGACTCCTTGAGAATACCGAAGCTGGGGTGTTCTGAAACACCCGTTCGAAGTCACGACAACCGGCTTCGTATTCTTCTGATTCCGATACTGGGGGTCGCCAGTCTCCCGAATCAGATGCCGAAAGTATAGAGTTATTTTCTACAGAGACCTATACTAGCCCTTCAATGACATCCAAAGAAATAGGGGTTTATGCCATTGAAGATGAACACAAAAAGGCTTCCTCGTCAGGAAGTACTGAGCAACGCATCGCTGTGCTGGAGATATCTCTGAAAGAGATACAGTCCATGATGGAGAATATGCACCAGATGATGCTGACTCAACACACAGCTGCTATAGCTCAAGCATCGGTCCCTCCGACTCAGATACATGTGGGGGTAGACTTACCACCATCCAATGTAAATCAGGAGCCTACTCTAGATCAGGAGTTAGCAGCTCCTCCACTTCCTAACTCAGGGAATGTATTACCTCCTGTTGGAGTCACGATACAACCGATCTCTCACCACTCTGCGGTCCCTCTTCCGGCTGAAGACCCGATGCAGGCGGTGCGGGAACTGAAAGCCCAATTTGATGCCTTAAAGCATAAGGATCAACTCAAGAAATTGGGAATCAACCAGCCGTACCCAGCTATCTGGGACGAGGTCCCTTTCCCTCCTAAATACAAACCACAGACTATGGCTTTGTTTGAGGGAAAGACATCACCGAGCCAGTACATGAACTACTTCAGTATGATGACGGTGTTATTGCAAAGGAATGAAGCCCTTCTCACTAGAGTGTTCAAAGGCTGTCTTTCGGGAGTGGCTTATCAGTGGTACCGTAGTCTTGCGGACAACTGCATTACTTCCTTTGAAGATTTCAAGAATTTGTTCTTCGTATGATTCTACGAAGGAGGGATGGACATGTCTATGTCCTCTCTCATCGAAGTAAAGCAGAAGGAGAAGGAGAACGTTCGCACTTTCATCGAACGTTTTCGTCAAGCCACTTTGCAAATGCCTCCAGGAGTTCTAGACTCAGCATTGGTGGATATTTGTAGAAAGAATCTTCTTCCAGTGATCTCGGTGTTCACAGGACCATATCAGTTCCATGATTGGCCCTCGTTCATCATCTCAGCGGTAGCCGCTGAAGACAACAGTCGGAAGGCGCGTGATAATGGAATTATGATATCTGCCTCTGATAAAGGCAAGAGGTCATCCTCCAATAGCGACCATCCACGTGGTTCCAAAGGAAAAGAAGCTATGGTGATCAACACATCCAGGCAAAAGGCTGCGGCAACCACACAGACAAAACCTGGGACTTCCAGGCCCATTAAAGTATACTCTTTTGACGACGACGATATTCCGAGCATATTCGAATGTCTCGTCAAAAGCGGCAAGAATACCCTCCCTGAAGTGAAGCGGCCTAATGAAGTCGGCAATATCAATAATCCCAAGTACTGCATTTTCCATAGATACATACACCACCCCACGAAAGCGTGTTATGTACTAAAGAGGAAAATCCAGGAGTTGATCGATGCTAAGGCCATCACTCTGCACAACAGCGAGAAGACGGTCACAGCCAACATGATCTCTCTTCAATTTGGCAATCTGCCTCCTCAAGAAATTCTGGACGGTGTTGTACCTATTTCCCGGACGACGATGAACATCGTTAATCTCCCTCCAGCCAGAGGTCAAAATCATGACCTGGTACCCCTAACTACCCAACGCGGCGAGATTATGTGGGTTCATCCAGATTTGGTGTCAAAAATCGAGGAAGAGACTCAAGCTGCTAAGGCTAAGTCCAGAAAGAACTCAAAGCATAAACCATGTCATATGGTTGCTATATCCTCGACATCAGAAGAAGAGGTATTGGCTACTGGTACCCGTTCAGGGAAAGCCTACCTCAAAGACTATGGAGAAAGTCAGGAAGATGCATCGGCAGACGCTTCAGCAGCCAAGCCTTCGGAACCTGAATCCGTCGTACCAGAGACAGGTCCTTTTAAACCAACTTCGATGGACAAAGGCAAGCAAAAAGAAGTGCGCTTTGATAAACCTTTGAAGAACATTCAAAACAAAGGTTTGGAGAAGCCATACAACTTCGATATCCTGGCCCAATTGGCTAATATACCAGCCAGATTGTCCATATTTGAACTACTCAGGCTTTCTAAAGACACCCGTCAAGCCCTGAGTGAAGCATTAATGCAGGCGGATGCATACTTGACCCAGCTCAAGTCCCCTGAAAAGAAAACAAGAGAAAGTTAATATCAACATGATGTTAATTTGTTTTCTAAAAGAGGCATAAAGACGACATTTACCCATGGCCAACGGTATATATGGCACGTCTGCAGCCAGAACAGCTAAATCATTTCTTAATGATGCTAGGAGAGCTGTCATACCTGGAGAAGGGGGTGTGCCAACTGACACTGGCAGATATTCTTCCAGGTCTTCATCGAGATCCACTCGAGGCTCATTGGGTGGAATCTCGCTGGGTATACTTATAGATGCAGCAGGGGTTTCCCCCACTGCTTGTCTGGATAAAGATATTCTTATTTTGCTCGGCCTCGAAGGCGATCTCGTACCACTACTTGAAGCGGTAGCAGCGACAGCAACCTCGAGCAAAGATTCTCCGGCACTACCAACCGGAATTGTGGAGGTTCCCTCTCTAATAGGCGAAGGACCTCTAGTCAAAGAATCATCCCCAACAGGGGAAACAGCAAGCTCACTCCGAGGAGCCTCATGGCTAGAAATCTTGATAGGACCAGCAGTAACCTTCTTCTTCTTGTGAGGGGAAGTTTCCTTTAGAATAGGAGCCCTTCGCTTACCAGGGATAACCAGAGGCCCTGCAGGCAGAGGTATTTCACCTCTCGGTACTGTCAGCAAAGGCTTATCCGGATTGACAGAGTCTTCACCCTCGTCAGAGGAAACTGATGTCACTTCCTCTCTTCCCGCGGACTTAGAAGAAGGCATTCTAAAACTTCCACGCATATCAAAATTATGATGGAAGGTATTGACGGCCACGTAAAACTGGGCGTACGAATGGAGGATGCCCAACTCCATAGAGAGAGAAGTCGCGGGCACAGTAAAAGCCGCTCCAGTACAGCCCATTATAAAGTATCGCCATCCTCTCGCTCCATCAATAAGTCCATCCCTGGACTTGAAGCTGGTGAGGGCATTGCCTACGTGCAATTGATCATACTCAAACTGCCTGGCAAACCGACTAGGCAGGTAGGGCTCCAAGAAGCATTGGTCTTCACTTCTATATATTAAATGGGAAGGTCTAATACAGACCAACCAATTAAAAGCTTCAGAAGAAAGAATGGTCTGTCCTTCACCTGAGTCCTGAAGTCTCGTCCCCTGTTGATTGAGATGTACAGTGGGGATGGTGTAGAAGAGCTTCCAGCAGTGAGCAAAGTTTAACGCTCGCCGATAGTCTAAAACTGTGGTCACGTTCCAGGTGGAATTCTTGTAATTCAACAAGAAATTACTCTCCGAACTACTGCCAGAGCCAGGAGACATCACCTTAGGGTTATGGAGAATTAACCATCCCATCAAATACAGGAACGGTAATTCCACCCTGGGAAAACTGTCACGCCGTGTTTCATCGGCAAGCAGCCCTTCAGTGATGGCCCTCAGGCCAGCTTGTATGCGGCATTCCATGGCAGGGAGCAGGCCCAGTCTTGCCCCAAACACCAAACGCACTGCAGGCCATAAGGCGTTATGGTGAATGCGATCCGAAGATGCAATGTCTGGTACTACCAATTGGCACAGCCATACAGAGAGGAAGCCAGCCAGTTGAGCTTCCCTTGACAGAGGCCTGCGGTAATGCCTCAAATAACTGTAGGCTTTAGTGCCTGCAGGATATTTCCCTATCCCTTCGTAGAGAATTCGATCTGAAGCCCCGGCGTCTTCAATAAGATCATCGACTATTTGAGCATTAAGCACGCTCAGAAGGCTTAAAGGCTTATCCCTGCTATCCATGACTTTGTCAGGCTTAGCATCTCGGGCATGATGAAAGAAAAGATAGGCCGCCTATTTATTGGTATGAGCCAAATCAGAGGGCTCATTATAAAAGGTGGTGCACGCAAGGTAATAGCTCATCAGCTCCTGGTACACTGCCACTACCCGAGGGTTTGTATCCTCCAGCTCCCGGTTTGTGGGAATATACTCTTTATAAGGAGTATCCCCCATTGGCAGTCTCGAAATCTCTGCCATTTCGTGAAGGGCCAATCCCAACTCCCCTAGCGGAGTGGCGAAAGTTCTAGTGAGCGCGATATACCGCTCCATCAAAGCCAAAAACAGGTGGGAGTTGAGAGGTAACCCAACACTGGTAGCCTCCACAGCCGCGTATAGACCGATGCTCTCCAGCTCATTCTGAAAATGCTTCAGGGCCCAGGCAGCTAAACAAGCCCATCGAAGATTTGTAGGGGTAACCCACCCGCCGGTCCAAGGATTAACCTTGGGGTATACTCCTCCATGCCCCATAAATTTATTACAGAAAGTCGGTAATTGGACTGGTTGGAGCAATGAAGTGTCTTCACTCGGGACGCTACCCGGAAATAATCCCCTGAAAGGCATCACAGGGCCTGAAGGGCGGCTCACAAATGATCCTTGGTCTGATCCTTTCTGATAAAATATCTTCCCCGGCTGGCCGTGAAGATTAGGGGTTAGATTCCACGACATCTTCCTCGGATGCATAGCATGAAAGAATGCCGAGATAGGGTAATCTCTCAGTATCTTAGGCAGGTACATGACCAAGCCCCCAGCAGGGAAAACCCAGTCTTCCTTCTTGGGCTTCGTTTGGGATTGTTTATCAATCATATCCCCGAACAAGAAGGCTGGTTTTATATACTTGTCCCCGTATATATACATCAGGGGCTCTCCGTTGATCATGCTCAATAGCATTAGCTCTCCCTGAGACGATATCAGGATTCCCCTTCCTTCAGGATACTGGGGTCCGGAAATGGGAAATGTCATATGGGACAAATCCTCCAGGTAATTGGAGTGCAGCATCCCAGCAGCAGAACCCATCACCTCAGCCAGCGGAGATACCTGCAAGTTAACTACAAAGTGCAAGAAAAAATATGCCAGTTTCTACACTAGACATCACATTCTTGCAGCTTACGCCAAAGATCAACAGTCTGTGCTTTTACGCCAAGACTGCAAAAACTTGAGCTTTTACGCTAGAATCTCATTCCGAGACGTAAAATTCAAGGTTGGCAGTATACACAAAAATCTAACAGTCTGTGTTTTTACGCCAGACTGCCAAAATTTGAGTTGTACGCCTGAATTTTCATCCAGAGCGTAACACTCAAAGTTTGTAGTATACACCAAATTTTGACAGTCAGAGCTTTTACGCCAGACTGCAAAAATATAGAGTTTTTACGCTGACACATTAGGAATGTGGGCGTAAAAGAGAAAACATCTCTGTGCATCATCTTCCCCGAAGGGACTCTCAGCACAGAAGATGACCTAGCGCGTTCACGTACAACGTGTGCGAAGGGTTTTTCTTCGTTTTTGCCGTCCCAAAAGCTTTACCTATAACGCCCGGTGCACAGCTTGACGGTGGGACACTTCGTTCCGATTGAGGTTCGCTCTGCCCGACGGGAGTCGCTCGTGCTTGAGCAGAGGAGCGAGAAGAGGAGGTCGCCTTCTTTCCTTTTGTGGTGGAAGATTGTTTCGGTGCCATTTCTAAAACTCAGTATTCTTGAGAAAAAGACGAAGAGGAAAAGTTCTTAGAAAGCTAGGGTTTCTTGCAAAAAGACAGGTGAAGAGTTTCTTCTCTGAAGGCCTTGGGGTATTTATAGAGTTCAGATAGACTCCTCGAATCCCTAACCAAATCCGATATTTAATATTCGGTTATGATTTGGGGACACATCAGCCTATCATTTGAAAGGAGAAGACGGACAGTCAGCGGATTCAAAATTTACGTACAGAGCAGATCTACGATTTTACGCTCAGCAGCTTTTTCGCTTGAGAAGCTACAAGTCTACGATTTTACGCTCAGAGACTATAAGTCTATGGTTTTATGCCCAGATGCTTTTATGCTCGGTAGATTTTACGCTCGAGAGGCTACAAACCAACGACTTTACGTTCAGAAGCTACAAATCTATGATTTCACGCTCGGGAGCTTTTACGCTCAAAAGGCTACAAATCTACAATTTTTTACGCTCAGAAGCTATGAATCTACAGTTTCACGTCCGGATGCTTTTATGCCCGATAGCTTTTACGCTCGAGAGGCTACAAACCTATGGTTCTACGTTCAGAAAATACAGATGCTACGGATCTATGACTTTCCGCATATCTCAAAATACGCAGACAAGAATACGCGTATATCTGAACAACTTTCAAGATGGCCAGTTACAAGGATTTATGCAGAAATGCTCCTTCTTGGCTACAAAATATTCTAAGTGCCCAGAACATACAGAGTTCAACATTGAAAATGACTCTCCTTCTTGGGTCGATTGGAAGTTCATCCAAAATCCAGTCTGAATATTTTCTCTGCAGTTCAAGATGATGACTCAGTTTTGACAGCTATTTCTTGCCCTAGTTCAAGGGATTTTCGGGAAATCATTCTTGAAGATGACGGTCTGAACAGCAAGTTCTTTGTATTTTAGAAGTGACAGTTCAGAATTCTACGCGACTCTTCATTCAAAACAGCATTACAGTTTGATCTTCAACTTAAATGCTAAGGAGCTTTCTACGCGTCTTCAGCTACGCGTAAAAGACGGAACGAATCCAGATATTAGAGTCGGCGTAAAGTTATTCAGACATGTTCGAAGCTGCACATTATTCAGACTTCATCACAGCAAATATGGCGAATAATTATCAGATGCATAAAAGAAGACAGTTTTATTAATCATGATTACATATGAGGGAAATCCAGTTACAAAAGGCTTTTTTTCTTCATGATTACATATGAGGGAAATTCCGTCTACAAAGGGTTTCTCATCCTCATTTTCTGTCTTCTACAACAGTTCATCGACTTCCACAGTCGATGAACAAGAAAATAATTAATGGCGGGAGGATACAAAACTGGGCCTGTATAAATTACTCAGGCCATCCTCCATACGCCTTGACAGATTGAGTTGGGATTCCGACCCAACTCAATACTGGAAGACAGGGCTAGTTTGTCTGCCCTCGTCCACGAACGACAGGAGAAAATACAGCTTGCAAGCTGTGTGGTCTAATGTGACCCTTTCTCTCTCCTGGACGAATCGCCATATGAAGTTGTTGATTATCCCGAGCAAAGGAAGCTATGATATTCTTCCATGATCCATCGTTGTAGAGGATATTTGCTCGAAGACGCCTTCTTTTTTGGCTCCTTACATGCTGGAAGAACATGATCTTCTTCTTCCTCAAGTCGACCCAACGAACTCCGACAATCATCTATGTGTGGTGAAGGAAATGTGGGAAGAAACAGGTTAACTCACTAGCCTTTTTATAGGCAAAAGAGAACACACCGAATCCCAACAAAACTCCCAAAAATCCGCCAAGAAATCAGCCTCGAGGAACGAGTCAGACTTGACCGTTTTATGCTTCATTCAAAGCGTTTCAAATTAAGAGGAATTTGAAAGCTTTCAAGGGGGTCTTATTGAAGCATGAAAAATACGCTGTAAAGTTATACGCAGTATTTCAGTACTGGGCAGCGTAAGATATGCCTTCAGAGCCATCGGCGTACAACAAAGCTTCATCGCTAGTGCAGCATAAAATATAAGCTCCAGAGACAACCCGCATAATACAGTATTTCTAGACTGCTTCAGCGTATAAAGGTTGCTACCTAGCCTTTACGGCATAAAACTTACTCGCTTTTAATGCAGTGGGAAGATTATACGAGGAACGCCTCATATCCCTCAAACGAGTTGTACGAGGAACATTTTGAAGTCTGCGAATGAACCTGTCAAACAGTACAATGAACATGACTCCTGACAAAGGGTACTGCACGACTATCCAGACGACGGCTGTAATGATAAGTCTGCAAAGAGACCCAGACCGTCGTTTAGTGACATTTCCTTGATATAAACTGCTTTTACGCATTCAAGGAAATACGCTGCCTAGTTTTATACAGGCAGATATGAGCTTCTACGCTCCGTAGAAGACAAAATAAACTGCCACGCCAAAAGCTGCTCTTCGTACAGAGCTCGAGGCACGTCTCTGCAATTAATGTACGTGATGGGGGCAGATCTCTGTATTTAATGCCCAAGATTTGATTCTACTTCCAAGGACTAGGTGAGCCATGATTACGGCTAATACGTCCACATCATCAACTTTGCATATTATGCCATCAGGCTATTTTCAGCTATAGGAGCACGATGTACGCTATCTCCTCAGAATACGCCAAATCAAGCTATATTTGCATGGTTGAGTGACAAGACTATCTGGTCCAGAATACGCTCAAGACCTCAGTCAAAGAAGGATAATTTGGCTTCTACGCCAATATCACAGTTATTGGGCTTCTATGCCTATTTTGGCTTCTACGCCAACATGACAGCTATCGGGCTTCTACGCCTACTTGGCTTCTACGCCAGCTTGTCAGCTATGGGGCTTCTATGCCTAGTTGGCTTCTACGCCATCAGAACAGCTATTTGGTTTCTACGCCAACGAGACAGTTATTTGGCTTCTACGCCAATCATCTCTACGCAAGGGGCAGTTATCCACGTGACTTTCATGTCGTGATCTTCGTAGCAGTTATACGTATTACCTCTTAATGGGATACGCGTCACACGCTCATTCTAAAGATCATTTATACGTGGGTAGCAGTTATGGTAACCGTCGCGTAAAAGGTGCGGTTCTCTCTGCTGTTCAGCTTCTACGCCTATAAATAGAGACCTCCGGCCACGGAGGTCAGAGGTCGAAGATTTTTGAATAGGGAGGAAGATTTTAAAAGAGAAAAAGGGAGATCGGAAATTGACTTCCTGAGAGAGAGAAGAATTCAGAGCACGGATGGAGAGCAGTGATCGACGATTTTGGCATCGAGCATCCATTCCCTCTTGCAATCTTTGAAGCTTCTTCTTCTTCTACAGCACTTCTTCATCATCGTGTGGTCCAAGGGACAAAGTGATCGACCGCAGATCAGACTCCTATAGTAATATTTACCCAGATTAAATTTTGTACTTAACATCCTCATATAGGATTAACAGTACTTCTTGTTTGTAAACCTAAGAAAGGGTTTTTGTATAAATCTAGTTTTATTTCTTCCGTTTATTATCAAACAATTGTCATCTCACCGATTTTGGGGAAGCATGCCATTTCGATCAAATGACAATGGGAGAGAAAGAATACATGATACTAGCATACAAGACGATACTTGACAGACGTTGTCTTCAGCATATCAACTACTCCATAGTTACGGAGGAGCCTTGCATATCAAAGACTTGCAGTATCATTCATAGTTTGTCAATTATCAAAATAGGGGAGATTGTTGGCCCATCCGGTCTCAGTCAACTTAATTTTGATAGTTAATCTGAAGCCTCAATACTGCTATTATATATCGTCTATATTTTGTCTATTCAAATATAATCTTTTATTTATTTCAGTCTAGGACTGATGTACGTTGAGTTATACTGGCAAATTCTAAATACCTATATCCAGATACCTAGTCCACTCAAATGAACCAAAAAATCTATCCACCAAATCAGGCTACATTTATTTACAAAGTCTAACATATGAAGTGACCGAACTCGGGCCGAACTCATGCCAAACTCGAACCGAACTCGGTTACCCTTTTGGTATGAAATCAACCAGTTCAATAGCTCCTAATTTCTTGGCCCAACGGTTGGAAATTTGAATTAAACTCTACCGAATTTTGGCCGAATTATGTTTGCCTACACTCTATAAATAGGATTAGAATTTTTTATTCTTACTCACTCAACTATTCTTAAGTCTTCTATCCTATTGTGAGCAAACCCCTAAAGCCTTCACTTTCACATATTAAAGAGCAACACCCTAGCCTTCCTAGTGCCAAATGCGATCTCGGTCTGGAAATCTTCTGAGTTGTAAAGAGCTTTGTTCGATCAGTTACTCTCTTATTAAACTGTGAAGTTGCGAGACTTCGGATCAAATCTCGTGGTGTAAAGAAGTGGCAAGCTTTCGGATCAAAGCTTGTGATTCACTATTGGTGATTATAGTGGAGAAAACTCTGAGCTTGAGTTCTCAAAATTGGACTAGTCCTCTCAGAGAAAAACCAGTATACATAATGGTGTTTGCATTTGCTTTCTCTCTCTACTTTACTGCTTTACTTTACTGTCTTTATATACACTGTTAGTTAGCAACTGCCTTCATTCTGATAATCTAAAATTGGATAGATTATTCTGCTGCACTCTATTCACCCCCTTCTAGAGTTGCCTCATGGTCCTTCAATAACATTCCCTTCCTGCTAAAATACAAGCCCCAGTCAATGGTCTTATTTGAAGGCAAGACGTCGACAAGCCAGTATATTAATTGCTTTAATATGATGATGCCTCATCTGCAAAAGGAAGATGCTCTCCTTACCAGATCATTCATAGGATGTTTGGCTGGCATAGGCTATAATTGGTATCGTAGTTTACCTAAAAACTGTATATTTTCATTCGATGATATGAAGCGTCTTTTCATTCACGATTCTACGAAGGAGGCATGGATATGACGATGTCTTTGCTAATTGATATCAAGCAGAAAGAGAAGGAGTCTGACCATAAATTCTTATAATTTAGACAAGCGACTTTGAATCTACCTCCGGATATTGCAGACTCTGCTTTAATTGATACTTATAAAAAGAATCTACTAACTACAGTGGGACTCTGGACTGGTCCGACTCAGTTTCAAGACTGGACGAAATTTATCATCGGGGACAAAGCTGCTAAAGATAATACGAAGATGGCACGTAACCATGGGTTATAAATGACCAATGCAGAAGGAAAATGTCCTTCTAACACTAATGCGAGTAATCACAACAACAAAGGAAAGGAGGCCCTAGCCATAAATTTGGCAAAACGACCAACTTCTCCCTAAGCACAAAAGCCTCCGAAATCTTCCCAACCTAAGAAGGAATATTCCTTTGATAAGATTGATATCCATATCATTTTTGACTGTCTGATAAAGAGCAGCAAATTATAACTGCCCGATATCAAAGACCAGAGAAAGACGGTAAGACGGATGACCCAAAATACTACTTATTCCATCAGTATGTACATCATCCTACCAAGGCTTGTTATCTCTTGAAAGGAAGATACAACATATAATAGATAATAAATTGATCACTCTTCACAACGATGAGAAGACTGTCACCACCAATATGGTATCTCTTTAATTTGGTAATTTTCCAGCACAAGAAGTCCCCAATGGGGTTAATAAAATACCTTGAGCTACGATAGAAGTGGTAAATCTTCCGCCTCCACGAAGCCAAACAGACGGGTTGGTGCCTCTTACTATATAGCAAGGAGAGATTATGTGGATTCATTCCGACTTACTACAGATTGGGTTCAAGAAACTGCATCTTCCAGTTCGAAGTCCAAGAAGGTCAAGAAGTATAAATCATGCAATACGATTTCTTCGGGTTGTCATTCAGATAGAGATCAGAATCCATCTCAAGAAGATATACCCCTTGAGATTAGATTTCAAAATCTAAACATTTTTCCCCAAACTCTACTCGCAAGCGTCGCTTGACACATCAACAATAGTGCATGATGGGCAGTGTTCCGCTGTATAGTGCACAATAAATCTTCTCTACATACGAAGGAGTTCCTACACAGATTCCTCCTTCTTCTTCTATAATAATTGGAGCATCGACCTCAACTAGTATGGATGAGGAAGAATGTCCCCAATTTTAACAATATAGCCAACAATCTGTACACTTTATGCAGAATATGGGGTATGACTTTCAGAAAGCCGAAGGTTTAAACTTTGGCAAGGGCAACGCATTCCACTATAGCTTCAAGAGCAGTCCAGCAGATCCCGTAATGGATTGGGCTACCATGAAGTCAACCCACATGACTCTTCCAAAAAGGGGCATGCCAAGAAGAAACTCAAATTTTGTAACATGGTGCTTCTTTCTCCGATTCCCGAAGAATAAGTCATGGATGGTACTAGATCCGGGAAAGATTATCATAAAACTCCTGAAATTTGTCCCGAAAGATACTCATGACATTCCTTTTACGTCGTCAGTTCCAGTCACTCCCATCACCGACGAACCCAGTCCTTCAAAGCCCACGGCGGCAGAGAAATAAAAGCAGAAGGAATTGTAATTCGACAAATCCCTGAAGAAGAACGCACCTCAGGGCCTTGAAAGGCCTTACAATTTTGAGATATTGGCAGAGTTGGCCAATAATCTGGTCCGACTTTCCATCTTCGAGTTACTTCGTTTGTCGAAGAAGACTCGTAAAGCTTTGAGCGAAGCTCTGATACAGGAAGACACATGCTTAGCTCAACTTAAGACTCCTGATGATAAACCACTAGCATGCCCTCAGTGCCATAGCATGATTGAGAAGATTCCTAACATAGAGAAACTGTAATAATAATGGATGAGATAAATTCAAAAGCGCCTTTTTTTACTCTAGCAGACAAAATTCTATTGACTTTTCCACATAAAAAGGGAATCTTTTGTTACAATAGAACCAGAAGTGATGTGGATTATTCAAGAATCGAAGTCGATTTGCTTTATAAAAAAAGATTCCTCATCTGCTTCCTAGTCGGAAAAAAAAGGCGAGCGAAGTGAGGTTGAGCCAGGAAGAGAAACTCGAGAAGAACGGAAAGAGGTCGGGCAGGAAGAGGAGGATCGGGCAGGAAAAATGGGGTTCGAACCCGCGACTTCTAGCATGACAGACCAGCACTCTAACCAACTGAGCTATTTTCCCCCTTGGAGATTGCATTGGATTGGATAAAGAATTGCCTAAATCGGCGATATACTCTCTCAGAATCAGAATCGACGGCCCTTTATTTGATGGCGATGATCATGTCATCAGCATACCGAACGTACTGGAAGCACTCTTCTTTTTGCATAAAGATGTGCTCGCTCTAGCTCGCTACACCTACCAACACCACTTCCTCGTTACCAGCAGCCACTCCTGCAGCAGTACCTACGTTGCTAAGAAAAAGTTAGAACCGTAAATACTATCCAAAATTATGATTTTTACGCAAGATGACATGCTACTCAAAGATAATCAGCATAACGTGCATCTGTATTACACCAGTTACATCGGATCTATTAAAGTGAACCAGATTCACATCGACCCTATTTCATCACTCAACATTATTCCTAAAAATCTACTGAGAGAATTGAAGATACTGATACACAGCCTGTCTGCCACCAATACTACCATCCTAGGGTTCAACATCGAAAGGAGTAAAAACTGGAAAATATTCCCCTAAAAATTTAGATTGGCGATCTACGAACAGAAGTCACGAGCTATATGATCAATTCAGATGTATCCTACAATATTTTACTGGGAAGTCTATGGATATACGAGCAAAAGATTGCACCCTTCACTCTGCACCAATGTTCAAATATGTGGATAGTCAAGGAGAAATCAAGACTGAGGTAGCCGATCTTAACCCGTTCAAAGTTTTCGAAGCTTATTTATCTGATTCTGCACTTTACATGCCAGAGTACATGAAAGAGCAAGCCGACCAAGTTAAGGATAAAACCAAAGACACCTTAAAAGAATAAGTTGATTATGCTGATGATGAAGCTGAGAACACCCCAAAGGAAGAGCCTCTGATGATCCGAGTTAAAGGACGTACCACTCGTCTGACTTCTTTGAAGTCTCTTATCATCAACTTGTATAAGTCACCTACATTAGTTATCAATCTTTATCATAATGATAGTCGACAACAGGACTGAGCCACATGTTATCAACCTTCATTGTAACAAACAACCAATAAAAGCAAATCAACCCCTAGTCATCAACCTGACCAAGCCTCCGGTAAAGGCTAAAGTTTCTGTTGACTATGTAGAAAAAGAAGTCTTTTATTTCATGAATAAAGAAGATACTACTTCGCACTACATTGATGTTGAACCCATAGCTGACAAATTCTTCGAGCCTCTTTATCTTTATGAACCTCTCTCCATTCCAGTGGTATCTCCATTTCAAAAATGTTTGCCATTTGAACCATATGAAGATGCATATTTCATAGTTCCAACGACACAAGACAAACAGCGTCCGATAATTTTTGGCAAAGCTAGAAACAAAATACTCACATAGACTAGTGATTCTGACAAAGAAATCAAAAAGATACAACCATATCGTTATAGCTCACAAGCCAAAAATATTATACAAAAGATGGGCTACAACCTAAAGTCTAGTTTGGGACTAAATTATGGGAAGGGCAGACGCACTCATGTGTGTTACTCCACTCCAAAAGGTAAACTAAAAATATATTATCAGCAGATTGGTCATGGTTTAGGATATGTTACACCAACAACAAGTCCTGAAAATTGAAAATTGGAAGAAGAGACATATTCTCATTCCTCTGACTCATCATTGTGGGACTCAGATGAAAGTATGGGTGATGTATTCAAACATGCTCTTTCGGTAAATATGGTGTCAACCGACACAGATGACAAAGATATTGAATCTTTGGGACCATTTGAGAATGATCTTTGGGCATGGCGAATGGATACTCAATAGGAGCTGTGGTTTGAATAATGTGAACCACCTACAGAGGATGAAGTAGTCCAAGTTTATATAGGAGAAGAATCTTCCCCAAAATTAATCTTTATTAGCAAAAGTTTTCTTGAAGGAGATAAACATGCTTTAGTATAGCTAATAAAGGAATACATTGATGTCTTCACTTGAAGTTACGAGGATATGTCCGGCTTGGATCCTCAAATAGCTACACACAAGCTCAATATTCTGCCAAATGCTAAACCAGTAAAGCAGCAACAATAACGATTCTTCCCGGATATGATGGATGCAATTAAAGCAGAAGTCAATAAACTCATAGCATGTGAATTCGTTCGAGAAGAACAACATTCAGGCTGGATAGCTAATGTTGTCCCAATTTTGAAGAAGAATAGGAAAGTACGGGTCTGCAAAGACTATCGAGATCTAAACTCGACCTGTCCAAAAGACGAGTTTTCTCTTCCCATCATAGATGTCATGATCGACAACACATGTGGCTTTGAGCGCATGTCCTTTATGGATGGATTTTCAGGATACAACTAAATTAAAATATCTTCTGAGGATGAGAAACACACTTCCTTTCGTACACCATTGGGAGTATATTATTGTATAGTCATGCCCTTCAGTTTGAAGAATGCAGGAGCTACATATCAATGAGCCATAAGTACTATTTTCTACCAACACTTACAAAAGATAATAGAATGCTATATGGATGACATTGCTGTAAAAAATTATCTTAAAGATGATTACATTCAAGACTTAAAGACGGTGTTCGAATTGATGCGACACCACCAATTGAAGATGAATCCAATCAAATCTTTTCTAGGAGTCTCCAGTGGCAAATTTCTTAGATTTGTTATAACATCTAAGGGTATCCATATTGACCCTGACAAAATTAAAGCTATTCTCGAAATGCAACCGCCACGTAATCTCAAAGAACTTTGTGGTCTGCAAGGTCGTCTGGCATATATCAGGAGATTCATCTCTAATCTCTCAGGATGATGTTGACCCTTCACTCAGTTAATGAAGAAAGGTGAATATTTTGTTTGGATGAAGCATGTCAACAAGCGTTCGACGATATCAAGCAATGCCTAATAAATCTGCCAGTTCTGGTGTCTCGAATAGTAGTAAAGCCTTTTTATTGTATGTTCGAGCAATCGATCATTCACTAGGAGCTCTTCTCACATAAAAGAGTAATGAAGGCCATCTACAAGCAATCTACTATCTCAGTCATATGATGGTCGATATTGAACATCGATACAATCTTATGAAAAAAGAATGCCTCAGTTTGATGTTTGCTATTCAAAAAATGCGACACTACGTGTCGGGTAAAACCATCCATGTCATATCTAGAGTAAATCTCCTTCGTATATTGATGACCAAGCCGAGCACACTCAATTCCCGGTTAGCTACGCGGCAATGCTCCTAACGTCTTATGACATGATATATGTCCTACAAAAAGTAGTTAAAGGTCTAGTGCTAGCTGATTGATTTCTTAGCATCTCATCTTGTACCACAAACTTCCAAACTGTAAGATGACATCCCAGACGAAGTCTTAGAATCCAATATGGCAATGGAAGATGATACTTGGCAACTATTCTTTGACGATGCATCAAAAATAGGACCTAAAGGAAGTATAGTAGTCGGAGTGGGTATAGTCCTAGTATCTCCTGATAAAATTCTTATTGATCAAGCATATTCTCTTAGTAAACCATGTACCAATAATGTGGCAGAATATAATGTTTTACATATTGGTCTCCAATTAGCCAAAGAATTGGATATGGAATATATTGAAGCCTACGGAGACTCCAAGCTGATAATCAACCAGATCAGAGGAGTATACGAAGTTCAACATGAAGACCTCATTCTTTATCATCAGATGGCAATCGAATTGGTCTTTACTTTCAATAGATTCTTCATCGAGCATGTACCTCGATTACAGAATATGGAAGCTGATGCACTGGCTGGTTTAGCAGATTATTCTCCTAAAAAGACGGCAATGTATCATGCTAATGGGTCGAGAATTATTCTGTACTAATAACAACCTGTACATTAAACAGAGTTACATCATAAATTCAACTTCTGAAGATAAAGATTGGAGAGATCCTTTTATAGACTACGTTGCTTATGGAATTCTCCAAGAAGATTCAAAAGAAGCCACTTCTATTAAAAGATGCTAACTTCAATTTTACTACGATGCTTCATCCAGAACATTATATTGTTGTTCTTATGATGGATTGCTGCTACGTTGTCTTTCCAACTCGAAAGCAATGAAATTACTCTGGGAAGCTCATGATGGCATAATTGGGGCACATCAGCCAGGTCTTAAATTACAAGATCGTCTCAGGAGAATGGGTTACTATTGGCCTACCATGGTAGCGGATGCCAAAGAATACGCTCGTAAGTACAAAGCATGTTAGACCCATGTTGATTTTATCCACCAACCAGCAGAGTTATTGTACCCTACAGCAGCATCCTGACCTTTTGAAGCATGGAAATGGATATTATTGGTCCTATCAGCCCATCTTCTTCTAGAGGACATCGGTTCATACTTGCAATAATCGATAACTTCTCCAAATGGGTAGAAGCAGTCCCGCTCATCGAAGTGAAAACGTCCAACATAATTAGTTTCGTTAAACACCATGTTATCTATCATTTTGATATTCCCCGGAGGACAATATATGACAATGGGCCGCAGTTCGCCAGTCAAGTGTTTCATCGATTCTGTGACAAAAATCAAATTCAGAATATAACATCTATGGCCTACAACCCAGCAGCCAATGGCTTAGCGAAAGCCTTCAACAAGACCATAATCAAAATTCTTAAAAAGTTTTTTTCATCCAACAAGCTCGATTGGAATGAGAAGATTGAAGAATGTTTGTGGGCTTATCGTACAATAGTTTAAACTCCAATCGATTATACACTGTTCTCTCTGCTCTACGGATGTGAAGCGGTTATTGCACTCGAGATTCAGATTCCCTCTCTCAAAGTAGCTGTCGTTAATGAGCTAACAATAGAGAATAATGATCGATTGCGCCTTCAAGAATTAGAAGCATTGAATAAAAAATGCCTTCACGTTCAGCAGCGGATTGAGCTATACCAAGATCGCATCTCCATAGCTTTTAATCAAAAAGTTAATTAAAGAATATTCCAGGTTGGCGAATTAGTCCTGACAGTAAAAAGACATGATCATAACCCATAAAAGCAAAGGCAAATTTCAAGCTAAATGGGAAGGTCCTTATGTAGTAGAGAGTATTTTTAAATGGTGCCTACAGGATCACTAAGCCCAATGGAGATTGTTCATGATGCCTATCAATGACAAGTTTCTCAAGCAGTATTATGTCTAAACTCAACTTATACTTCTCACCCCCAATAGGTCATTTGTCAATACACAGTATTTGTATTCACTTTACGTTATCCCCAGTGGAGCAAGACAAGAGGTGTAGTGGGTCTTCAATCCCTAACAACTTACCATTCACACGGTATTTCAAACTATTACCTATATTTATTCTCTAAATAATATATGGGTAATGGGTCCTCAAAGTTCTCCAGAGGAACAATACTCAGATCCAATAAAATATTCTCGTTGAGATCATCCAAACTACTCTCATCCACAAAAGTATTATATTCTTAAAACCCACTCATTTTAAGGATATCCTATTTCTAATCCCTAGTTGGGTTGGGAATAATCTCACATATTTCCTTATCAGTCAATAGGTGTAATATGATTCACATCCATATTACCTCTGAATCATATTCTATTTATTGTCCCCAACAGAGAAGACAATGGTCCACCTTTTAGACTATTCTTTTCTTTATTTCCAGTAGAGTAAACCAGCAAGCTATCACATCTATATTACCTCTGATAGTATTGTAGCCTATTACATTTTTTATTTTGTACTCAACACGAGTGCGCCACAGGTGACAAATCCACCAAATCCTTCACATAATTATTCTGTTATGTCTATATTACCTCTGAGCAGATATATAATATTCAGTGAGTCTAGATTTAAAAATATCACTAAGGCAAAACGAAATCTCTTTATTGAAGAAAAATAAGGAAAAGATAATACAAATATCTAAGAAAAGGATGGGTTAGAATTTTCTAAATTGTTTACAAACATTGCAAGAGCATGCAGAACAAAGACATCAGATGATGCAAGCAGTCGACGAAAAGCTTATGTTTTGGCTTGTTCTTCTTGTTTCCCCAAATCAATTCCAGGATAATGGGAATCAGTGG
Source organism: Iris macrosiphon (assembly GCA_036927795.1). Taxonomy (NCBI): domain Eukaryota; kingdom Viridiplantae; phylum Streptophyta; class Magnoliopsida; order Asparagales; family Iridaceae; genus Iris; species Iris macrosiphon. The sequence goes on along the minus strand of JAYESA010000032.1, from coordinate 364,031 downwards.
TCTCATTCTGGAGTAAGATAGGGCTATCCAGTAAAGGGCTAACAAGGTCTTGAAGAAAATCAGTCATACAGGATTCTTTCTTCTCCTCGACAGGAGGCAATCCAAGAACAGTAGAGGCACAGCCAGAGTTAGACATCATGGAAGGGAGAATATTTGATTCATTAGAATTTCGTTCCTCCTTGAGAGACTCATTTTGGGAAGCCATCAACAAATTCGAATAAAGAATATTGAATCGGGTAGTCGATTCTCTCTTATTTATAAGAAGTGGGCTATGGTTCATACCCCCATTACCCGTAAAAAAAGAGACGACTGTTCAAACCCCTATGCACAAATCATAAAGGGTGCGACAGTTAATTCCCCAAGTAAAGAATGGAATATAAAACATAAACTGTTATGTGTATTCCTCCAAGGATTCCCGCATGCACATATTTGATTGATCGACAAGAAAGGTTGTATAGTGAGCAGGACCAAACAATTGGCAGAAATAGATGCAGAAGTACGTGTGTCATACAACATTGTGCGCACAAAACCCAATTTCTTTCAATTACGTGTTTGCACGTGAAGAATAGCAACATGATTCAGTCTTTTCTGATACACGTCATCACAAGAGTGAAGACAACTAAAATTTTCAGTCAACAACATATATACAACATAATGAAGTTAAATTAAAATTTTATTGAGGCTTAATCATGATTACATATGATGAAAATCTATCATACCTAAATTTTTATTCTAAAAATCATGATCATACATATGGAAATCTATCACACCTAGATTTTTATATGATAGGGATCTATCACAGAGCCATCCCCAACTCTGTGCCCAGTCTGCCCCCGATGCAGATGAATTAAGGCACAGAAGAAATGATCTCCTCCGTGCAAAGCCCAATACATGGAAAATCTATATTGATGGATACCAATTGGGATTACATGAGCCGGGACTGCATGCACAAGTCTGGACTCGATGGAGGACATGGCGAGTCTAAAGGAGGTTGTTCCGTTATCGCCATCATGCACCGCCGCTGAAGGTCCCGGTTAGGATTCTAATCATAACCCTGCAATCAGCATGGGGGCCATATTAAGAGGGTGATTCCAGCAAGCTGGGTTTGAAGACAACGAATAGTCTTCTGGATAATATGTTCGTTCAACACGAACGACGAAGCCTATGATATCCTTCCATGCTCCATCACACATAGAGCTCGACAGCAATGATCTTCGGACGAGTCTCTCACTTATCAATAAGAAGCGCTTCCTCTTGCGTCTTCTCGGGGGCCAACGAAGCCAATGGCGCCATGTTGTTACAGTCATCTTCTTGGACTCACACTTAATTGTGGTCATGCTCAAATCTCACAGCAAGAAAGAAATAAGTTTGGGGTGTTGGCAAAATTTTTCTTCTATTTATAGGTAAAAATATGCCAACTGTAGCAGAGTTCTCAAAAATTGCCCCTGAAAATTCGCCGGTGTTTTCTTGAAGACTGAGCTAAAATCAGAGAATAAACCAAAGATACGGTTATGTCAGCAAACTGCTGGGAGTCTGCCCAAAGTGCGTGCACAAAAATCTCAACAACTCCTTTTATTCTTCTAATTCAAAGTATTTTTTGAATTCATCTGAACGAATTCAAAAAAACTTTGAAGGGGGTCTTTCAGAAGCATAAAAAGTGTATCTCCTAAACATGGCATAGTTTTTCTACAAACAAACTGAGTAAAGGAAGGATAGCATACTTTCTCTCTGTTTCAAGGATGGCGCATTTTCTCTCATATTCAAAGGATAGCGCACCTTTCAAATTATGTTCATCAAAAGATCTAGGCGCACAAACTATATTTTCCCCCTGAGAATTAAATACAGTGAATCTGACAGCTGAGCAACAGCTGAGGATGTCAAAAGCCATTATTGTAGCTGATCTGTGGCACGCATACCCAAGTTTTCATTTAGTGGCCAAGATGGATTAGTTCCAAATGTGTGTCACAGTGCCAATTTCATCAAATGTGCGCCTTAGTGCCAATCTCATCAAATGTGTGCCGCAGTGCCAATCTCATCAAATGTGCGTCACAGTGCCAATTTCTTCAGAAATGCGCTATCGTGGCCAATCTCCTCAATAATGTGCCATCACAACAACTTCAAATGTGTGCCACAGTGCCGACTTCTTCTGAAGTACGCCATTTTGGCTATTTCTTCAAGAAGTATACCCATGTGGACAATTTCATCAAAAGTACGCCAATCTCCAGACGATTTCCAAAGTGCGCATATTATCCTAAACTGATAGTAAACAGTTATAATTATGTGTCATACATGCCATGCTCATTGTGAAAACGTGCACAAATAACTGTCCTATGACCTACGCTTTCCTCGTATAGGAAGCCACGTATCAAGCAAGCAGCAAGTTGTGCACGCACTCACTAGATCGTGGGATGTCTTCCCTTTAAAAGTGCGCGCACAGTGCATTCTGTCCAACGTGCGTGCGCATTGTCTTAACTGTTTTAAAATCCTATAAATATAGGATCTTGGTGTACGTTAAAGAGGGACTTGTTATAGTTTAAGAACATAAGGAGAGAGAGAGAGAGAGAGAGACAAAAGCTTGTTGTGTCATTGTTGCCAAGGCTTTCTAATTGCCTAACTCTTCCAGTTGTTCATAGCCATCTTGCATTTCTTCATCATCGCATGGTCCAAGGAGTAAAGTGATTGCTCGCATATCAAATCTCTAAGGCTATACATCCCCAGAATCAATTGTACTTAGATTCTCGTCTAGGATCTTTTTGTACTATTTTTTTTTAATAGTTTGTAAAACAAAGTTCGTACAACTTTTGTTTATCACAAACAGTCTAGAGCAATAAATACCAAACAGTATATGTACTGGAGTCCAAGTGACCTATATATGAATTATCAAGTCAAACAGGTGATTCCGATTCATAATTATAGTTAAATAAGTTTAAAATAGGTTTTTAGGTCAAAACTAGGTCAATATTAAGTCACACTTGGTCAAACTAGATCAAACCTTGCTAATCTAGGTTTTCTAGGTCATACTAGTCATTATCTTGCTAATATAAGACTACCCTTGCTAATCCAAGTTATATTAGCTAATATTAACTAATACTAGACTATACTAGGCAATTGAGATACTAATATCATATATTATATACATATCTACTTATGCTAAATTATATTATATACATATATTATTATACCTTGTTCTAAAATCCTTTACCTTGTCAAAACTCAATATCTTAGCTAATACCTTAACACCTACTGTCACTACCACATTTTCTAGGAAAGAATATTTTGGTTATTTCATAATTAATTAAATATTGTGTATATTGTAAATATTATTTATTATTATTAGATGTTAGATTCGATTTTGAACTTGTGTTAGTGGACCTGACTAGTTTAGATTAGACCCATAGACCAATATTTAATTCTAGTTAGAATTATGCCTAATACTAAGCCCATTCATTAGGAGGATGAATTAATTAGTTAAACCAATTGGATTAGAACCTTTTCTCCTTAATTAATTTCTTCATGACAGCCCCAAGGGGTATTGTGGATATTTTATAGTAATTTGGAGGAGGGTGTAGGGTCGGCCTAGTAGAGGGAGGAGAGAGACTCCTGCTCTTCATTTTTTATTCCAAATCTAGATCTAGAATTTTTCTCTTCCAAATTTTTTCATCCCTACACCAATTCCTACCCAAATTTCTTTCCAATTTCCTCCCTTTTCATCATTGGAGGCTATTAGAACAAGGAAAAAAATAAGGATCTACAAGGAGGAAGCAAGGATCTACAAGAAGGAGCAAGGATCTACAAGTTGACGGCTCTTGACACTCAATTTAGGATTCTTATTGGAAATTCATCTCTAAATAGGTACAATTTAGTTTTTTCTATCTAATTAGACTCTAAATCTATAATTTAATCATTAAAAACTCTCCCATGTACTAAGGCTACCCATAGGAATTGAAATTAGGTTCATAGGAGGCCTATGGAGAAAGTTATGTGGTATTTTGTGTCAATTTTAGAGAAATTTCGAGATTGGCACATCTTGTGTTTGTCAATAGGTCAATTAGACCAAATTGACATGTGTTTGGTTGTGTGTGACTAGTGTCATGCCCAAAATTGGATACGTGTAGGTCGTATCCCGACAATTTGGCGACACGAGTTAATTTAGGGGTTTTCTTCTGACACGGCGGGGGGGGGGGGGGGGTTGAGCATGTCACATTTTAACACGGGCACGTAGTTGAGTAGCTAGCTCTGTGTGTTGTTCATATTTATGATTTTAGACTTGCTCGTGGCCTTCGGGGTACGTTTGGTGGTATGGTGGAGTCGTATCGTAAGTGTATCATATATTGAGTGTGATACGGGTGCGGTGCACTCCACGTATTTATTTCTTTGCATTGCGATTCAATTTACCTTGGTTACAGATATTAGAGTATTATAATTATAATTGTTATATGATATAAATGAATATATATAGTTATATGTATGTTTCTAATTTTATTGTGATGTGTTGGTGGTCATTGAAGAGTAGGAGAGTTCATGTGCATCATTAGTATGGTTATATATATATATATATATATATGTGTGTGTGTGTGTGTGTGTGTGTGTGTGTGTGTGTGTGTGTGTGTGTGAGTATATGTGTGTATAGATATGTGCATGTGAGCTAGAGGGGGAAGCAATAAGCAGTGAGTATAAGCAGCAGCAGCAGGCCGGATAAGCTGTAGAAGCAGCAGCAATGAGAAGCAGCAGCAGAAGCAGAAAGCAGCAACAGAAACAGCAAGAAGCAGCAGCAGAAGTAGCCAAAAGCAGCAAGCTGCAGCAGCAGCAAGCAGTAAGCTGTAGCAACAACAGAAGCAGTAAGCAGCTGCAGCAATAGCAGAAGCAATAAACAGCAGCCTCGATAAGCAGCAGCAGCGATAAGAAGAAGAAGCAGCAGTAGAATGAGTGCTTAGAGATTAAGTTGTAGATTAATTAAGTTAGTTAATATTGTTAGTATATATGTTAGTGTAGACTTGCTACCTACCCACCCAGTGAATCCAATCTTCTTATACATGTACAGATATTGATTCTTAGGGAGACTTGCTACCTACCCAGTGAATCCTGTGTCATAAAGCACCATGGTTGGATCCACTATACCAGTCGAGGGCAGAGAGCGTTAGTGTAGATATGTGATCATACCCTCCTTGTGCATGTCTTGTTCCTTGAATAGTGTTAATCATACACCACACGTATGATTAACCAGGCCATAATCCTTGTGCAAGTTTCCAAGTCGATCATATGTTGAAGCTGGTACTCACTCACTTAGTAGTAGTATTTCTTATTCATTCCTATGATTCTCATTCTTATATTTATTTCTAGTATTCCTATATTGCATATCTCTTGTACCTGTATATTGCATCTTGTATATTTGCTCTATTTACTGTTACATAGTTTATATCATTTATTGGAATTGCTGTTTGAGGTGTACTTTGCTTCTTTTCTGACTGGATATATATTTCCCAGATGACACTATGGAGTGATATCCCACTCACTACGGGCCTCATGACGTACTTGGCTTTGAGCCAGAGACTTTGGCTCAGGAGGGTCTCATCCCGATTGAGACAAACGACTCAGGACTCGTAGCTCAGTAGATAGATTATATTTTGTACTGGATTTGTCTCCAGCATTTTGTTATTATTATTCCTTTATATGACTCATTGGATATTATCTTGTCTTATGAGTTGTATTTGACTCTTCAGTTCTTTTATCATATTCGTATGATTGTTCCATCTTATAGATCTGTGATTGAGTATTCATATTTTATTGATGGCATTATTATATCTCGATTGCTAGATAGATAGTTTACCCAAACAGTGTTCTACCATCGATACTGCGGTATAGGCGGGCATTGTTTACTACTCGTACCCCTTTACCGGGTGCTGGTCGTGACACATTTTTAGTGGTGGCCCATGCAGGTCTTCGAGGTCGCAATTAGTACGATTCGTAGTGCAACTCTGATTTGAGTGCTATTACGAGCCTGTTCCAGGATATAGGAAATAGGCTATAGGATAAAAATACTCAATCACATCTAGGAAAAACTCTATGGATTTATTTCAACTATTCTTCCTTGATATTGATATTTGATCTTTAACTATCCTTCTTTGAATGCATTATATCATATGCCATATTGATTATTTCCTTTCGCTTTGCCTTAGGATGCCGCCTAAGACTAGATCACAGTAGAGAGGAGCAGTTTTTGAGAGATCTACGACTTCCCGCGGGCCTGTACCAGTCACTTCTCCGGTGATTGGTTTATCAGCTGTATTCGGGGGTCCACCTGCAACTCAGAGGACTATTCCGGCTGTGTTTAAGGTACTTCCACCTCCACCTTCCGTGCCGACAGATGCCACTCAGGTATTCTTCTTATTTTACGAGATGATAGAGGCTCAAAGGGCCCAGTCAGAAGCTCATCAGATGTCACTACCATATTTTCTAGGAAAGGATATTTTAGTAATTTTATATTTAATTAAATATTGTGCATGATAAATAATTATTTGCTGTATTATTTAATTATTGTTAGATATTAGTTATTTATTTTGGACTTGTGTTAGTGGACCTAACTAGTTTAGTTTAGATCCATGGACCAACATGAATTAATTGGTTAGAACTTAGCCCATTTAGAAAGCCCATTGTTAAGGAGATGGATTAAATTAATTAAACCATTTGACTAGAAGCTTCCTTCCTTAATTATTTCTTCATGAGAGGCCCCAAGGGGTATATTAGACATTACATGATAGCTTGAGGAAGGGGAAAGGGGGCCGGCCTATATAGAGGGGGGAAATTATTTCTCTCTTCTCTTTTCATTTCAAAAGTAGATCTAGAATTTTCCTCAACCAAATTCCTTCATTCCCACTTTATTTCTCTACCAAATTTTATTTCAATTCCTTCCCAAATCACCATTAGAGACTAGTGGAGCAAGGATCTAGAAGGAAGAAGCAAGGATCTACAAAGAGGAGCAAGGATCTACAAGTTGGAGCAAATTTTATCTCAATTGGAAGTTTCATTGGGAATCTATTTCCCAATAGGTACAATTCAGTTTTTTTCCTTAATTTAGGTTCTAAATCTGAGATTTAACCATAGAAAATTAACCCATATGCATAGGCTATCCATAGGATTTGGTTTTGTGTTCATAGGAGGCCTATTGAGAAAGTTATAGTATTTTTTATGTCAATTTTGGAGGAATTCCGAGATTAACAATTGTTATGTGTGTCAATTGATCCTATAGATCAATTTGGCATGTGCTTGTGTGTTTGGGGCTACTGTCGTGTCCACAATTGGGTACGTGTAGGTCGTATCCCAACAATTTGGTAATACGTGTTATTTTGGGGGGGGGTTCCTCCGACACGGAACTTTGTACATGTCATATTTTAACACGGACACGTAGATCTATATTTGACTCTTCGTATTGTTCATAAATAATATATGTGACTTGTTCGTGTCCTTCGGGGTACATTTGGATGTGTGGTGGACTTGTGTCACATGCGTATCCTAGATCTAGTGGGATACTGTGTGATACTCTCCATGTGTTTGTGCAAATTATATGTAGATCTATTTCTTGTATTCTTAAATCATGGAGAATGTATTTATATATATACATATAGATATTTATATATATATATATATATATATATATATATATATATATTATGGTATATATAATTATGCTTCTTGTGTCTTAGATCTATGTATTATGTATGTATTATATGTGTATATATTATGTAGCTATTCTTCTACATGTATAATATATATATATATATATAGTATGTATATATAGTATATATATATGTTATAATATGTATATATATATATATGTATATTTAAATGGGTATTTATATTTATATATGGATATTATATGATTATATATACATATACATATATGTATAGTTATCTATATATATGTATGTGTGTGCATGTTACTATATCGTAGTTATGTACATAATACTAGGGAGGGTGTATGTATAGTTATTATTGGTAATTATATATATATATATATATATATATATATATATATATATTATGTGGATTATATATATATATGTGTGTATTATATATATTATATATATTTATATACTTTGGCGATAACAGCTAATGGCGACAGCCGCCGTCACCAAAGCAACAGCAGCAGCCGCTGTAGCAGCAACAGAAGCAATGGTGCAGCAGCCGCAGCTGTCACCAAAACAACAGCAGCGGTAACACTAGCTGCAGCGACGATAACAGTTTGGCGACGGCTGCAAACCGTCACCAAAGCAACAGCAGCAGTAGGAACAGTCAGCAGCAACAGCGACAGCAGATTTAGCAACGGTCAGAACCGTTACCAAAGGGGCAGCGTATCAGAGTATCAGGTTTTCAGCACTATTTTTAGTGACAGTTGGCAGATTATATATATATACTTATATACTTATAGATAGATATCTATATATATATTGGTATTTAATATAGATGTAAATGTATTCTTAAATTGCTAATTTCATTATAGTATATGTATAATATTTAGTATATGTATTATATATATATACGGGTAGTTAATATAACAAGGTATTGGGTATTACCTTGAGGAAACCAAGGTAATTGAGGATACCCAAGATTTGGGTTTGGGTATCAAGTTTGTGAATTATTGTTGAGATACCAAGTTGGTTCAAAACCACGGTTCCTATTTAATGTTGTAATTGTGATTCTATATTATTAATAATTGTTTGATATATATATTGATGTTTTACCTTGGATTCACGTATCCGGAGATACGGTATCCTAATATTTAAGATATGGTTTTTATGGCTTAGACTTTAGTATCATGAACCCAATATTTTTGTGTTAGACTTATGCAACCTAGAAATAGGTAGTTGACCATAGTTGACAATAGTTGAGTTTTGACTTAGAATTGACTTATTGACCTAAAAATTGATTAGTTTAACTTATTCTCTTTCTGAAATCTTGTATTGATGTTGTATTCCATATCTAGGTCTTCGAGGCATCGTATCAGACATCTATGAGACTATTCTTTAGACTTCAGGCGAGTACATTCTCTGATAGTTTCTCATTTATGATATCCTCTATGTTCATTTTATCTAGTGTAGATATCATTGTTCTCTTGACACGATGGTTACATGGATTGGTATATCCGGATCTCGTCATGAGATATTATTCCTTGGTATATGGTATATCTTATGTAAGCCTTATTTTCTTAATTATCTTGTACATGTACAGACATTGATTCTCGGGAAGACTAGCTATCTTCTTGGGGAATCTCGTGCCATAGCGTACCATGGTTGGATCTATTATACCAGTCGAGGGTGGGGAGTATTTTAGTATAGATATTTGATCATATCCTCCTTGTATCAAGTCTTGCATTGAATAGTGTTAATCATACACTGCACGTATGATTAGCCAGGCCATATATCTTGTATCAAGTTCCCAAGCCGATCACATGTTAAAGCTAGTACTCACACACTTAGACATTAGTATTCTTGTTCATTGACATATTGCTCATTATTATATTATTTCTAGTATTTTCTTATTGTATATATATCTCTCGTATCTATTGTGCATCTTGTATATTCACATTTATTTACTGTTATATAGTTTTTATCATTAATTAGAACTGCTGTTAGAAATGTACTCTGCTCCTTTTCTGACTGGATATATTTTTCCCAGATGACACTGAGGACTGGTACCCTACACATTATAGACCTCAGGATATTGTGGGTCTAGAGTCTGAGATCCTGGTTCAGGAGGGACTTATCCCAACTGAAACAGATAACCCGAGTTTAGTAGCTTCTTAGTATTCTTTGTACTGGATTTATCTCCAGCTTATTTTGTTATTTCTTTTAGACTCATTGATGTATTATTTTAGACTCGTGAGTTGTATTGTGACTTTTTTATTCTTTATCTGATTCGTGCTCATTCCATCTTAGATCTGTGATTGAGTATATTATTATTATGGTGGTTTATTATATTGTTAGATAGATTACCCAGACAGCGTTCTACCGACGATTCTGCGGCGTAGGCTGGGCGTTATTCCCGACTTGTACCCTTACACCGGGTACGGGTCGTGACACATTTTTAGTGGTGGCCCATGTAGGTCAAGCTTCACAAGTTATGCGATATCGTGGTAGTGCGACGATTTAGTTTTACTACTGCGAGCCTGCGATAGGATATAGGATGTAGGCTGAGATACTCAATCACACCTAGAAAAATTCTTTTGATTCAACTATTCTCCATTGATATTGATACTTGATCCCTTAAACTGTCATTTTCTTGAGTGTCTTACATCATGTGCCATATTGATTCCATTCTAGCTTTAGCTTTGTTTAATAGTGGTACTTCCCATAGTTTTGTATCTGTTTTTTTTTTGCTCTAAAGCATGGTTTGGTAGCTGAGTCTTTGCTTAGGACTTGCAAGATCATGACCGGGGGAGGCATTATCCTAGTTAATAATATTTGCAAGGATCGGAGAGTTACTTTGGGAGGCCGAGAGTTGAGTGGGTGTATACTTGTAATGCCACTTCCGAGCTACGATATTATATTCGGGATGGATTGGTTGAGTAGGCACCATGCTAGCATAGATTGTAGAGGTGGTAGAGTTTTGTTTGGTCCGCTAGGAGAGCCAAAGTTCGAGTTTGCTAGAGGAGCGGCAGAGCAGGGAGAAGGCATTATTTGTGGAGCTATGGTGGAAGACAAGGAGTTGCCACATCCGTTGATAGCAGAGTTCTTGGATGTGTTTCCTGAGGATTTGCCAGGATTGTCGCCAGATCGAGATATTGAATTTTCTATAGACTTGGTGCCAGGTGCAGAACCAATTTTGCAGCATGTCTATAGAGTAAACAACAGCGAACTGGTCGAGTTAAAGAAGCAGGTGGACGAATTGCAGGATAAGGGGTTTATCAGATCGAGTTCTTCACCATGGGAAGCCCCGATATTGTTTGTACCGAAGAAGGATGGATCGGTGCGCATGTACATTGATTACAGGACTTTGAATAATCTCACTATCAAGAATAAGTATCCTTTGCCATGGATTGATGATCTATTTGATCAGTTGAGTGGTGCGAAGGTGTTTTCTAAGATAGATTTCAGATCAGGCTACCATCAGGTGAAGGTGAAGCCGGAGGACATACCAAAGACTGCTTTTAGAACTCGGTTTGGTCAGTACGAGTTTATGGTGATGCCGTTTGGTTTGACTAATGCACCGGCAGTATTTATGAACTTGACGAACAAGGTGTTCCACCAGTACCTTGACAAGTTCATGGTGGTGTTAATCGACGACATACTCATATACTCGAGGACACCGGAGGAGCATGAGGAGCATTTGAGGATTGTGTTGGATGTGCTGAGGAAGGAGAAGCTGTATGGGAAGTTGTCCAAGTGTGAGTTTTTCCTGGACAAGGTAGAATTCTTAGGGCATGTTGTGAATGGTGATGGTATTTCAGTGGATCCGAAGAAGATCGCAGCAGTGGAATCTTGGAAGACCCCGAGTTCGGTAGCAGAGATCAGGAGTTTCTTGATATTGGCAGGTTACTACAGGAAGTTTATGCAAGATTTTTCAAGGATTGCTGAGCCGGTGACCAGACTCACAAGGAAGGATGTAGAGTTTGTTTGGACGGAGGATTGCCAGGTTGCTTTTGAGGAGTTGAAGAAGAGGTTAACGTCTACTCCTATTTTGATGTTGCCATCAGGGTCCGGAGGTTTCACTATTTATAGTGATGCATCGGAGAAAGGTTTGGGTTATGTTCTTCAGCAGCATGGAAAAGTGATTGCCTATGCATCTAGGCAATTGCGTCCTCATGAAAAGAACTATCCTACCCATGATTTGGAGTTGGCAGCAGTCATCTTCGCCCTGAAGTTGTGGAAACATTATTTGTACGGAGAGCATATGGAGATCTTCACAGACCACAAAAGCTTGAAGTACGTTTTCACGCAGAAGGAGTTGAACATGAGGCAGCGGCGGTGGTTGGAACTGATAAAGGATTTTGATATATCTTTGTAATATCATCCTGGGAAAGCAAATGTAGTTGTTGATGCTTTGAGTAGGTATCCGGTAGCTATATTCTTGACGCAGGATCGATATTTGTTAGAGGACTTGGAGAGCTTGGGTATTGAGATGATAGTTCCTAGTTGTGCTATGCAGATATGGGAATTGCAGATACATTCAGATTTGATGGACAGGATCAAGGCAGCATATTATGAGAATGTATCTCTGGGGAGTATCAGATCTTAGGTGAGAGAATGATTGGAGGATGATTTCACTATTGCTAAGGATGGATCTTTGAGGCATGGAGTTAGATTGTGTGTGCCTAGTAGAGAGTTGCGTGAGGAGGTATTACAGGAAGCGCATCACTCTCAATATTTTATGCATCCAGGTGCTAACAAGATATATCGGGATATGCGAGAGAGTGTGTGGTGGTAAGGTATGAAGAGGAAAGTGGCACAATTTGTATCCAGATGCTTAGTGTGCCAGCAGGTGAAAGCCGAGAGGCAGAGACCAGGAGGTTTACTTCAGCCATTACCCATTCCAGAGTGGAAGTGGGAGCACATTACTATGGATTTTGTGTCCGGACTTTCACGATCTCCAGGAGGGAAGGACGCGATTTGGGTTATCGTTGATAGGTTGACCAAGTCGGCCCATTTTTTGCCTTTCAAAGTGGGTTTGTCTACGGAAAAGCTGGCAGAGATGTATGTGAGGCAGATCATTAGGATACATGGAGTTTCCATCAGCATAATCTCGGATCAGGATAGTTATTTCACTTCTCATTTTTGGAAGAGTTTGCAGGAGAGTTTGGGCACTCAGCTCAAGTCCAATACTGCATATCATCCCAGACAGATGGGCAGTCATAGAGGACTATTCAAACTCTCGAGGATATGTTGCACACGTGTGTACTGGATTTTAGGGGTTCTTAGGAGGACATCTCTATTTGGTAGAGTTTGCTTACAACAACAGTTACCAGGCTAGTATATAGATGTCACCTTTTGAAGCTCTGTACGGTCGGAGGTGTCGTACTCCCTTGTCATGGAACGATGTTGGAAAAAAAGTTTTGCTTGGGCCAGAGATGGTTATGGATGTAGCAGAGAAGGTTCAGTTGATCAGAGACAGACTTCTAGTGGCGCAGGACAGACAACGGCATTGGGCCGATTGCCACCGGAGACCTTTGGAGTTCGAGGTATAGTTTAGATTTTTGTTTTGTGCTTGTTATTGGTTGTTTGTTATAGAATAAGTTCTTAAGGTGGTGTTTTATTCTAGGTTGGTGGTTTGGTGTTTTAGAGGATTTCTCTAATATGAGGCACGATTCGTTTCGGTGGAGGCGGGAAGCTTAGTCCGCGATTCATTGGACCTTTCACTATTCTAGAGAGGGTCGGTGCAGTTGCTTATAGACTAGACTTGCCACCTGCATTGGAGGAAGTACACAACGTGTTTCATGTGTCACAGTTGAGACGATACATGGCAGATCCTAGTCATGTGTTGGATCACTCGGAGATAGAGGTGGGCCTTACTCTTAGCTATCCAGAGCAGCCAGTTGAGATTCTGGATCGGAGAGAGAAGGTGCTGAGGAACCAGACTATTTCTTTGGTGCGCATCGCATGGAGGCATCACTCTCCGGGGGAGTATACCTGGGAGAGAGAGGATGAAATACGAGAGCATTATCCATATTTGTTTGTGCCTTGAGGTATGTTATTTCCTAGTTATGTTCTGTTCATTGTTATGTTCTTTCATAGTTAGTTATGATTCTTTAGTTCTGTCCTTTTGTGATTTTCTGGGGGTAGTTTTCATCTTGAATTTTGTGGACGAAATTATTTTAAGGAGGGTAGACTTGTCACTACCATATTTTCTAGGAAAAGATATTTTAGTAATTTCATATTTAATTAAATATTATGCATGATAAATAATTATTTGTTATATTATTTAATTGTTGTTAGATGTTAATTATTTATTTTGGACTTGTGTTAGTGGACCTAACTAGTTTAGTTTAGACCCATGGACCAACATGAATTAATTGGTTAGAACTTAGCCCATTTAGAAAGCCCATTGTTAAGGAGATGGATTAAATTAATTAAATAATTTGACTATAAGCTTCCTTCCTTAATTATTTCTTTATGAGTGGCCCCAAGGGGTATATTATACATTACATGATAGCTTGAGGAAGGGGAAAGGGGGCCGGCCTATGTAGAGGGGGGGAAATTATTTCTCTCTTCTCTTTTTATTTCAAAAGTAGATCTAGAATTTTCCTCAACCAAATTCCTTTATTCCCACTTCATTTTCCTACCGAATTTCATTCCAATTTCTTCTCAAATCACCATTAGAGACTAGTGGAGCAAGGATCTAGAAGAAAGAAGCAAGGATCTATAAAGAGGAGTAAGGATCTACAAGTTGGAGCTAATTTTATCTCAATTGGAGGTTTCATTGGGAATCTATCTCCCAATAGGTACAATTCAGTTTTTTCCCTTAATTTAGGTTCTTAATCTGAGATTTAACTATGAAAAATCAACCCATATGCATAGGCTACCCATAGAATTTGGTTTTGTGTTCATAGGAGGCCTATTGAGAAAGTTATGGTGCTTTTTGTATCAATTTTGGGAGAATTCCGAGATTGACAATTGTTGTGTGTGTTAATTGATCATATAGATCAATTTGACATATGCTTGTGTGTTTGGGGCTAGAATCGTGTCCACAATTGGGTACGTGTAGGTCGTATCCCAACAATTTGGTGATACGTATTATTTTGGGGGTTTTTTCCTCCGACATGGGACTTTGTACATGTTATATTTTGATACGGACACGTAGATCTATATTTGACTCTTCGTATTGTTCATAAATAATATATGTGACTTGTTCGTGTCCTTCGGGGTATATTTGGATGTGTGGTGGACTCGTGTCACATGCGTATCCTAGATCTAATGGGATACGGTGTGATACTCTCCATATGTTTGTGCAAATTATATGTAGATCTATTTCGTGTATTCTTAAATCATGGAGAATATATTTGTACATATACATATAGATATTTATATATATATATTATGGTATATATAATTATGCTTTTTGTGTCTTAGATCTATGTATTATGTATGTACTATATGTGTATATATTATGTAGCTATTCTTCTACATGTATAAATATATATATATATATATATATATATATATATATATATATATATATATATATATATATATATATATATATATATGTTATAAAATATATATATATATATGTATATTTAAATGGGTATTTATATTTATATATGGATGTTATATGATTATATATACATATTCATATATGTATAGTTATGTATATATATTAATATGTATGTGTGTGCATGTTACTATATCGTAGTTATGTACATAATACTAGGGAGGGTGTATGTATAGTTATTATTGGTAATTATATATATATATATATATATATATATATATATATATATATATATATATATATATATATATTTATATACTTTGGCGATAGCGGCTAATGGTGACAGCCGCCGTCACCAAAGCAACAGCAGCAGCCGCTGTAGCAGCAACAACAGCAATGGTGACAGCAGCCACAATTGTCACCAAAATAGCAGCAGCAGCGGGAACACTAGCAGCAGCGGCGACAGCAGTTTGGCGACGGCTGCAAATCGTCACCAAAGCAACAACAGCAGTGGGAACAGTCAACAGCAGCAGCGACAGCAGATTTAGCAACGGTCAGAACCGTCACCAAAGGGGCAGCATATCAGAGTATCAGGTTTTCAGCACTGTTTTTAGTGACAGTTGGCAAATTATATATATATATATATATATATATATATATATATATATATATATATATATATATATATATATATATATATTAGTATTTAATATAGATGTAAATATATTCTTAAATTGCTAATTTTATTATAGTATATGTATAATATTTAGTATATCTATTATATATATATATATATATATATATATATATATATATATATATATATATATATATATATATATATATATATATATATATATATATATATATACGGGTAGTTAATATAACAAGGTATTGGGTATTACCTTGAGGAAACTAAGGTAATTGAGGATACCCAAGATTTGGGTTTGGGTATCAAGTTTGTGAATTATTGTTGAGATACCAAGTTGGTTCAAAACCATGGTACCTATTTAATTGTGATTCTATATTATTAATAATTGTTTGATATATATATATATATATATATATATTAATGTTTTACCTTGGATTCACGTATCCGGAGATACGGTATCCTAATATTTAAGATGTGGTTTTTATGGCTTAGACTTTAGTATCTTGAACCCAATATTTTTGTGTTAGGCTTATGCAACCTAGAAATAGGTAGTTGACCATAGTTGACCATAGTTTGACTATAGTTGACCATAGTTGACCATAGTTGACCATAGTTGACTTTTGACTTAGAATTGACTTATTGACCTAGAAATTAATTAGTTTAACTTATTCTCTTTCAGAAACCTTGTATTGATGTTGTATTCCATATCTAGATATTCGAGGTACCGTATCAGACATCTGTGAGACTATTCTTTGGACTTCAGGCAATTACATTCTCTGATAGTTTCTCATTTATGATATTCTCTATGTTCATTGTATCTAGTGTAGATATCCTTGTTCTCTTGACACGATGGTTACACAGATTGGTATATCCGGATCTCGTCATGAGATGTTATTCCTTGGTATATGGTGTATCTAGTGCAAGCCTTATTTCCTTGATTATCTTGTACATGTACAAACACTGATTCTCGGGAAGACTAGCTATCTTCTTGGGGAATCTCGTGCCATAGCGTACCATGGTTGGATCTATTATACCAGTTGAGGGTGAGAAGTATTTTAGTGTAGATATGTGATCATATCCTCCTTGTATCAAGTCTTATAATGAATAGTGTTAATCATACACCGTACGTATGATTAGCCAGGCCATATATCTTGTATCAAGTTCCCAAGCCGATCACATGTTAAAGCTAGTACTCACACACTTAGACATTAGTATTCTTGTTCATTGACATATTGCTCATTATTGTATTATTTCTAGTATTTCCTTATTGTATATATATCTCTCGTATCTATTGTGCATCTTCTATATTCACATCTATTTACTGTTATATAGTTTTTATCATTGATTAGAACTGCTGTTAGAAATGTACTCTGCTCCTTTCCTGACTGGATATATTTTTCTCAGATGACACTGAGGACTGGTACCCTACACATTATGGACCTCAGGATGTTGTGGGTCTAGAGTCTGAGACCCTGGTTCAGGAGGGACTTATCCCAACTGAAATAGATGACCCGAGTTTAGTAGCTTCTTAGTATTCTTTGTACTGGATTTGTCTCCAGCTTATTTTGTTATTTCTTTCAGACGCATTGATGTATTATTTTAGACTCATGAGTTGTATTGTGACTTTTCTATTCTTTATCTGATTCGTGCTCATTCCATCTTAGATCTATGATTGAGTATATTATCATTGTGGTAGTTTATTATATTGTTAGATAGATTACCCAAACAGCGTTCTACCGCCAATTCTGCGGCGTAGGCTGGGCGCTATTTCTGACTTATACCCTTACACCGGGTATGGATCGTGACATCAAAGGCAGACCGACATGTTGTGGTAGGGTATTAAGAGTTCTCATCAGCTTGCCCTTGCTGCAGTAGAGATATGAGTTCCGGTCCAGCAGCAGGTTGTTCCGCAGGTTTTCCAGCTTCGGCCAGCCAATATCCAGGACTTCAAGAAGCTAGTACCTTGGGTCTTCAAGGGGACTAAGGGCAACGTCTATGCTGATGGTTGGCTCGAGGATATTGAGCTCTCATATGGGTATCCCGTCTTGCTGAGGATCTGAAGGTTGAGGCAGTAGGACTTCAGTTGTTCGACATCGCCTGCACTTGGTTCAGGAATGAGCCACTTCTTGCTGATGCGGGACAGTATTGGGAGGTGTTCAAGGACCTCTTCAAGAGGAAGTTCTTTGCTCGGGCGGACAGATTGGACTTGAGGAGGCTGTTTGAGGGCCTTACTCAGGGGGGCATGTCCATGGAGGAGTACGTCACAGAGTTTGGTAGGCTGAGCCAATTTACGGAGTATTTGGTGAGGGAGCCAGAGGTTCGAGCTATCCATTTTCGTGAGAGTCTGAACTGGGAAGTAAAGATCCTTATTTCATCTTTCTATGAGATATATTCTGAGATACTTGCGTAGGCATGCATGGTTGAGCGGTAATTAGACTTAAAACCCAAGAGAGATCGCAATTCTTTTCTAGGGGATAATAGCAACGCAGTGACTGATAAGCATCCTTATTTACACTCTAGGCCTTTTCAGCAGTCGCAGTAGCACCAGACTCCAACTAGGGCATCATTTCACCAAGCGCAGCAATAGAGACAGTCACAGCAAGATTTCTACCACTACTGTAAAAAGCCCTGCCACATCTGAGAAGTTTGCATGAAGTGGTTTGGAGTTTGTCTGTATTATGGTGCCGAGGGACATCAGCTGATGGATTGTCCTTCCAACCCTCGTCGTACAGTTCAGGGAGCAGCTCCACCTCAGAGAACACAGGTGAGGCCACCTGCAGTACAGCCGAAGGTACCACCATTTTTGACCCAGCAGCAGCGTTATGCCCAGCACCAGCATCAGGGAGGTACACGTCAGGGGCGAGAGTTTGCTATGACGGTCGAGGAGGCCGAGCCCACTGGAGATGTCATCGCAGGTTCTATTCTTATTGATTCTATTCTAGCTTTAGCTTTGTTTGATAGTGGTGCTTCCCATAGTTTTGTATCTATTTTTTTGCTTTGAAGCATTATTTGGTAGCTGAGTCTTTGCTTAGAACTTGCAAGATTATGACCAGGGGAGACATTATCCTAGTTAGTGATATTTGTAAGGATCGAAGAGTTACTCTGGAAGGCCAGAAGCTGAGTGCATGTCTACTTGTAATACCACTTTCGAGCTACAATATTGTACTCGGAATGGATTGGTTGAGTAGTCACCACGCTAGTATAGATTATAGAGGAGGTAGAGTTTTGTTTAGCCTGCCAGGAGAGCCAGAGTTTGAGTTTGCTAGAGGAGTTGCAGAGCAGAGAGAAGGCATTATTTATGGAGATATGGTGGAAGACAATGAGTTGCCGCATCCTTTGATATCAGAATTCTTGGATGTGTTTTCTGAGAAATTACCAGAATTATAGCCAGATCGAGATATTGAATTCTCTATAGAGTTGGTTCCAGGTGCAGAACCAATTTTACAACATGTCTATAGAGTGAACAACAGTGAGCTGGTCGAGATGAAGAAGAAGGTGGATGAATTACAGGATAAGGGATTTATCATATCCAGTTCTTTACTGTAGGGAGCTTGGGTATTGTTTGTACCGAAGAAGGATGGATCGGTGCGCATGTGCATTAATTATAGGGCGTTGAATAATCTCACTATCAAGAATAAATACCCGTTGCCATGGATTGATGACCTGTTCGATTAGTTGAGTGGCGCCAAAGTATTTTCCAAGATAGACTTAAGAACAGGCTACCACCAGGTGAAAGTGAAGCCAGAGGATATTTCGAAGACTGCTTTTAGGACTCGGTATGTCCAGTATAAGTTTATGGTGATGCCAGTTGGGTTGACTAATGCCCCGTCGGTATTTATAAATTTGATGAATAAAGTATTCCACCAGTACCTTGACAAGTTTGTGGTGGTGTTCATCGATGACATACTCACATACTCGAAGACACCAGAGGGGCATGAGGAGCATCTGCGGATTGTGTTGGATGTGTTGAGGAAGGAGAAGTTGTATGGAAAGCTGTCCAAGTGTGAGTTCTTCCTGGATAAGATGGAGTTCTTACTACATGTTGTGACTGGTGATAGAATTTTAGTGGATCCGAAGAAGATCACAGCGGTGGAATCTTGGAAGACCCCGAGTTCGCAGAGATCAGAAGTTTCTTGGGTCTAGCAGGCTACTACAGAAAGTTTGTGTAAGATTTTTCGAGGATTGCCGAGCCGATGACTAGACTCACTAGGAAGGATACATAGTTTATTTGGACAGAGGAGTGCCATGTTGCTTTTGAGGAATTGAAGACGAGGTTGACGTCTGCTCCTATTTTAACGTTGCCATCAGAGTCAGGAGGTTTCACTATTTATAGTGATGCATCAGAGAAAGGAATAGGTTATGTTCTTCAGCAGAATAGAAAAGTGATTGCCTATGCATCTAGGCAATTATGACCTTATAAGAAGTACTATCCTACCCACGATTTGGAGTTGACAGCAGCCATCTTTCCTTTGAAGTTGTAGAAATACTATTTGTATGGAGAGCGTGTAGAGTTTTTCACAGACCATAAGATCTTGGAGTACATTTTTACTTAGAAGGAGTTGAACATTAGGCAGCGTCGGTGGTTGAAATTGATGAAGGATTTTAACATATCTTTGTAGTATTATCCTGGGAAAGCCAATATAGTTGTCGATGCCTTGAGCAGGTATCCGGTATCTCTATTTTTTATGAAGGATCAGTATTTGTTGGAGGACTTAGAGAGCTTGGGCATTGAGGTGATAGTTCCTGGTTTTGCTATACAGCTGTGGGGATTGCAGATACACTCAGAGTTGATGGACAAGATCAAGGCAGCCCAGTATGATAATTTATCTCTGAGGAGCATCAGAGCTCAGGTGAGATCAGGATTGGAGGATAATTTTACCATTGCTTAGGATGGTTTTTTGTGGCATGGTGCTAGATTATATATGCCTCGTGGGGAGCTACGTGAGAAGGTATTGCAGGAAGCGCATCACTTTCAGTATTCCATGCATCCAGGTGCCTACAAGATGTATCGGGATATGCGAGAGAGTGTGTGGTGGTATGGCATGAAGAGGGAAGTGGCACAGTTTGTATCCAGATGCTTAGTGTGCCAGCAGGTGAAAGACGAGAGGCAGAGGCCAGGTGGTTTACTTCAGCCATTACCTATTCCAGAGTGGAAGTGGAGCACATT
Organism: Iris macrosiphon; assembly: GCA_036927795.1. Taxonomy (NCBI): domain Eukaryota; kingdom Viridiplantae; phylum Streptophyta; class Magnoliopsida; order Asparagales; family Iridaceae; genus Iris; species Iris macrosiphon. The sequence continues at coordinate 343,071 of JAYESA010000032.1, read as the reverse complement.
ATTATATATTTTGTGTCCGGACTTCCACGATCTCCAGGAGGAAAAGATACGATTTGGGTCATCGTTGACAGGTTGACCAAGTCGGCCCACTTTTGCCTTTCAAGGTGGGTTTGTCTACGGAGAAGCTGGCAGAGATGTATGTAAGGCAGATCGTCCGGATACATGGGGTTCCCGTCAGCATAGTCTCGGATCGGGATTGTCGTTTCACTTCTCATTTCTGGAGGAGTTTGTAGGCGAGTTTGAGCACCCATCTCAAGTTCAGTACTGCATATCATCCCCAGACAGATGGACAGTCCGAGAGGACTATTCAGACTCTTGAGGATATGCTGTGCACCTGTGTACTAGATTTCGGGGGATCTTGGAAGGACCATCTCCATTTGGTAGAGTTTGCTTACCACAACAGCTACCAGGCTCTGTACGGTCGAAGATGCCATACTCCCTTGGCATGGAACGATATTGGAGAGAGATTTTTACTAGGGCCAGAGATTGTTATGGATGTAGTGGAGAATGTTAAGTTGATCAGAGACAGACTTCGAGTGGCGCAGGATAGACAGCGACATTGGGCCAATAGCCACCGAAGGCCTTTGGAGTTTGAGGTATAGTTTTAGATTTTTGTTTTATGCTTGATATTGGTTGTTTTTTATAGATTAAGTTCTTAAGGTTGTATTTTGTTCTAGGTTGGTAGTTTGGTTTTTCTGAGAATTTCTCCGATATGAGGCACGATTCATTTTGGCAGAGGCAGAAAGCTTAGTCCGTGATTCATCGGACCTTTTAGTATTCTCGAGAGGGTCGGTGTAGTTGCTTATAGACTAGACTTGCCATCTGCATTGGAGGGAGTGCACAACGTATTTCACGTATCGCATTTGAGATGGTACGATGGCGGATCCTAGTCACGTATTGGATCACTCGGAGATAGAGGTGGGCCCTACTCTTAGCTATCCAGAGCAGCCTGTTGAGATTCTGGATCGGAGAGAGAAGGTATTAAGAAACCAGACCATTCCCTTGGTACGCGTCGCATGGAGGCATCATTCTTTGGGTGAGTCTACCTGGGAGAGGAAGGATGAAATGCGAGAGTGTTACCCATATTTGTTTGTGTCTTGAGGTATGTTCTTTCCTGATTTTGTTCTGTTTTATTTTTGGAGGTTGTTTCGTCTTTGAATTTCGAGGACAAAATTATTTTAAGGGGGTAGACTTGTCACTACCACATTTTCTATGAAAGAGTATTTTGGTCATTTCATAATTAATTAAATATTATACATGTTGTAAATATTATTTATTATATTATTTATTATTGTTAGATGTTAGATTTGATTTTGGACTTGTGTTAGTGGACCTAACTAGTTTAGATTAGACCTATGGACCAACATTTAATTTTAGATAGAATTGAGCCCAATAGTAAGCCCATTCATTAGGAGGATGAATTAATTAGTTAAACCAATTTGATTAGAACCTTCCCTCCTTAATTAATTTCTTCATGAAAAGCCCCAAGGGGTATTATGGATATTTTATAGCAACTTAGAGGATGGGGTAGGGGCCGGCCTAGTAGATGGAGGAGAGAGACTATCTCTCTTCATTTTTATTCCAAATCTAGATCTAGAATTTCTCTCTTCCAAATTCCTTCATCCCTACACCAATTCTGTCATAACTCGCACCCGGTGTAAGGGTACAAGTCGGAAACAACGCCCAGCCTACGCCGCAGAATCGGCGGTAGAACGTTGTCTGGATAATCTATCTAACAATATAATGAACCACCAATAATGATAATATACTCAATCACAGAACTAAGATAGAAATGAGCACGAATCAGATAAAGAATATAATAGTCACAATACAACTCATGAGTCTAAATAATACATCAATGAGTATGAAAGAAATAACAAAATAAGCTGGAAACAAATCCAGTACAAAGAATACTAAGAAGCTACTACACCCGGGTCAACTGTCTCAGTTGGGATAAGACCCTCCTGAGTCAGGGTCTCAGACTCTAAACCAAAAATATCCTAAGGTCCATAATAGGTAGGGTACCACTTCTCAGTGTCATCTGGAAAAATATATCCAGTCAGGAAAGGAGCAGAGTACATCTCTAACAACAGTTCTAATCAATGATAAAAACTATATAACAGTAAATAGATGTGAATATACAAGATGCACAATGGATACAAGAGATATATATACAATAAGAAAATACTAGAAATAATACAATAATGAGCAATATGTCAATGAGCAAGAATAATAATGTCTAAGTGTGTGAGTACTAGCTTTAACATGTGATCGGCTTGGGAACTTGATACAAGAGATACAAGATTTATGAAATGGCTAATCATACGTGCGGTGTATGATTAACACTATTCAAGATACAAGATGGGTATGATCACATATCTACACTACATACTCCCCACCCCCGACTGGTATAATAGATCCAACCATGGTACGCTATGGCACAGGATTCCCTAAGAAGATAGCTAGTCTTCCCGAGAATTAGTGTCTGTACATGTACAAAATAATCAAGGAAACAAGGCTTGCACAAGATACACCATATACCAAGGAATATTATCTCATGACGAGATCCGGATATACCAATCCGTGTAACCATCGTGTCAAGAGAACAAGGATATCTACACTAGATACAATGAACATAGAGGATATCATAAATGAGAAACTATCATAGAATGTACTCGCCTGAATTCCAATGAATAGTCTCATAGATGTCTGACACGATGCCTCGAAGACCTAGATATGGAATACAACATCAATACAAGGTTCCGGGAAGAAAATAAGCTAAACTAGTAAATTCTAAGGTCAACAACTCAATTCTAAGTCAAAAGTCAACTATGGTAAACTCTAAGTCAACTATGGTCAACTATGGTCAAACCAAGGTCAACTATCTATTTCTAGGTTGCATAAGCCTACCACAAAATATTGGGTTAGATGTACTAAAGTCTAAGCCAAGAAACCCATATCTTAAATATTAGGATACCGTATCTCCGGATACGTAAATTCCAAAATAACACCTCAATATATATATTAAACAAATATTAATAATATAGAATCATAATTACAACATTAAATAGGTACCATAGTTTTGAACCAACTTGGTATCTCAACAATAATTACAAACTTGTTACCCAAACCCAATATCTTGGGTATCTCCAATTACCTTGGTTTCCTTCGAGATAACACCCAATACCTTGTTATATTAACTACCCATATATATATATATATATAATACATATACTAAATATTATACATATAATGAAATTAGCAATTAAGGATACATTACATCAATATTAATACCAATATATATACATATATCTATCTATAAGTATATAATCATATATATATATATATATGATCTGCCAACTGTCGCTAAAAACTGTGCTGAAAACTTGATATTCTGATACGCTGCCCTTATTGTGACAGTTTCTGACTGTCGCTGAAGCTGTTGTCGCTGCTGCTGCTGACTTTCCCACTGTTGCTGCTGTTTTGGTGACGGTTTGCATCCGTCACCGATCTGCTGTCACTGCTGCTGCCTATGTTTTCCGCTGCTACTGCTATATTAATGACAGCGGTTGCTGTCATTAATGATCCTGCTACTGCTACAACGGCTGCTGCTGCATATTTAATGACAGCGGCTGTCACCAATCCTCCATCGCCAAAACACAAATATATATATATATATATTTATTATGAGGTTTATATATATATATATATATATATATATATATATATATATATATACCAATAGAACTATACTTACACCCTCCTTATTATTATTATGTACACTATGATATAGTACCATGTACACACATACATATTAATAACTATACATATATGCATATGTATAAATAATCATATAACAACCTTATATAATTATAAATACCCATTTAAAATATACATATATATACATACTACAATATACATATTCTAACACAATAATACATAATTACCATATAGTATCAATACATACATAGTTACCACTACGTAGAATATATACTCAATATATAATAATAACATACATATATGTAGTAACAACATATGTACATATTATAACACATATATATACTATAAATATATTTATACATGTAGAAGAATAGTTACATAATATACATACTCTTAGTACATACATAATACATAGATCTAGGATACAAGAAGCACAATTATATATACACTATAATACATATATAATATCTATATTTATATATATATATGCACAAATACAATCTTCATGAATTAAGAGCACAAGAATTATATCTACATATAATTACACAATATATGGAGAGTATCACACCGTGTCCCACTAGATCTAAGATACGCATGTGACACGAGTCCACCACACATACAATTGTACCCCGAAGGACACAAATAAGTCACATATATTATTTATGAACAATACGAAGAGTCAAATATAGATCTACGTGTCCGTGTCAAAATATGACATGTACAAAGTCCCGTGTCGGAGGAAAAACCCCCAAATCAATACGTATCACCAAATTATTGGATACGACATACACGTACCCAATTGTGGACACGACACTAGCCCCAAACACACACTCATATGCCAAATTGATCTATAGGATCAATTGACACACACAACAATTGTCAACCTCGGAATTCCCCTAAAATTGACACAAAAAGTACCATAACTTTCTCCATAGGCCTCCTATGAACACAAAACCAAATCCTATGGGTAGCCTATGCATATGGGTTAATTTTCCATGGTTAAAACTCAGATTTAGAACCTAATTTAAGGGAAAAAACTGAATTATACCTATTGGGAGATGGATTCCCAATGAAACCTCCAATTGAGATGAAATTGTCTCCAACTTGTAGATCCTTGCTCCTCTTTGTAGATCATTTCTTTCTCCTTCTAGATCCTTGTTTATCAAGTCTCTAATGGGGATTTGGAAAGTAATTGGAATGAAATTGTTAGGAAAATGAAATGGGAATAAAGGAATTTGGTAGTGGGAAATTCTAGATCTAGTTTCGGAATAAAAATAGGAGAGAGAATCCCCCCCCCTTATAAATTGGTCGGCCCCTATTTCCCCTCCCTCAAGCTACTATAAAATGTCCATTATACCCCTTGGGGCCTCTCATGAAGAAATAATTAAGGAAAGAAGCTTCTAGTCTAATGATTTAATTAATTTAATCCATCTCCTTAACAATGGGCTTTCTAAATGGGCTAAATTCTATCAATTAATTCATGTTGGTCCATGGGTCTAAACTAACTAGTTAGGTCTACTAACACAAGTCCAAAATAAATAACTAACATCTAACAACAATTAAATAATACAACAAATAATTATTTATCAAGCACAATATTTAATTAAATAGGAAATTACTAAAATACCATTTCCTAGAAAATATGGTAGTGACAAGTCTGCCCTCCTTAAAATAATTTTGTCATCAAAATTCAAAGACGAAAACTACCTCCAAAAAATAACAGAACAGAACTAAAGAATCATAACTAACTATGAAAGAATCATAACAATGAACAGAACATAACTAGGAAATAACATACCTCAAGGCACAAACAAATAAGGATAACGCTCTCGCATTTAATCCTCTCTCTCCCAGGTAGAATCCCCCAGAGTGTGATGCCTCCATGAGACGCGCACCAAAGGAATAGTCTGGTTCCTCAGCACCTTCTCTCTCCGATCCAGAATCTCAACTGGCTGCTCTGGATAGCTAAGAGTAGGGCCCACCTCTATCTCCGAGTGATCCAATACATGACTAGGATCTGCCATATATCGTCTCAACTGCGACACATGAAACACATTATGCACTCCCTCCAATGCAGGTGGCAAGTCTAGTCTATAAGCAACTGTACTGACCCTCTCTAGAATAGTGAAAGGTCCGATGAATCGCGGACTAAGCTTTCCGTCTCCACCGAAATGAATCGTGCCTCATGTCAAAGAAATCCTCAGAAACACCAAACCACCCACCTAGAACAAAACACCACCTTAAGAACTTAATCTATAACAAACAACCAATAACAAACACAAAACAAAATCTAAACTATACCTCAAACTCCAAAGGTCTCCTGTGGCTATCGGTCCAATGCCGTTGTCTGTCCTGTGCCACGCGAAGTCGGTCTCTGATCAACTAAACTTTCTCTGCTACATCTACAACCATCTCTGGCCCAAGCAAAACTCTCTCTCCAACATCGTCCCAAGACAAAGGAATACGACACCTCCGACCGTAAAGAGCTTCAAAAGGTGCCATCTCTATACTGGCCTGGTAACTGTTGTTGTAAGAAAACTCTACCAAATGGAGATGGTCCTCCCAAGAACCCCCGAAATCTAATACACATATACGCAACATATCCTCGAGAGTCTGAATAGTCCTCTCTGACAGCCCATTTGTTTGGGGATGATATACAGTACTGAACTTGATCTGAGTGCCCAAACTTTCCTGCAAAGTCCTCCAGAAATGAGAAGTGAAACGACTATTCCGATCCGAGACTATGCTGACGGGAACTCCATGTATCCTACCGATCTGCCTCACATACATCTCTGCCAGCTTCTCCATAGACAAACCCACCTTCAAAGGCAAAAAGTGGGCCGACTTGGTCAACCTATCAACGGTGACCCAAATCGCGTCTTTCCCTCCTGGAGATCGTGGAAGTCCGGACACAAAATCCATAGTAATGTGCTCCCACTTCCATTCTGGAATGGGTAATGGCTGAAGTAAACCTCCTGGCCTCTGCCTCTCGGCTTTCACCTGCTGGCACACTAAGCATCTGGATACAAACTGTGCCACTTCCCTCTTCATGCCATACCACCACACACTCTCTCGCATATCCCGATACATCTTGTTAGCACCTGGATGCATGGAATACTGAGAGCGATGCGCTTCCTGTAATACCTTCTCACGCAGCTCCCCACTAGGCACACACAATCTAACTCTGTGCCTCAAAGATCCATCCTCTAAATAGTGAAATCATCCTCCAATCCTGCTCTCACCTGAGCTCTGATACTCCTCAGAGATACATCCTCATACTGTGCTGCCTTGATCTTGTCCATCAAATCTGAATGTATCTGCAATCCCCACATCTGCATAGCACAAACAGGAACAATTACCTCAATGCCCAAGCTCTCCAAGTCCTCCAACAAATATTGATCCTGCGTCAAGAACATAGCTATCGGATACCTGCTCAAAGTATCGGCAACTACATTAGCTTTACCATGATGATATTTCAAAAATATATTAAACTCCTTCATCAGTTCCAACCACCGACGCTACCTCATGTTCAACTCCTTCTGCGTGAAAACGTACTTCAAGCTTTTGTGGTCTGTTAAGATTCCACATGCCCTCTGTACAACTCCAAATCATGGGTAGGATAGTTCTTTTCATGAGGACACAATTGCCTGGATGCATAGGCAATCACTTTCCCATGCTGCTGAAGAACATAACCCAAACCTTTCCCTGATGCATCACTATAAATAGTGAAACCTCCGGACCCTGATGGCAACGTCAAAATAGGAGCAGACGTCAACCTCTTCTTTAACTCCTCAAAAGCAACCTGGCAATCCTCCGTCTAAACAAACTCCACATCCTTCCTTGTGAGTCTTGTCATCGGCTCGGCAATCCTCAAAAAATCTTGCACAAACTTTCTGCAGTAGCCTGCCAATCCCAAGAAACTCCTGATCTCTGCTACCGAACTCGGGTCTTCCAAGATTCCACTGCTACGATCTTCTTCGGATCCACTGAAATACCATCACCAGTCACAACATGCCCCAAGAATTCTACCGCGTCCAGGAAAAACTCACACTTGGACAACTTCCCATACAGCTTCTCCTTCCTCAGCACATCCAACACAATCTTCAAATGCTCCTCATGCTCCTCTGGTGTCTTCGAGTATATAAGTATGTCGTCGATGAATACCACCACGAACTTGTGAAGGTACTTGTGGAACACCTTGTTCATAAGGTTCATAAATACCGTTGGTGCATTAGTCAAATTAAACGGCATCACCATAAACTCGTACTGACCATACCGAGTTCTAAAAGAAGTCTTCGGTATGTCCTCCGGCTTCACCTTCACCTGATGGTAGCCTGATCTCAAATCTATCTTAGAAAATACCTTCGCACCACTCAACTGATCAAACAGATCATCAATTCGTGGCAAAGGATACTTATTCTTGATAGTGAGATTATTCAAAGCCCTGTAATCAATGCACATGCGCACCGATCCATCCTTCTTCGGTGCAAACAATACCCGGGCTCCCTAGGGTGAAGAACTCGATCTGATAAACCCCTTATCCTATAATTCGTCCACCTCCTTCTTCAGCTCGACCAGTTCGCTGTTGTTTACTCTATAGACATGTTGCGAAATTGGTTCTGCACCTGGCACCAAGTCTATAGAGAATTCAATATCTCGATCTGGCGGCAACCCTAGCAATTCCTCAGGAAACACATCCAAAAACTCTGCTATTAACGGATGCGGCAACTCCTTGTCTTCCACCATAGCTCCATAAATAATGCCTTATCCCTGCTCTGCAGCTCCTCTAGCAAACTTGAACTCTGGCTCTCCTTGCGGACCAAACAAAACTCTACCTCCTCTACAATCTATATTAGCACGGTGCCTACTCAACCAATCCATCCTGAGTACAATGTCGTAGATCGGAAGTGGCATTACAAGTAGACACGCACTCAACTCTCGGCCTCCCAGAGTAACTCTTCGATCCATGCAAATATCATTAACCAGGATAATGCTTCCCCCGGTCATGATCTTGCAAGTCCTAAGCAAAGACTCAGCTACCAAACCATGCTTCAGAGCAAAAGAAACAGATACAAAACTATGGGAAGCACCACTATCAAACAAAGCTAAAGTTGGAATGGAATCAAGACGAATAAAACCTACGATAACATCTCCGGTGGGTTCGTCCTCCTCGATGGTCATAGCAAACGCTCGTCCCTGGCGTGCACCTCCCTGTTGCTGATGCTGGACAAAATGCTGCTGCTGTGTTGGAAGCGGTCCCCTCGGTTGTGCTGCAGGTGGTCACGTCTGTGCCTTCGGAGCTGAAGCTGCTCCCTGAACTACACGACGAGGATACTATCTCAATTGATGCCCTTCAGTACCACAATACAAACAAACTCCCAACCTCCTCCTGCAAACTTCACAGATATGGCCGGACTTCTTGCAGTAGTGGCATGGAGCTTGCTGTAACTGTCTCTACTGTTGTAGTGCCTGGTGAAAAGGTGCCCTAGCTGGAGTCTGGTTCTGCTGTGGCTGCTAGAAAGGTCTGGACTGGAAATGAGGATGTTTGGCAGATACTGCACTGTCGTTGGCCCCCAGAAAAGAACCACGGTCTCTCTTGGACTTCAAACCCAACTCCCGCTCAACCTTGCGTGTCTCCGCAAGTATCTCCTAGTATGTCTCATAAAAAGACGGAATGAGGATCTTCACTTCCCAGTTTAGACCCTCACAGAAATGAATAGCTCGAACTTCCGGCTCTCTCACTAGATACTCTGCAAATCGGCTCAACCTGCCGAACTCCGCAGCGTACTCCTCCACAGACATGCTCCCCTGAATGAGACTCTCAAACTGCCTCCCCAAGTCTAGCCTGTCTGCCCGGGCGAAGAACTTCTTCCTGAAGAAGTCCTTGAATATCTCCCAAGATTGTCCTGCATCAACCAAAACCGGCTCATTCCTGAATCAAGTGCCAGCGACGTCGAACAGTTGAAGTCCTACCGCCTCAACCTTCAGATCCTCAGAAAGATGGAACACCCTCATAAGACGATCAATGTCCTCGAGCCAATCATCAGCATAGACGATACCCTCCGTCCCCTTGAAAACCCTAGGCTCCAGTTTCTTGAAGTCCTGAATGTTTCCTGGCCGAAGCTGAGCAACCTGAGGAACATCCTGCTACTAGACCGAAACTCCTCTCTCAACTACAGCACGAGCAAGCTGACGAGCACTCTCGATGCCCTATCGTAGAACGTCAGTCTGCCTTTGATATGCCTCTGACTGTGCCCTCTGTGCCTCGAGCATCTCACAAAATAGTGTAAATATCTGTGTCGCCTCTGCTGGCACAGGAGGTGGAGGTGGAAGCCCCTCATATACAGCTGGCACAGTCCTTTGAGTAGGTCATGGACCTCCGAAAGCAGCTAACACTCCAATCACCAGAGAAGTGACTGGTACAGGCCCTCGGGATGTCACAGACCTCTCAGAAGCTTCTCTCCCCTGCTGCGATCTAGTCTTAGGTGGCATCCTGAGATAAAGCGAAAGAAAGAATCAATATGGCACAAGATGTAAGACATTCAAGGAAAGGACAGGTTAAGAGATCAAGTATCAATATCAAAAGAGAATAGTTGAATCAAAAGAATTTTCCTAAGTGTGATTGGGTATCTCAGCCTATATCCTATATCCTATCGCAGGCTCACAGTAGTACAACTAAATTGTCGTACTACCACGACATCGCATAACTTGCGAAGCTAGACCTGTGTGGGCCACCACTAAAAATGTATCACGACCCACACCCGGTGTAAGGGTACAAGTCAAAAACAATGCCCAGCCTACGCCACAGAATCGGCAGTAGAACGCTGTCTGGATAATCTATCTAACAATATAATGAACCACCAATAATAATAATATACTCAATCACAGAACTAAGATAGAAATGAGCACGAATCAGATAAAGCATGGAATAGTCACAATATAACTCATGAGTGTAAATAATACATCAATGAGTCTGAAAGAAATAACAAAATAAGCTGGAGACAAATCCAGTACAAAGAATACTAAGAAGCTACTACATCCGGGTCAACTGTCTCAGTTGGGATAAGACCCTCCTGAGTCAGGGTCTCAGACTTTAAACCCACAATATCCTGAGATCCATAATAGGTAGGGTACCACTCCTCAGTGTCATCTGGAAAAATATATTCAGTTAGGAAAGGAGCTGAGTATATCTCTAACAGCAGTTCTAATCAATGATAAAAACTATGTAACAATAAATAGATGTGAATATATAAGATGCATAATAGATACAAGAGTTATATATACAATAAGGAAATACTGGAAATAATACAATAATGAGTAATATGTCAATGAGCAAGAATACTAATGTCTAAGTGTGCGAGTACTAGCTTTAACATATGATCGGCTTGGGAACTTGATACAAGAGATACAAGATTTATGGCCTGACTAATCATACGTACGGTGTATGATTAACACTATTCAAGATACAAGATGGGTATGATCACATATCTACACTACATACTCCCCACCCCCTACTGGTATAATAGATCCAACCATGGTACACTATGGAACAGGATTCCCCAAGAAGATAACTAGTCTTCCCGAGAATCAGTGTCTGTACATGTACAAGATAATCAATAAAACAAGGCTTGCACAAGATACACCATATACCAAGGAATAATATCTCATGACGAGATCCGGATATACCAATCCGTGTAACCATCGTCTCAAGAGAACAAGGATATCTACACTAGATACAATGAACATAGATGATATCATAAATGAGAAACTATCAAAGAATGTACTCGTCTGAAGTCTAATGAATAGTGTCACAGATGTCTGACACGATGCCTCAAAGACCTAGATATGGAATACAATATCAATACAAGGTTCCGGAAAGAAAATAAGCTAAACTAGTAAATTCTAAGGTCAACAAGTCAATTCTAAGTCAAAAGTCAACTATAGTCAACTCTAAGTCAACTATGGTCAACTGTGGTCAAACCAAGGTCAACTATCTATTTCTAGGTTGCATAAGCCTACCACAAAATATTGGGTTCAAGGTACTAAAGTCTAAGCCAAGAAACCCATATCTTAAATATTAGGATACCGTATTTCCGGATACGTAAATTCTAAGGTAACACCTCAATATATATATCAAACAAATATTAATAATATAGAATCATATTTACAACATTAAATAGGTATCGTAGTTTTGAACCAACTTGGTATCTCAACAATAATTACAAACTTGTTACCCAAACCCAATATCTTGGGTATCTCCAATTACCTTGGTTTCCTTCGAGATAACACCCAATACCTTGTTATATTAACTACCCGTATATATATATATATAATACATATACTAAATATTATACATATAATGAAATTAGCAATTAAGGATACATTACATCAATATTAATACCAATATATATATACATATATCAATCTATAAGTATATAATCATATATATATATAATCTGCCAACTGTCGCTAAAAGCTGTGCTGAAAACCTGATATTCTGATACGCTACCCTTATTGTGACGGTTTTTGATTGTCGCTGAAGCTGCTGTCGCTGCTGCTGCTGACTTTCCCACTACTGCTGCTGTTTTGGTAATGATTTGCAGCCGTCACCGATCTGTTGTCGCTGTTGCTGCCTATGTTTTCCATTGCTACTGCTATATTAATGACAGCAGCTGCTGTCATTAATGATCATGCTACTGCTACAGCGGCTGCTGTTGCCTATTTAATGACAGCGGCTGTCACGAATCCTCTGTTGCCAAAACATAAATATATATATATATATATATATATATATATAAAAACCTCATAATAAAATATATATCTATATATATAAATACCAATAGAACTATACTTACACCCTCCTTATTATTATTATGTACATAACTATGATATAGTAACATGTACACATATACATATTAATAACTATACATATATGCATATGTATAAATAATCATATAATAACCTTATATAATTATAAATACCCATTTAAAATATACATATATATACATACTACAATATACATATTCTAACACAATAATACATAATTACCATATAGTATCAATACATACATAGTTACCACTACGTAGAATATATACTCAACATATAATAATAAAATACATATATGTAGTAACAACATATGTACATATTATAACACATATATATATACTATAAATATATTTATATATGTAGAAGAATAGTTACATAATATACATACTCTTAGTACATACATAATACATAGATCTAGGATACAAGAAGCACAATTATATATATACTATAATACATATATAATATCTATATATATATATATATATATATGCACAAATACAATCTTCATGAATTAAGAGCACAAGAATTAGATCTATATATAATTACACAACATATGGAGAGTATCACACTGTATCCCACTAGATCTAAGATACGCATGTGACACGAGTCCACCACATATCCAATTGTACCCCGAAGGACACAAACAAGTCACATATATTATTTATGAACAATAAGAAGAGTCAAATATAGATCTACGTGTCCGTGTCAAAATATAACATGTACAAAGTCACGTGTCGGAGGGTAAACCCCCAAATCAACACGTATCACCAAATTGTTGGGATATGACCTACACGTACCCAATTGTGGACATGACACTAGCCCCAAACACACAAGCACATGCCAAATTGATCTATAGGATCAATTGACACACACAATAATTGTCAATCTCAGAATTTCCCAAAAATTGACACAAAAAGCACTATAACTTTCTCCATAGGCCTTCTATGAACACAAAATCAAATTTTATGGGTAGCCTATGCATATGGGTTAATTTTCCATGGTTAAAACTCAGATTTAGAACCTAATTTAAGGGGAAAACTGAATTGTACCGATTGAGAGATGGATTTCCAATGAAACCTCCAATTGAGATGAAATTGCCTCCAACTTGTAGATCATTGTTCCTCTTTGTAGATCCTTGCTTCCTCCTTCTAGATCCTTGTTTCTCAAGTCTCTAATGGTGATTTGGGAAGGAATTGGAATGAAATTGGTAGGGAAATGAAATGGGAATGAAAGAATTTGGTAGAGGAAAATTCTAGATCTAGTTTTGGAATGAAAAGAGGAGAGAGAATTTCCTCCCCCCCTTTATAAATAGGCCGGCCCCTATTTTACCTCCCTCAAGCTACTATAAATTGTCCATTATACCCCTTGGGGCCTCTCATGAAGAAATATTTAAGGAATGAAGCTTCTAGTCTAATGATTTAATTAATTTAATCCATCTCCTTAACATTGGGCTTTCTAAATGGGCTAAATTCTATCAATTAATTCATGTTGGTCCATGGGTCTAAACTAACTAGTTAGGTCTACTAACACAAGTCCAAAATAAATAACTAACATCTAACAACAATTAAATAATATAACAAATAATTATTTATCAAGCATAATATTTAATTAAATAGGAAATTACTAAAATACCCTTTCCTAGAAAATATGGTAGTGACAAATTCCTACCCAAATTTCTTTCTAATTCCCTTCCTATTCATTATTGGAGGCCATTAGAACAAGGAGAAAGTAAGGATCTACAAGGAGAAAGCAAGGATCTACGAGGAGGAGCAAGGATCTTCAAGTTGAAGGCTCTTTACACTCAATTTAGAATTTTTATTAGAAATCCATCTCCCAATAGGTACAATTCAGTTTTCCCTCTCTAATAAGACTCTAAATCTATAATTTAATCATTAGGAACCCTCTCATGTACTAAGGCTACCTATAGGAATTGAATTAGGTTCATAGGAGGCCTATGAAATAAGTTATATGGTATTTTGTGTCAATTTTGGGAGAATTTCTGTTAAAACAAAGTGGTCACAGTCAACCTGATTCTGATAATTGTCAAACATTAGATGAATCAGATCCAGAACACAGATAAAGCAGATACTCGATGCAAAGCATATCAACTTTGTCAGTACTAAAGACAGACTCTACAACAACTATTGGTTTCAATTCAAATACAATTTTCTATTTATTTGAGTCTAGGACTGATGTAAGCTGAGTCACACTGGCAAAACCAAGTACCTATAAACCGGATACCTATTCCACTCAAATAAACCAAAGAACCTATCTACCAAATCAGGCCACATTTATTTATAAAGTCTACTATACTAGGAGACCAAACTCATGCCGAACACGTGCCAAACTCGGTTACCCTTTTGGTATGAAATCAACCAGTTCATTAGCTCCTATTTTCTTGGCCCAATGGTTGGAAATTTGAATTAATCCCTGACCAAATTTTGGCCAAATTCTGTTTGCCTATATCCTATAAATAGGATTGGATTTCTCATTCCAAAGAATAACAACACGAAACAATACAACTACTTAACCATTCTTAAGTCTTCTATCCTATTGTGAGTAAACCCTCAGAGCCTAAACTTTCTCATCTCAAAGAGCAACTTTTTAGCCTTCCTAGTGCCAAGTGCGATCTTATTCTATAAGTCTTCTGAGTTGTAAAGAGCTTTGTTCCAACAGTTATTCTCTCTATCAAGCTGTGAAGTTGCGAGACTTCGGATCAAAACTTATGGTGTAAAGAAGTGGCAACCCTTCGGATCAAAGCTTTTGATTCACTATTGGTGATTATAGTGGATATAACTCTGAGCTTGAGTTCTCTGGACTGGACTAGTCCTCTCAGAGGAAAACCAGTATACATTTTGGTGTTTGCGTTTGTTTTCTCTCTTACTCTATTGTATATATTCATAATACTGCTAGTAGTATTCTTACACATCAGATATATTCTAACTGCTAGTAGTTGATCACCATTGCATGCCATATAATTATATTTTTACAGGTGATTTTATTCTACTACATACATAAACTTTATTCACCTTCCTCTAGAGTTGCCATAAACGGTCCTACAATTGGTATTAGAGCGGTTACTCTTCATATTAGAACTTTTACTTTTATATAGGAACTTTTGTTCATACCAATTGCTCCTATAATTGGCATCAGAGCAGGTACTCTTATATTAGAACTTTTACTGATATTAATTGCTCCATAATTGGTATTAGAGCAGATAGTCTCTTAATTAGTTTCTGATCCCATCTACTCTTTTAATTGGTATCAGAACAGGTGATCTCTTTATATAGATATTACTGATATCATTTGTTCCTCAATTGGTATCAGAACTGTTACTCTTTATACTGCAAGTTTTCTTGATTATCGGATTAACATCCAAAGAGTATAACATATGGCAACAACAAGATTACTATTTCCTATCAATGATGAAAACCAACTCCTTGATAAGCCACATGTTTTTAACAGCACTAACTATTTATTTTAGAAATACATATGAGTGCTTTTCTAAAATCTCTTGGCTTTAACTTATGGACTTATGTTACTAATGGTTACAAAAGAGTTGACAAAGCAGATAATGAATATACAAAAGATAAAAAGAAAGTAGCAAGCGATGATGCAAAGGCAATGTACATGCTCTACTGCACTCTAGGAGAAGACGAATTCAAACTTATCTTTAAGTACAAAACATCATATGAGATATGGAGAATGCTGGAAGTAACTTATGGAGACAATAAAAAAATTGAAGAAGAACCTTATAATGTTGTAAGCTTATACCAAAATGAAGAAGATGCAAGTACAAATAAAGATGCAGACATTAAATGCAACAATGATGACAGCAAGAAAGAAGATGTTACAAACTTATGCCCAAGAAAAACTCTAGCAATCAATGTAAGCATCCAGTACGAGAATGACAAAAACCTTCAACATACGACAGACTTGTGCTTAATAGTAAGCTAGGTAAATGATGACTCGCTAACAAAAGATATTTTATATGACAAATTATCTGATGCTTTAAATGATTTATTTAAAGACTATAATAAGCTTAGAAATAACTATAAGCAAGCTCGAAAATATATCAAATCTTATCAGCTTAAGAATGATCAGCTTATTTGCTTACTTAAGGAAGCTAGAGAAAACTTCTCTTCTGATGAATATATTAAAATCTCCAAACTTGAGCTTAGCTTACAAGAAGCTCTTGACTTCTATGAAGAAAGCAATCAATAAAATGCTAAACTTAAGGAGGACTTAAAACAGGAAAATGAGAAGTACTCTAATGCCTCACTTAAGATAGATGCTCTTACTGCTAAATATGATAATTTATATGCCACTTCTAAAAAGTTAGTTATTAGATTGAAAAAGCAGGTCGTACAACCTACTACCCAGTCTAACACGAGGCACATGGCTAAACAAAATAGCACTCACAATAAGACACCAGCAAGCAAACCAAATGCTTCGCACTATCATGCATATAGAACACAACATACTTCACATAATCATGCATTCTATTACAAATATCCATGCATGACACATCACACCACTTCACTTACTCATCCTTCTATGTCCAACACAAATGCCTATGCTATATGTCATTATTGTGGTTTAAAAGGACATATTACACTTTAATGTAAGACTAAAAAATTGGTTGATATAAACATGTATAAGTGGATTCCTAAAGCTAACAAATACGGATCCAAATCCTGGATACCAAAGTCTTGTTCTAATCATATTGGTGGAACGATTTGCAGCAAGACGTAATGGTAAAGGAGAAAGTTGGTGATTGCAAAAAGCTAAATGGATATTCTCATGACAATTGCACCAACACCAAAAATATGACTATTAATTCATTATGGTAACACAATTTCCATATTTATAGTAGTATACTGTACTAATTCAATCTATTGAAATGTGGTAGTTCAATTATTTTTAACCTGTGTATAAAGAAAAATTTTGTTAAATAATTCTTCAATATTATGCTTTAAAGGTATAAAAATTATTGTTAAATAGCCTAAAGGGTCCTTCTGTCAATAAGGTATAAACAGACTTAAGCGACACGGTACTTAAGTATCTTCGGACCACCACGAACTAGAAACCGTCTCCTACAGCTAATTAATAATAACAAAAATACATCACTCAGTAATGATATACAAAGAGCTATTTACAAAATATTTCCTAAATACAATTATTCATTCATTCAGTAATTGACTACTATAAATTCTATTAAATGACTTGTCTAAATAGCAATGACTGATAGATAGCCTGTCATATTTTTAGACCAGATATATTGTATACTTGTATAAGATCACTTATATGTTTTTCATATAACTATTGTAACTTTCTTCAAAACTTATTTTTTTTAATTCTGAGCAATCAGAACTCGAACAGAGTTCAGTCCGAATTCTGTTCAAGTATTTTTATATAACAGCAGCAGCCACGGATTTGATCACATTACATCATCCTCCCAAACCCTTCTTCTCAAAATCGAGAGTAGACCCTTTCCTCCAAAACCCTAGTTTTGTAATCCCCTTCCTCAAGGCATATTCTCTCTCAACTTGAGATCTAAGGCTTTTGGTGAGATTCTCTTTCACCCCCTTTAATCTTTTCAAGGTACAATCTTCATATTCTCAAACCCTAATTCATAGCTCCTAAATTTGGGAAAAAGAAGAGAAAAGCAAATAAAGCTTCCTCTTCTCAACCCTCTAGTGATGATGCTATCTATTCCTTATTTTCTCCAAATATTCCAAATCTAGGAGAATATGATGATTTTATTTTTACTTCTATTGATGCCTCTAACCTATGGTTCAATGGTTTTTTGTAAAGAAATATTTGCAAGGGCAATCCTATTAATTTTACTACTTTTTATGCCCAAAAACCTAAACTTGTAGAATTATATCTTTATCATCTAGTCAAAACTAGAAAACCCATATATTTGAATGTCATTCGCATGTTTTACTTAATCTATCTCATGATCAATGGTCTATCTCTTCGAGAGTGGGTGGAATCGATATTGAATTTGATGATACAACTTTAGGTAAAAAAATTGAAATCCCTAACGAAGGAGATGCCCTAGTTGAGATCGACAAACTCAATCTCAGAAACGACATCACTCTTGACTCTTTCAGAGACATACTTGCCTAGTGCTAGTCTTGTTATTTAATTCTAATTAAAATAATACATGTTATTATTTCTGGTTAACTTATTAAACAAATGCATGCTACTTTAAGCTGGTTATTATGTATATTTTTTTAATTTATCATAATCACTCATTGAGTTTTTTATTTCCCACTATGATATTTTGACAAATGGGGAGAAATGACAAAATATGTGACGATTATAGTTGACGATGTATATAGTTGATTACATATAATTGTAATATATTTATATCTATTTTGTTGATATATCTGCACCTAATTTTTGTTATAAAGAAATGTTAAGTTACAGGTCTTTTAAATGCTCCCGTTCAAAGGAAAGATCTACTTACGAGGGAGTTTTTTCTAAAAAGCTTATTTTTAACGAAAAGATCTACGAACAAAGAATCTTGGTCTATTTGCATCAAAGGCTATATCAGACTCACCATATGTGTATTTTGGCATAGTTTGTCAATTATCATAATGGGAAAGATTGTTGACACGAAGTGGTTACAGTCAACCTGATTCTGATAATCGTCAAACATCAAATAAATTAGATCCAGAACACAGATGAGCAGATACTCGATGTAAAGCATATCAACTCTGTTAGTACTAAAGACAGACTCTGCAACAGCTATTGGTTTCTATTCAAATATAATCTTCTATTTAATTGAGTCTAGGACTGATGTAAGCTGAGTCGCACTGGCAAAACCAAGTACCTACAAACCAGATACCTAGTCCACTCAAATAAACCAAAGAACCTATCCACCAAATTAGGCCACATTTATTTACAAAGTCTACCATACTAGGAGACTGAACTCGGGCTGAACTCGTGCCGAACTCGGACCAAACTTGGTTATCCTTTTGGTATGAAATCATCCAGTTTATTAGCTCCTGATTTCTTGGCCCAACGGTTAGAAATTTGAATTAAACCCTGACCAAATTTTGGCTAAATTTTGTTTGCCTATATCCTATAAATAGAATTAGATTTCTCATTCCAAAGAATAATAATACGAAATAACACAACTACTCAACCATTCTTAAGTCTTCTATCATATTGTGAGTAAACCCTCAGAGCCTAAACATTTTTATCTCATAGAGCAACTCTCTAGCATTTCTAGTGCCAAATGCGATCTCGGTCTAGAAGTCTTCTGAGTAATAAAGAGCTTTGTTCCAACAGTTACTCTCTCTATCAAGTTGTGAAGTTGCGAGACTTCGGATCAAAACTCATGGTGTAAAGAAGTGACAAGCCTTCAGATTAAAGCTTGTGATTCACTATTGGTGATTATAGTGGATACAACTCCGAGCTTGAGTTCTCTGGACTGGACTAGTCCTCTTAGAGGGAAACCACTATGCATCTTGGTGTTTGCATTTTCTTTCACTCTTACTCTATTGCATATATTCATAACACTGCTAGTAGTATTCTTACACATCATATATATTCTAACTGCTAGTAGTTGATCACCATTATATGCCATAGCATTCTATTTTAACAGGTGATTTTATTCCGCTGCATACATAAACTCTATTCACCCCCCCTCTAGAGTTTTCATACACGGTCCTACAATTCCGAGATTGGCACATCTTGTGTTTGTTAATAGGTCAATTAGAACAAATTAATATATATTTGGTTATGTGTGACTATTATCGTATCCACAGTTGGATACGTGTAGGTCGTATCCCAATAATTTGGCGATACGGATTGATTGGGTTTTTTTTCCCACACGGGGGTTTGAGAATGTCATATTTTGACACGGGCACGTAGTTGAGTTGCTAGCTCTTTGTGTTGTTCATAATTATGATTTTATACTTGCTCGTGTCCTTTGGAGTATGTTTGGTGGTATGGTGGATCTGTATCGCAAGCGTATAATAGATTGAGTGTGATACGGGTGCGGTGCACTCCACGTGTTTGTTTCTTTGCATTGCGACTCAATTTACCTTGGTTATAGCTATTAGAGTATTGTAATTATAATTGTTATATGATATAATGAATATATATAGTTATATGTATGTTTCTAATTTTATTATGATGTGTTGGTGGTCATTGGAGAGTAGGAGAGTTCATGTGCATCACTAGTATGGTTATATATATATATATATATATATATATATATATATATATATATATATATATATATATATATATATGAGTGAGTGAGTGTATGTGTGTATAGATGTGTGCATGTGAGCTAGAGGGGGAAGCAATAAGCAATAAGCAGTGAGTAAAAGCAGCAGCAGGCCGGATAAGCTGCAGAAGCAGAAAGCAGTAGCAGAAACCGCAAGAAGTAGCAACAGAAGCAGCAAACTGCAGCAGCAGCAAGCAATAAGCTGCAGCAGCAATAAGCAGCAGCCGCGATAAGTAGCAGAAGCGATAAGCAGATGCAGCAGCAATAAGCAGCAGTAGAATGAGTGCCTAGAGATTAAGTTGTAGATTAATTAAGTTAGTTAATATTGTTAGTATATATGTTAGTTAGTATATATACATGAGAAGTATATATATATATATATATATATATATATATATATATATATATATATATATATATAAGCACTAGTTAGCATTAGCATTGGTTAGTATAATTTCTTGATTACCTTGAGTTACACCAAGGTAATGAGAGTTGAGGTATCTTGGGTATGGGTATTGAATATCCAAAGGGGTATGTTAGTATATTAGTTTAGTATAGTATTGTTGTAAGTATAAATGCATGTTAGTGTATAGTGAGGTAGGTATGGTTAGTTAGTTAGTTAATGTTAGATTTTGGATTACCTTCTGATACCAAGGTAATGTCAAGGTATTGGTTTATACTCAAGTTATTGGGTTTGAGTATCAAGATGGGTATGTAGGTGGTGTGATACCGTATTTGGTTCAAAGCCAAGGTATCCACTTAGAATTAGGTTAGCTAGGAGTACTATATATTTTATCTTGTATATATATTATTGTATTTTCATATCTAATAATTTACGTATCTTATGATACGGTATTGTGTTGGTATCCTAGTATCCTAATATAGCTAGTATAGTCTAGATACATAGTGTATGGACCCAATATTCTAGAGATGGACTCATACAACCTAGAAATATCTAGTTTGACCAAGTTTGACTAGTTTGACCTAGAGTTGACCTAGTTTGACTGTTTTGACTTTAAAATGGCTTTATGACCTAGAATTTAATTGGTTTAACTTATTTTCATTCCAAAACCTTGTATTGATGTAATATTCTATATTTAGGTCTCCGAGGTACCGTACCGGACATCTTTCATACTGTTTACCAGATTATAGGCAAGCACATTCTCTGATAGTTTCTCATTTATGATATCCTCTATGTATCTTGTATTTAGTGTAGATATCCTTAATTTTTTGACACGATGGTTACACGGATTGGTATATCCGGATCTCGTCATGAGATATTATTCTTTGGTATTTATGGTTTATCTTGTGCAAGCCTTGTTCCTTGTTCTTATTGTACATATACAGATATTAATTCTTGGGGAGACATACTACCTACCCAGTGAATCCCGTGTCATAACGTACCATGGTTGGATCCACTATACCAATCGGGGGCAGAGAGTGTTAGTGTAGATATGTTATCATACCCTTCTTGTGCATGTCTTGTTCCTTGAATAGTGTTAATCATATACCGCACGTATGATTAACCAGGCCATAATCCTTGTGCAAGTTCCCAAGTCGATCACATGTTGAAGCTGGTACTCACTCACTTAGTAATAGTATTTCTTGTTTATTTCGATGATGCTAATTCTTGTATTTATTTCCAGTATTTCTATATTGCATATCTCTTGTACCTGTATATTGCATCTTGTATATTAGCTCTATTTACTGTTACATAGTTTATATCATTTATTGGAATTGTTGTTAGAGGTGTACTTTGCTCCTTTCCTGACTAGATATATTTTTTTCCAGATGATACTGAGGAGTAGTATCCCACTCACTACTGGCCTCAGGATGTAGTTGGCTTAGATCCAGAGACTTTGGCTCGGGAGGGTCTCATCCCGATTGAGACAGACGACTTATGACTCATAGCTCAGTAGGTAGATTCTATTTTGTACTGGATTTGTCTCCAGCATTTTGTTATTATTATTCCTTTATATGACTCATTAGGTATTATCTTGTCTAGTGAGTTGTATTTGACTCTTCAGTTCTTTTATTATATTCGTGCAATTGTTCCATCTTATAGATCTATGATTGAGTATTCATATTTTATTAGTGGCATTATTATATCTTGATTGCTAAATAGATAGTTTACCCAAACAGTATTCTACTGCATATACTGTGGCGTAGGCTGGGCGTTGTTTACTACTTGTGCCCCTTTATCGGATGTGGGTCGTGACACCTACTTATTACCTAGATATATTACCCATTCCCTCAAGTTATTGGTGTATACCTTAGCTATACAAGTATCTTAGCTAAAATATTATGATACTCACACTTGGTACATGGTACCATAACCATATCCTACTCCTTAACTCAATATCCTAACTATTACCTTTGTCCTAGTATATTAACCCACATCCAATATCTTTACCTCACATTGAACCCATGCATCCTATACACTTACCTACACATGGAAAATAACTACCTACCCAAAACCTATGACTGAACACTCAAACTTACTCTCACTTAATATCTGATAGACCATCTCACTCTGACACCAATAGTTATCGCCCAATCCTATCTACATCTGATGCTGTGTCTGTCTACCCTAGACTAAACTTGGTACCCTACTATAATGGCTCAATACTGCTGTTAACTTGTTCAGTCAACTCAGCAATAGAATAACTTAAGCCTCAATGCAGTCCTTTTTTACCTGCTGCACAGAGCAAGAATGCTCCTGCACTTGCTTCTTGCTATAATCCAACAAGTTAAGGGTGGCGCAATTGCATAGCTGCTATTGATCCTTCTTCCAAACCCCTCATGCATACTCAACTATAGTAAGGTGCTACTGCTATTTAATTACTTCCCTCAAACTAATGAACACTTATACACCCACTCACTCATTGATACGTCATGTATCACACACTACACTAATACCCTATGACCACACAACTGTGCACAACTAATGCACACTCATGCATATAAATTCCAAGTCATTGGCATACCAATTAAATCCATGATACACCAATCTCTCTCTCCCATGGATACCTATACAACACTCGCTAACCCCACCTCTCAGTCACCTCCCTCACACTCCAAGCATCTGCGTGCACTTCAATATAGCTCAACACTTTTATTAGCTTATATACTCACAACCCCCACAATACTACTTTACTGCAATCACATACAACACTAGTTCCCAAGTCGGTATAGGCTCACACTCTCATATACGACAACCCTCTATGCTTGGACTTACACCACAACTCTTGTTAACCTACGATTGACACTTCCTATACTTAATCACTAGCACAAAATCCTACCTCTCTGACTTATAACACTAACTTACACCACCACCAACCTGTCTTTACTAACCCACATAGGTACTTATAATACCTATATTTGCTGCAAACATAGCAGGCATTAGTGCACTGCTCAAATGGATGCTGGACTTAACAGCAAGTGATATGCACTTGCTTGAGAAGTGCACTACTGCTGCAAGGCTTGCATTACCCAAATGCAAGTTGTACCTGCTTCATAGCAGTGTGCCCGACCTTGCAGACCTCAAGTATACTGCTACCTCCAACTGATACCCGACCCCTCAACCAACAGCTACTACCACTAATACTATCCCTCAACCAACCGAACAATGACTCCCCCTCTTGTGCACAGACACACACACATGCTTACACAACCAGTGATATAAGAACACAGTAACAGACAATGTGCACTATATATATATATATATATATATATATATATATATATATATATATATATATATATGGCCATTGACCCATCCACCCCCAGGAGGATGGCATCCCAACCCACTACCCTACCCCCTACCCGCTACCCCGCAGGAGCGAGATTAAATCCCCCCCCGGTATTTGAATATATATATATATATATATATATATATATATATATATATATATATATATATATATATACTACCTAAATGGCCATTGACCCATCCTTCCCAGGAGGATGGGCCCCGCCATCCCAACCCGCTACCCTACCCACCCACCCACCCACCCCCCACCCTCCCGGGCAAGAGAGGGATTAAATCCCCCCTCCCCCCCCCCCATGTCCCGTGACCATACCACTAGGCCACACCCTAGGGGACATATATATATATATATATATATATATATATATGAACATTAGATTTAGTATAATATATAGAATATGATACTAAATGGGCACCAATACATTGAAAACATAAAACCTACCCATGTGTATCATAACATATCATAATACGCACTTTCCGTATCCAATTGTGGACACGTACACACCCAATATCCATGAATCACTCCAAAAAATTATTGAGAAAATATTCCTACAAACACCTAGTGGTCCAAAATCAGATTTTCCATAATTTGGCCACAAAAGTTATTGTAACTATCACAATAGGCCTCCTAAGAACCTACTTCTTATTCGTATGGGTAGTCCTTAGCCATAGAAGGGTTCCTATAAGTCTAATACACTAACTAGAATAGAAATTGATAGGAAAATAGAAGTTTACCTATTGGAAGATGGATTCCCAATGTATTACCACCAAATGGACACAAATAAAGCTTTGACACAATCCTTGTCACCCTCACATTTTTATTCAAGGATAGTTTGGTAATTGACACGGGTATTTTAATTTTAAGATATATTTTATTTAAATATTGTGCATGCATGATTATTTAATTATTGTATTATTATTGATTGCTAGTTGTAGATTTATTTTAGACTTGTGTAGTGGACCTAACATATTTTATTAGATTCATGAACCAACATTTTAGATGAGTTTAGTTTGAGCCCATGAATTAGGCCCATGGATTAGGAGGTTGTATTAGTTAGTGAAACCATTAGACTAGAACCTTCCCTCCCTAATTAATTTCTTCATGAGAGACCCCAAGGAGTAAATAGGATATTTCACATAGCTTGGGGAAGGAGTTTTTGGCCGGCCACAATAGAGGGAGGAGAGAGAGAGTGCCTCATTTTATTTCATTCCCAATTCCTTTAGATCTATATTTTTCCTCTTCCAATTTCCTTCATTCTCTCATCATTCCTCACCAATTTCTTCTTAAATTTCTTTCTTATTCTTCATTGGAGGCATCTACATCAAGGATCTACAAGAAGGAAGCAAGGAGCAAGAAGGAGGAGGCCAAGATCTACAAGGAGAGAAGCTACTTTATATTTGGGAGACTTTTTATTGGGAATCCATCTTCCAATAGGTATATTTTAGTTTTCTCCCTTCTAGTAGATTCTAAATATGAGATTTAACTATGAGAAACCAACCCACATGCATAGGCTACCCAAAAGAATTGGTTTTAGGTTCATCGGAGACCTACGGTGGAAGTGTGCAATTTAGTGCCAATTTTGAGGGAATTTTGAGATTGGCACATGTAGTGTTTGTCATATGGTCTAATAGATCAAATTGACATCTGATTGTTTGTTTATGACTAGTGTCATATCCATAATTGGGTACATGTAGGTCGTATCTCGTCAATTTGACGAAACGTGTTAATTTTGGAGATTTTCCTTCGATACGGGGCCTTGTGCATATCATATTGTGACACAGACACATAGTTAATCTAATTACTATATGTATTGCTCATATTTAGTGTATTAGACTTGCTCGTATCCTCCATGATGCGTTTGGTTGTGTGTTGGAGCCGTATCGCAAGCGTATCATAGAGTTAGTATGATACGGGTGCGGTGCACTCCACGTGTTTGATGTTTTGCCTTTAATTCTATTTGTGTGTGTGTATTTATATATCTGTATGCTATTTATGTAATATATATATATATATGTGTGTGTGTGTGTGTGTGTGTGTGTGTGTGTGTGTGTGTGTGTGTGTGTGTGTGTGTTTGTTTGTATGTGTTGGTGCATTTGTGTGT
This sequence comes from Iris macrosiphon, assembly GCA_036927795.1. Lineage (NCBI taxonomy): Eukaryota > Viridiplantae > Streptophyta > Magnoliopsida > Asparagales > Iridaceae > Iris > Iris macrosiphon. The sequence continues at coordinate 316,403 of JAYESA010000032.1, read as the reverse complement.
GTGTTGGGTGTGAGAGCACTGTGTCAACTGAGAAATCAAGAGGCAGTAGCAAGAGAGGGGTATCAGCCTTGGCAAATGCCTTCACTGCATAGCAGTGATCAGAGGAGATAGCAGTAGCAGCCATATATCATACAGAGTAGAGCCACAGCACAGCAACTCGAGGCAGGGAGTTCATAGCAAATTCAGAGCACTGGCAGTGCAGCAACAACACAGAGCAGCATGTTGATGCAGTAGAATACATTAGCAGTTGCCACAGGATGTGTAGTCGGGTAATGCACAGCCAACTGCACGGGGAGAGCTGTGTGCAGTTCAGCATTGAGAGGCAGTGCTCGTACACTACTGTACACTCGTTGGCAGCAATAACTAAGGGATATGCACAAAAGAGTCAACTCGAGGCAGTGCAGAATACTGCATTCAGCAGGAGAGGAGTTCATCTGAGAAATTGAGAGGGCAGCAGCTAGGGGAGCACTGTGTATCAGCTAGGTATCAGTGGGTTTCATTCAGGCATTGTATCAGTTAGTTAAGGTATCAGTCAGTTTCAGTTCAAGGTATTAGGTTAGTTGAGGTTTTGGGTGTCAAAGTATTTGGGTATTGGTTTAAGTAATTAGTTGATCTATTTGTTGTTTATGTTAGTACATAGTAGATATATTAATACAGTTAGTCTAGTATATATTGCTAATAGGTAATGTATATTAGATAGTTAGTGTGATACTTGGTATAAATATAGTTAGCTATATGTGTATATATGTATACATGTAGTTATGAGTTGTTGGTTATAGTAGATAGATATATATTGGTGTGGGTATATTAGTAGTTTAGATACATTATAGTTAGTATTTTAGTTGGGGTTTTATATTTGTGTATTAGCTATATGTTAGAGTTTTGGATTACCTCGGGGTACCAAGGTATTGGGTCGATACCCAAGGTATTGAGTTTGGGTATCGAGATAGGTGCGATACGCATTGGTGCAAGGCCAAGGCATCCTATTTTATTTGTATTATTATAGTGTTATGATTATTGACATATATATATATATATATATATATATATATATATATATATATATATATATATATATATATATATATATATATATATATATATATATATCTAAAGTACTATTTTCCTATAATTAAACTTGTGTATCTAAGGATATAGCTTTTTTGAGTGTTTCATAGTATCATAGTTCAGTTAGTATAGCTTAGTTTCATATTGCATTGACTTAGTATCCTAGTGTTAGACTCTTGCAACCTAGATTTTATCGGTTTGACTTAGAAATGGCTTATTGACCTAGAATTATATCAACTTAATTAATTTTCATTCCTGAACCTTGTATTGATACAAAATACCATATATAGGTCTTTGTGATACCAGCTTGGGCATCGAGAGACACACCTTGCTCAGGACTTCAGGCGAGTATATTTCTCTAATAGTTTTTAATTCATAATATTGTATATATGTATGCTCTAGAATTGTATACTTGATCCCGACACAGTAATTTTACGGACTGGTACTACATGGATTCCGTCAGGAGATGTTATCCCCTACCGTGCTCAGCGAGTAATCGTGTACATGTATTTCATCGTGTATATTAGATATTGATTACATTCGAGTTCACACACTGCTCGTGTTCAGTGTGCTTATTCGTGTACACCCACCGCTCGTGTTTGGTGGTTATGATATTCATGTACACCCACTGCTCGTGTTCAGCGGTTATATTTCGTGTTTGTAGTGTGTCATGATTGGATCCATCGGCATTAGTTGGGGGTGGGAGAGTAGGAGTTGATTATGTGATCAAAGCCCATTGTTATATCGTGTACATTTTGGTTACATACCTCACTTTTAATCATCTTACTTGATCATGTTCACCCAACCCGATCACATAATGAACTTGTATTCTGAGGTACAATAGTTTAGATTGTAGTTACTTTATTATATTATTGATATTCATATTGTTGATCTATATTCTTGTATATTACCTGTATATCTATTGTTCATTCATTCATATATTTAGTGATCTTGTATTTTATTCTATTATTTGTTTTATATGCTCGATTATGTTATTGGAACTGCTTTCAGACGTATGTACTTTGCTCCAATCCTGACTGGATATATTTTTCTCCAAATTATTGTCTTATAGAGCAGTGTCCCACATTCTACGTGCCGCAGGACGGCGTACCTATAGAGGATACTCCTATAGAACAGGAGGACTTAGTTGCAGAACCCGAGAAGGTCTAGTTTATTTATGTTGGATTATATTAGACTATTATATTGTTGAGATTCATAACTTGTATATTATTTCAGATTGTGGATTATATCTTTATTCTTTCCTTCGCTATTCCATTCGTGCATTATCTTTCTTAGTTTGTTTTGTGATTGAGATTAGTTCTTCATGTGAGATACCATATTGCTTCTCCGTTTGGAGTTGAGATGATTGACAGGTACCATATTATATTATTAAGATGTTAGATAGTTAGAAATGACCCAGACAGCGTTCTACCGTCGATGCTGCGGCATAGGCTGGGCGTAACCACGTACTCGTGCCCGAATATCCGGGTGCGGGTTGTAGTGCCCCGTTCCCCCGGTGCGGGGAGCGCGGCTAAGAAACACAAACGGTATCGTTCGATCGGGATAGATTGAATTAAGAACTCGTCCTCGTTATGGATTTGTTTCTTCGGAATCGATTCCCATATTCAGTGGACTGCGCCCCAAGGATCGTCTTAGCGGCAGAGTCAGGAGGGACCTCTCCGCTGCTATCTTTTATTGCCTCGGTTTTTGATGTCTCTTGTTGCTTTCGTGCTTTGAGTTGGTTTTGGGATTTACTTGTTTTCCTTGAACGGTTTCGATGGTTTTTATTATTTTCGTTCAGTGACTTGCACTTCTATTCCGAGAATGGAAAGAGAGGAAGAAGTATTAATCGAGCTGTTCGTGTGCAGGTGAACGAGCAGTAGGCGGCTTGCGAGCGGAGTCGTGAAGTGCCTCTTTCCTTCTTCTTTCCAAAATCTAAGTGAGTGGCTACCAACCCGATTAGCTAGCCCTGCTTCCAAGCTTCGCTCCTTTGCCCCGATCTAACGATACCAAATAATAATAAAAGAAACCAAGATAAAAGAAAATAGACTTGGTTATTACTGCTTGTCAATCAAACTCGTGAACGGTTACTTACTTGCATGCTTGTTCGTTCGGGATATTCATCATATGCATCAATTTTAGTTAGAATATATCTTATTCTATAATTGTGCTATCAATGTATTATATCTATGCATTCCTCGTGTTGCCTCTACTGCGTGAATGGATAACTTAACTAAACATCGTGTGTTCGATCATGGACAACTTGTGCACAAGGGTATAAGTTCTGCGGACGGTCGCTGGGGCACTGGCACCGATCCGATCCGGGCGGAACTTCGTGTGTAGTCATCGTGTGCGGACTGGATAGCTTGCAACGCATCGTGTGTTTATCGTGTATCCATTATGAGCTCTCGTTGCATGCTATCCTAGTCCATGACTAGTCCAAAATGGCTACCAAGCCTGTGATCACCTGTGGCATAGTCATCGTGTGCGGACTGGACGGCTTGCAACGCATCGTGTGTTTATCGTTGCATCCTATCCTTGTCCATGACTATTTTCACCTTGTATATTTAAACCTGTTGCATACTAACTTGTGTCTTCGTGGCAGGGAAGGCAAGGTAAGTATTGTGCAGGTAATTCAGACAGTCAGGTAAAATCCACCGAACGGTGGCACGTTCATTTTAGTAAATTCAATATGCTGCTTACTTGTAAATGAACTAAGGCAAGATAGAAACCCACAAATATGCATACTTCACTAAACAACGTGTTGATTGGTATAGTCAGGCTAGCTCGCCTTCACCAGCATGTTTCGATATGCTGACCCTCGTTGAAACAGGTTCTCCGCACAAAGGCGAACCGAGCGAGGAGCCGAAGTCGTCTTCCCGATCCAGTCCAACTGTTGGCGCATCTTCACCGCGCCCCCTGAAGCCTTTTGAAGTCTGAAGCTGCAACTCTTCATACACAAATGCAGCTCCGTGGCAAAGCGATCCTCCAGCCTGGAGGTCCTTATCATTTTGAGTTTATAAAGGGATGTAATGTACAGGACTGCTATCTCATTTTGAGTCAACCCTTTTGTAAGCCGTTCGGCATATTAGCTGACTCGTTCAGGAGTTTGTAATAGATGTTCATTATCAATAAAGAGAACTTTTCTATGTTTCAAATCTGTGTTTCAATTTATCTGCGTACTCTGAATATGTGCCTGCTATGCAAATCATTAAAGCCTTGTGCAGGCGCAACTCCAGGCCCGCACGGCGGTCACGACTCGGGGGACGCCTCGGGGCCACTAGTAAAAATGTGTCACGATATCGTATCATATAAAACAGGATTTAGGCTGAGAGTTTACTCAATTACAACTAGGAAATATTCTAAAATCTATTTTGCAATCCTTATCTATTGAATATTTTCTTTACTTTGAATAAAGTTTTGTCCTTCTTTGACGATATCGTATCATATTCAATATTGATTCCTTATTTTAACCTATCTTCAGGATGCCACCGAAGATGCGTTCCCAGCACTCAGGTGTCACGATATCACGATCATTCACTTCATAACCCTTGAGGGCCGTACCCTCAGACAATGGTCCAGCACCTATATTCAGGAAGTCAGCTTCACCGGTCCAGGGGGGCGTATCGGTAGCAGCTTTCAGAGGTGCTCCACCTCTAGTACCGAGGATAGGGCAGATAGTTTTTGAGGATCTTCCACCGCTGCCACCAGCAGTCGATCAGACGCAGATGTTCACGCTCTTCCAGCAGATGATGGAGGCGCAGCAGCGTCAGTCAGAGGTCCTACGACAGAGCATGGAGAATGCTCACCAGATCTCACTTGCAGCAGTTAAGAGAGATACCGCAGTTCAGCCACAAACGGTACCACCTCAGTTTATTCCTCAACAGCCGAGGCCGGGTACCATCGTAGACTTCAAGAGGATGGGTCCGAAGGACTTCAGAGGCATAGAGGGGATCCTTTATGTGGATGAGTGGATCGAAGACATCGAGAAAAACCTGCGGCTGGTACAGATTCAAGAAATGCTACAGATAGAGGCAGCGGGTTGTATAATGTTCGATATTGCTCTGACATGGTTCTGGACAGACCCCAGGATTGCAGTACCAGGAATCACTTAAGAAGCTTTCAAAGAGCTTTTCAAGGAGAAGTTATTCCCAGACTTGGCTCTTACATCCTTAGAGAGCCAGTTCCAGTACCTCGTCCAAGGAGGTATGTCGGTGGATGAGTACGCAGTAGAGTATTACAGGCTAGGTCACTTCATGGAGGGAAAGAACCCTAGAGGTGTCATGCCCCGGCCCCCGAACCGAGGGGCCGCTCGGCCGGACCGCCACCTCGCCCGCCCCCTCCGGGCCGGATTGAACCGGACGCGAATCATCGCGCATGTCCCGCGGCTGCAAGGAAGGGATGTGTGGCCCATTCGAATATCGGGACGTGATGCCGTGCGAGCCTGGGGTTGCACCTGCACAAGGCTTTATCGTTTAAGTTATGGTTAGCTATCATTGCATCAATCGAGTAAGCAGCGAAAAGGGACTTGTTGTAATGCAATACATTTAGCCAACTGAGTATTCGGGACAATCGAGGGACTTGGGTTCTCTTAGCAAAGGCATTTATTCCATACATTATGCCCCCTATACGATAACATCTCGGAGCACAATCGAAACCAGGATTTCAGATCTTAGGGACTGAGGCACGCCTATCGCTCCCTCGGACGATCCAGTACTTGCAAGCAAGTAAATTGTTGGTGGGTCAGCACTTTTATAAGTACCGGTGAGATAAAACAACTGAACAGAAACAAGCATTCACTAAAACCAATACTAAGTAATCATGTTATAAAATATTACATTACTAGTGATCTTTCTAGTTTTACCTATGTTCATTTCATGTAGTTCGATAGCAGAGCCATATTACATTATTTTGGAAACATCTTTAGAAACAGAGCTTCATATTGAATAAGCAAGCAAGACAAGCCGATGTTCTGTTTTAGGGTGTTCGCAGCGTGTCTCGTGAGACTCGAGGGACAAATGCATAGCAAGACACACATCCACATCTTAGGGGCAGTCCATCTATCCAAGCCAACACAATGACTTATCTATATGCAGGGCAGTCTCCGAGTATCTCAGGATTGGCAGTTGTTGGTCCAGCATACCAATGACTCATTCATCTGATGCTAATGGCAGTTGTGACCCATGGTGGCTAATGACGCATGCAGTTCAGCTCTCCATCAAAAGCCATTGTCCGACCGATGCGAATGCATGGAACACTATCAAATAAACTCTAGTATACAGACGAGATGAACCATCAGAACAGTTATCGTTGTTGCGAGACAATCCGACTTATCACTTGAACATATTCAGGCACAATATGGTTCTCTCGAAGCATAGACGATAGTGAACATGTTCATGCACTCTTAGACAGGCATTTCAGGATTCTCGTTAAGCAGACATATCGTTTCAAAGACAAGTTAGGTGAGTTCGTTCATTAACATGTAAGACAGGTTCTATTATTCTCTTATAAAAATATTGCAAGCAAAAATTCAGATTATTATTAAGGCATGCAAGAATCAGAGAACAAAGTTCTGCCCACTCACCTGATACATAATGCCGACGCGGAGCGGGGCATTACATACTTACCAACAAACAAAAAGTTTCGTCCTCGAAACTTCAAGGATAAACTTCTCGATATTTCGAGCAGTGATAGTGCCATCCCTCGCCGTATTCAATCGAAACAATCAAGCAAATCAAGTTCAGTAAACATTTTGCACTTTGAGAATATCTATGGACTTATTGTATGGAACGCTCTATTGTAATACCATATCGATAATATCTCAGAGTCATAGCAACAAATTTGGGCCAGAAAATTAAATCCGCTCTGATACCATTATGTCACGCCCCGGCCCCCGAACCGAGGGGCCGCTCGGCCGGACCGTCGCCTCGCCCGCCCCCGCCAGGCCGGATTGAACCGGACGCGAATCACCGTGCCTCGGCACACCGGACGCGAATTATCGCGCCTGTCCCCCGGGTGCGAGGAAGGGATGTGTGGCCCGTTCAAATATCGGGACATGATGCCGTGCGAGCCTAGGGTTGCGCCCGCACAAGGCTTCATCGTTTAAGTTTTGGTTGGCTATCATCGCATCAATCGAGTAAGCAGCAAAAAGGGACTTGTTGCAATACAATGCATTTAGCAACTGAGTATTCGGGACAATCGAGGGACATGGGTTCTCTTAGCAAAGGCATTCGTTCCATACATTATGCCCCCTTATAGGATAATATCTCGGGGCACAATTAAAACCAGGATTTTGGGTCTTAGGGACTGAAGCACGCCTATCGCTCCCTCGGATGATCCAGTACCTGCAAGCAAGTAAACTGTTGGTGGGTCAGCACTTTTATAAGTACTAGTGAGATAAAATAACTGAACAGAAACAAGCATTCACTAAAACCAACACTAAGTAATCATGTTATAAAATATTATATTACTAGTGATCTTTCTAGTTTTACCTATGTTCATTTCATACAGTTCGATAGCAGAGTCATATTACATTGTTTTGAAAACATCTTTGAAATAGAGTTTCATATTGAATAAGCAAGCAAGACAAGCCGATATTCTATTTCAGGGTGTGCGCAGCATTTTTTGTGTGGCTGGAGGGACAAATGCATAGCTAGACACACATGCACATCTTAGGGGCAGTCCATCTATCCAAGCCAACACAATGACTTAGCTATATGCAGGGCGGTCCCTGAGTATCTCAGGATCGGCAGCTGTTGGTCTAGCATACCAATGACTCATTCATCTGATGCTAATGGCAGCTGTGACCCATGGTGGCTAATAACGCATGCAGTTCAGCTCTCCACCAAAATCCATTGTCCGACCGATGTGAATACATAGAACACTATCAAATAAACTCTAGTATGCAGACGAGAAAAACTATCAGAACAGTTATCGTTGTTGCGGGGCAATCCGACTTATCACTTGAACACATTCAGGCATAATATGGTTCTCTCGAAGCATAGATGATAGTGAACATGTTCATGCACTCTTAGACAGGCATTTCAGGATTCTCGTTAAGCAGACATATCGTTTCAAAGATAAGATAGGTGAGTTCGTTCATTAACATATAAGGCAGGTTCTATCATTCTCTTATGAAAATATTGCAAGAAAAAACTCAGATTATTATTAAGGCGTACAAGAATCAGAGAACGAAGTTCTGCCCACTCACCTGATACATAATGCCAACGCAGAGCGGGGCATTACAAGAGGTAGATCCAGGAAGTTCAGGAAGGGCCTGAACCGGGAGGTCAAATCCCACACGAACGGAGATCCTACCGCCACCTTCGAGAAGATTCTCAGATAGGCGCAGAGAGCGGAGGATGACTTAGAGCTTGGCTCTAAGAGGCCGAGGGACACAGGAGGATCCAGCACCAACACGGGTCCAGCGAAGAGGCCTCATTTTTAGCAGAAGAACCAGAGGCCTTACCATCACCAGAGTCAGCTATATCACGGACCGGCTAGAGCGTCGGTACAGCAGATGCATCAGATCCAGAGGGCAGTAGTTCCTTGCACTTTCTGTAAGAAACAAGGACACGGATGGGATGCATACAGGATGAGGCTAGGCCAATGCTTATGCTGTGGTTCAGGAGATTATCAGTTGTGGGCTTGTCCTAAAGTCCCAACTCGTCCAGTTCAGGGTGGAGGACAGGCACAGAGGGCACCCGCTAGACCACCAGCGGGGCAGCAGAGAGGACCTCTTCCACCGCAGCAACAGCAGTTTGTCTAGCATCATCAGCAAAGAGGAGCGCAACGACATGGGCGAGCTTTTGACTTGACTGTCGAGGAGGAGGAGCCAGTTGGCGATGTCATCTCAGGTTCAGTTTATCTCAATTTCTTTCCAGCTCATGTTTTGTTCGATTCTGGTGCTTCTTATAGCTTTGTTTCTGTATCTTTTGCTTTGAGGCATCGTCTTGAGTCTGAACCATTGGCGAGGACTTGCAAGATCATGACCGGGGGTAGGATTATCCTGGTCAGTGATGTTTGTAAGGACTAGAGAGTTTATTTGGGAGGCCATGAGTTGACCGTATATCTACTTGTAATGCTACTTTTGAGCTACGATATAGTACTCGGGATGGATTGGTTGAGTAGACATCATGCTAGTATAGATTATCGTGGAGGCAGAGTTTTATTTCAGATGCCATGAGAGCTGGAGTTCGAGTTTTTCCGAGGAGAAGAGCAGAGTGAAGGTGATTTATATGGAGCTTTGGTAGAATAGTAGGAGTTGCCACATCCATTGATTACGGAGTTCTTGGATTTCTTTCCAGAGGAGTTGTCGGAGTTGCCGCCGGATAGAGATATTCAATTTTTGATAGATTTGGTGCCAGGTGCAGAGCCGATATCTCAGTACGTCTATAGAGTCAACAATAGAGAACTGGCAGAGTTGAAGAAGCAGGTGGATGAGTTACAAGATAAGGGCTTTATCCATTCCAGTTTATCACCATGGGGTACTCCAGTACTTTTTGTACCAAAGAAGGATGGGTCGGTACGTATGTGTATCGACTACAGGGCACTTAATAACCTCACTATCATGAATAAATACTCATTGCCACGGATAGATGACTTGTTTGACCAGTTGAGCAGAGTGAAGGTATTCTCAAAGATAGACTTGAGGTCAGGGTACCACCAGGTGAAAGTGAAGAGGGAAGACATCTCGAAGACAACTTTCAGGACTTGTTATAGGCAGTTCGAGTTCTTGGTGATGCCGTTTGGGTTGACTAATGCCCCGGCAGTGTTCATAAACCTGATGAACAAGATATTTCATCAGTATCTGGATTAGTTTGTTGTAGTCTTCATTGATAATATTCTGATATATTCAAAGACCCCAGAGGAGCATGAGCAGCACTTAAGGATAGTTCTGGAGACACTCAGGAAGGAGAAGCTGTATGGTAAGTTATCTAAGTGTGAATTCTTCCTTGATAAGGTTGAATTCCTTGGGCATATTATTATAGGAGATGGAATCTCGGTAGATCCGAAGAAGATTTTAGCAGTTGAATTATGGTCTACCCCGATTTCGGTAGTAAAGATCAGGAGTTTTCTTGGATTGGCAGGCTACTATCGGAGGTTTGCTCAGGACTTTTTGAGACTTGCAGAGTCGATGACTAGACTAACCAGGAAGGATGTAGAGTTCGTCAGGACTAAGGATTGTCAATCAGCATTTGAGGAACTGAAGAGGAGGTTGACCACAGCTTCCATCTTGACATTGCCATCAGGAGTAGGAGGATTTTCTATTTATAGTGATGCATCAGGAAAGGGTTTGGGTTGTGTGTTACAGCAGCACGGGAAGGTGATTGCCTATGCTTCCAGGAAATTATGCCCGCATGAGAAGAACTACCCTACATATGACTTGGAGTTGGCAGCGGTTATCTTTGCTCTCAAATTGTAGAAATACTACTTGTATGGAGAAAGAGTGGAGATCTTCACAGACCATAAGAGCTTGAAGTATTTGTTTACACAAAAAAAGCTCAACATGAGACAGCGGCGATAGTTGGAGCTGATGAAAGACTTCGACATATCTTTGCAGAACCATCTAGGAAAGGGCAATATAGTTGTGGATGCTTTGAGCAGGTATCCTGTGGCTATGTGCTTGACGAGAGACAGATATTTATTGGCAGATCTTGACAGTTTGACCATTGAGGTATTAATTTCTGGAGTCGCAGCACAGATGTGGGGGCTTCAGAATCAGTCGGAGCAGATGGACTGGGTCAGAGTCGGACAGTACGAGGATAAGTCTCTGAGGAGCATCAGATCATAGGTCCAGATTGGGTTTGCAGAGGACTTTATCGTCGCAGATGATGGATCATTGTGGTATGGTACAAGATTATGTGTACCGAGAGGAGTATTGCACGAGGAGATTATGTAGGAGGCACATCGTTTTTAGTACTCTATGCATCTAGGTGCCAACAAGATGTATAGAGATATGAGAGAGAGCATGTATGGTGGTATGGCATGAAGCGAGAGGTAGCTAGCTTCGTGTCCAGATGCTTAGTTTATCAGCAGGTCAAGGCGGAGATACATAGGCCAGGCGGATTGCTTCAGCCTTTACCCACTTTGGAGTAAAAATGGGAGCATGTGACCATAGATTTTTTATCGAGACTTCCACGTTCTCCAGGAGGTAAAGATACAATTTGGGTTATCGTGGACAGGTTGACCAAATCAACCCACTTTTTGCCATTCAAAGTGGGTACATCTACGGAGAGACTCGTGGAGATGTATATGCACCAGATTGTCAGATTGCACGATATTCTAGTAAGCATAGTCTCGGATCGGGATAGTCGCTTTACATCCCACTTTTGGAGGAGTTTATAGGCTAGCTTGGGCACTCAGCTCAAGTTCAGCACTGCTTATCACCCACAGACGGACGGACAGTCAGAGAGGACTATTTAGACTCTCGAGGACATGCTACGCACTTGTGTTTTGGATCTTAGAGGTTCTTGGGAGGATCACCTTCACTTGGTAGAGTTTTCATATAACAACAACTACCAAGCCAGTATCGAGATATCACCATTCGAGACGTTGTATAGACGGAGATGCCGTACTCTATTTTTTTGGGATGAAGTTGGTAAGAGAGCTTTATTGGGACCAGAGATAGTAGTGGATGTAGCTGAGAAGGTGAAACTTATCAGGGACAGACTTCGAGTGGCGCAGGACAGGCAGCGACATTGGGCCGATAGCCAATAGAGACCTTTGGAGTTTGAGGTATAACTTTAGTTTTATTTTGCTTGTGTTTGATTGTTGTTTGTTAGAGTGCTAAGGTTGTGTTTCATATTAGGTTGGAGGTCTAGTTTTCTTGAGAATTTCTCCGACACGTGGCACGATTCATTTTGGTGGAGGCAAAAATCTTAGTCCGCGATTCATCGGACCTTTCAGTATTCTTGAGAGGGTCGGTGCAGTTGCATACAGACTAGACTTACCACCTGTACTTGGGGGAGTACACAACGTGTTTTACGTGTCGTAGCTGAGATGGTACGTGGCAGATCCCAGTCATGTGTTGAATCACTCTAAGATAGAGGTGGGCCCTATTCTTTGCTATCCAGAGCAGCCAGTGGAGATTCTAGATCAGAGAGAGAAGGTATTAAGGAATGAGACAATTCCTTTGGTGTGCGTCGCATGGAGGCATCACTCGCCAGAAGAGATTACCTGGGAGCGAGAGGCCGAGATGCGCGAGTGATATCCATATATGTTCGAGCCGTGAGGTATAATTCTTTCTTGCATTGTATTGTTTGCTTTTGGTAGTTAGTTTCTTCCTTAATTTTGAGGACAAATTTTTTCTAAGGTGGGTAGGATTGTCACCCTCATATTTTTATTCAAGGGTAGTTTAGTAATTGACACGAGTATTTTAAATTTAGGATATATTTAATTTAAATATTGTACATGCATGATTATTTAATTATTGTATTATTATTGATTGTTAGTTGTAGATTTATTTTAGACTTGTGTAGTGGACCTAACCTATTTTATTATATGCATGAACCAACATTTTAGATGAGTTTAGTTTGAGCCCATGAATTAGGCCCATGGATTACAAGGTTGTATTAGTTAGTGAAACCATTAGACTAGAACCTTCCCTCCCGAATTAATTTCTTCATGAGAGGCCCCAAGGGATAAATAGGATATTTCACATAGCTTGGGAAAGGGTTTTTGGTCGGCCACAATAGAGGGAGGAGAGAGAGAGAGTGCCTCACTTCATTTTATTTCTAATTCCTTTAGATCGACATTTTTTCTCTTCCAATTTCCTTCATTTTCTCATCATTCCTCCACCATTTTTTTCTCAAATTCTTTTTCTATTCTTCATTGGAGGCTTTTATATCAAGGATCTACAAGAAGGAAGCAAGGATCAAGAAAGAGGAGGCCAAGATCTACAAGGAGAGGAGCTACTTTGCATTTGAGAACTTTTTATTGGGAATCCATCTCTCAATAGGTACATTTCAATTTTCTCCCTTCTAGTAGACTCTAAATCTGATATTTAACCATGAGAAACTAACCCACATGCATAGGCTACCCATAGGAATTAGTTTTAGGTTCATCGGAGACCTACGGTGGAAGTTATGTACAATTTAGTGCCAATTTTTGGGGAATTTCGAGATTGGCACATGTAGTATTTGTCATATGGTCTAATAGATCAAATTAACATATGATTGTTTATTTGTGACTAGTGTCTTGTCCATAATTGGGTACGTATAGGCCGTATCTCGTCAATTTGATAAAATAGGTTGATTTTGGGGGTTTTCCTCCGACACGGGGCCTTGTACATATCATATTGTGATACGGACACGTAGTTAATCTAATTACTATACGTAGTGCTCATATTTAGTGTATTAGACTTGCTCGTGTCCTCTGGGATACGTTTGGTTGTGTGTTGGAACCGTATCGCAAGCGTATCATAAAGTTAGTGTGATACAGGTGCGGTGCACTCCACGTGTTTGATATTTTGCCTTTAATTCTATTTGTGCATATGTATTTATATATCTATATGCTATTTATGTAATATATATATATGTATATAATGGTTTATATAGTTAAGTATATATATATATATATATATATATATATATATATCAAGGTGTCATAATTAGCAGTGAGTAGAGGAGCTAGCAGTAGCAGCCATGTATTACACAGAGTAGAGCCACAGCACAGCAACTCGAGGCAGAGAGTTTATAGCAAATTCAGAGCACTGGCAGTGCAGCAACAGCACAGAGCAGCATGTTGATGCAGTGGACTGCATTAGCACTTGCCACTGGATGTGCAGTCGGGTAATGCACAACCAACTACACGGGAAGAGCAGTGTGCAGTTCAGCATTTAGAGGCAGTACTCGTGCACTACTGTGCACTCAGTGGCAGCAATAACTCAGGGATGTGCACATAAAAGTCAACTCGAGGCAGTACAGAATACTGCATTCAGCAGGAGAGGAATTCATCTGAGAAATTGAGAGGGCAGCAGCTAGGGTAGCACTGTGTATCAACTAGGTTTCAGTAGGTTTCAGTCGGGCATTGTATCAGTTAGTTAAGGTATCAGTCAGTTTCAGTTCAAGGTATTAGGTTAGTTGAGGTTTTGGGTGTCAAGGTATTTGGGTATTGGTTTAAGTAATTAGTTGATCTATTAGTTGTTTATGTTAGTAGTAGATATATTAATACAGTTAGTCTATTATATATTTCTAATAGGTAATGACATTAGATAGTTAGTATGATACTTGGTATATATATATAGTTATCTATATGAGTATGTATGTATACATGTAGTTATGAGTTGTTGGTTGTAGTAGATATATATATATATTTTGGTGTGGGTATATTAGTAGTTTAGATAAATTATAGTTAGTATTTTAGTTGGGGTTTTATATTTTTGTATTAGCTATATGTTAGAGTTTTAGATTACCTCGGGGTACCAAGGTATTGGGTCGATACCCAAGGAATTGAGTTTGGGTATCGAGATAGGTGCGATATGCATTGGTGCAAGGCCAAGGTATCATGTTTCATTTGTATTGTTATAGTGTTATGATTATTGACTTATATATATCTCTAAAGTACTATTTTCTATAATTAAACTTGTGTATCTAAGGATACGACTTTTTGAGTGTTTCATAGTATCATAGTTTAGTTAGTATAGCTTAGTTTCACTTAGTATCCTAGTGTTAGACTCTTGCAACCTAGATTTTATCGGTTTGACTTAGAAATGGCTTATTGACCTATAATTGCATCAACTTAATTAATTTTTATTCTTGAACCTTTTATTGATGCAACATACCATATATAAGTCTGTGTGACACCAGCTTGGGCATCGAGAGACACACCTTGCTCAGGACTTCAGGCGAGTACATTTCTTTGATAGTTTTTAATTCATAATATTGTATATATGCATGTTCTAGAATTGTATACTTGATCCTGACACAGTGATTTCACAGACCGGTACTACATGGATCCCATCAGGAGATGTTATCCTATACCGTGTTCAGCGGGTACTTGTGTACATATATTTTATCGTGTATATTAGGTATTGATTACATTCGTGTTCACACACTGCTCGTATTCATTGTGCTTATTTGTGTACACCCACCGCTCGTGTTCGGAGGTTATGATATTCATGTACACCCACTGCTCGTGTTCAGTAGTTATATTTTGTGTTCGTAACATGTCGTGATTAGATCCATCAATATTAGTTGGGGGTGGGAGAGTAGGAGTTGATTATGTGATCAAAGCCAATTATTACATCGTGTACATTATGGTTACATACCTTACTTGTAATCGTCTTACCTGATCACCTTCACCCAACCCGATCACATAATAAACTTCTATTTTGAGGCACAATAGTTTATATTGCAGTTACTTCATCATATTGTTGATATTCATATTGTTAATCTATATTCTTGTATATTACCTGTATATTTATTGTTCATTCATTCATATGTTTTGTGATCTTATATTTCATTTCTATTATTTGTTTTATATGCTTGATTATGTTATTGGAACTGCTTTCAGAGGTATGTAATTTGCTCCAATCCTGATTGGATATATTTTTTCCCAGAGCAGTGTCCCACATTCTACGGGCCGCAGGACGGCCTACCTATAGAGGATACTCCTATAGACCAGGTGTAAACACCCTGATTTTTCAGAATAATTTTAATATATTTTTCCCCATATTTTCGGTATTTTTCTGGATGAAGAGCTAAGGTAATTGTGATTAAAAAAAATTTAAATGCTGTTAATTGATGTTAAAATATTATGGAAATAATATTTTATGGTGTATAATGGAAAATCGGACATAAGGTAATTTTCTGTGAATTTATTGGACTCCGGAATCATCTTTAAAGCCCTAAAAACTATTGTAGAATTAAACCGATTTAAACCTGACTGAACCCGGTTCATTTGAACCAAAATAAACCAAACCACAGTGAACCAAACCGCTCTACTGAACCAACCCAGCTTAACGGGTCGGTCGGGTCAGATCCTTGAACCCGACCCAAACCCAAACCCGAACCCGACCAAACCCTAGCCGCCGGATTCACTGTAGCAGCCTATATAATTGCTCCTCGACTTCCGTGCCAACCCCGCCGTCAGACCTCTCTCTCCCTCTCATCTCGCCGTCGCCGCCGTCCTACGGATCCCCAGCCGCTGCCGCCCGCGAGCGCCACCAAACCCCGACGCAGTCGCCATCCCCGACGAGCGTCTCCCCGCGAGCCGCCCAGCCCCGTCTCCTCAGACCCTCAACGCCACCCTCCTCCTCTTCCCTCAGCCCCGTTCGGCCCGACAGCGTCTCCCTCTCGTCGACCTCCGCCGACCAGAGCAGCCTCCTCCGCCTCGAGCACAGCAGATCGACTCTGCTCCCCTCCGCAGCAGCGCCCAAGCGAGCCGCCTCTGCTCAGCCCGACAGCGTCTCCCTCTCGTCAACCTCCGCCGACCAGAGCAGCCACTCCCCGGCCGCCCCGAGCACAGCCACCCTCCGACGGTTCTCCGGCAGCACCCTGAACCCTAGCCTGGACACAGTTGACGTTGGACACGAAACAGTACCCTCGGACACGTGAGAATCAGTCTTCACGGAGCCCTGTTCAGGTAGCATTCCCTCTCTCCTCGTAATTACATTTTTGATTCCGTCCGTTGCAACGCGTAGACTGCATAACCCTCTCGATGTCCGTGTAACTCGCTCGGTGCGTCGCGTCCTGTGGTGATCGCAAACCGCGATCCAAAAACCGGAAAACAAACGTCCTGTTTCACCCCGGAACTGAGTATGTCCCGCCAAACGGGACTACTTGGTCCCACGCGGTCTTCACCAAAATGTGCGCGTCGTTGTTACGGACGTGTGGGATTTCGCAGAAGTAGATTCGGATGTGCGTGCACACCGGAATCAACGCGTATCCACCGACAACGCCCCGTATCTGTCCATTCTGGAACATGCTGTAACTTTGTGTACACACGTCAGATCGAAACGAAACTTATGCCATCGGACTCGTAGCAATACGCTGGTCCTGTGACCCAAGTTTGGTTCGATTCTGAGAACGTTGACAAAATCGCGTATCGTGGGCCCCACAGGCTCTACTTGACGGGCGATTTTGTGATCGGCTCATCGAAATCCAATTCTGAAAGTTCCGTTGGGTTCGTATCATCGTTCCTGACTTTTTGACACTAATTTTGACGAATTTGGAGACCTTTGACCCTGACACATTTTTCGGTGCAAAGTGGCCCACATGCGGACCCCGCTTTGGCCCGAAAATGACATTTTTGCCCTTTTATCCAAATTGGACTTAAGGACAGGCGTTTCTAGCTATTTGATATCTTCTGAGACTGTTGGTGATGTTTATTACAGCTTTTGGAGGAGTACCCACAGGATCCACTGATACAGGGACGACTGTTGGTATTCAAACCCCAGGCAAGTGTACATTGCCAAACTCTGCAGTCTTGTTACATATTTTCCTTGACTTATTTATATTGTTGTGCATTCTTAACCTAGGACCGTGTGACTTACTCAGCGTCCAATTATTAGTCGGGTGCCAACACCGTACGCGGTGTTGTGTATTGTCATCTAGAGATGGACATTCGTGACCCCTTTACATTCTCGTACTGGTCTTACCAAGTACGCTATACCCCAGGACACTTGACACTTTACATGAGACAGGATCTATCCTGAGATATTCATGGTGATCCTGTATAGGATACAGGACTTGACAGAGATACTATATTCATAGATACTTTATGACTTGTTGCATTAGCTATGATCGTGCGTGACATGTACATGAGACGTTATGGACATGAGACGTGTGGTTACATTGGGTGGGGAGAGACACAGGCTACAGGCTGATCATACATATATATCCCCTATTATTGTGAGGCGCAAGACTCTGAAACCCGAGCTTGGCCTATTACTCATTATCACTGCTACCGGCTCCCCGACACAGAGCTTGTAGTGGTTTCAGCCTGAGTTCTAGTGCTGCTCTCATCTTGCATATCACTTAGCTGGTTATTTAGTATTTTCCTATTGTTCCATTTATTGCTGGAGAGACACACAGGCTACAGGTTGACTATATTATGACGGCTTCTCAGTCTCCCGCTGAGCTAGGCCACCTCATGATCTCACTACTACCGGCTCCCCGACACAGAGCTTGTAGTTGTTTCAGCCTGAGTACTATTGATGCTCTCTTTTGCATTTCACACAGATGGTTACATACTTACCCTATTTATACTCATTATTTGCTGCACTGCTTATATTTTAGCTTGTATTATTATCTGTACCTTGCTATGTCCCCTGAGGACCTGGATATGGATTATGTCCCCAGGATTTGCAGACGAGATCTATCCCGAGGTATACGGGACCGCAGCAGGAGCTGATACAGGAGCTGGACCGACATCCAAGGATGAGGTGTTAGCTGAAGACTTCTCCTGAGCATCCATGTTTCATGCTCAGCATTTACTTTATTTCAGTCATTTATATTTTGGTCTGTCGAACCAGTGTATCTGATATTTATCGGGTTGTTCCCCGAAGCACTTTGTTGAGACTGGTTGATGATTTATATTCCTTATATTCTGTGGATCATATTTTATTCTTGTATGGATGAGATTAGTTGTGCCCTGTTGTCGTAGACTTGATTTTACAGCTTAAGTACGCCCTGATGGATCCATCAAATTGGGTTTGTCCATCGGTACGTGCTGCTGGCCATTGCCACGTGTCTAGTCCCTCGGTATTTTGGGACTGGGGAGTACACCAGGAGGACTTAGTTGTAGAGCCCGAGGAGGTCTAGTTTATTTATGTTTGATTGTATTAGACTATTATATTGTTGAGATTCAAAACTTGTATATTATTTTATATTATGGATTGTATCTTTATTCTTTCCTTTGTTATTCCATTTGTGCATTATCTTTCTTAGTTTGTTTTGTGATTAAGATTAGTTATTCATGTGAGATACCATATTGCTCCTCCGTTTAGAGTTGAGATGATTGACATATACCGTATTATACTATTAAGATGTTAAATAGTTAGAAATGACCCAGACAGCGTTCTACCGTCGATGATGCGGCGTAGGCTGGGCGTAACCACGTACTCATTCCCGAATATCCGAAAGCGGGTCATGACAATCCTCGACCCAATGCTTTCTTCCTCAAGTTCTCCTCTAGCAATGATAAACTTCTTGGCCTCCTTAAAATGGAAATGAGAGGGATAAGATTTGGGAATGGGTGGATTAGGGTTTGCTTCCAAATTTGGAAATGAATTAATTAGGAAAGAAAATAGAGGCTATTCATGAATAAAGATGCTTATATTGCCACCTAATAGGGTTAGGGTTAGTTTTAGGAATATTTGAATTGAATCAAAGGCCCGTCTTATTCTCTCATGAATAGGATCAACTAATCCTATAGAAGGAATATTCTATTATTGAGTCTAAATAGGTTTAATAGACTTAATCTAGTCATGACTAACTAATGACTCAAGTTAAATAGTCTAAACTCAATAACTAACTCATTCTCCTAATGAGTCAAACCATGAATAAATATTTAATTGAATCAATGGGTCAAGTCAAGTCAAGTCTAGTTATGTCCACTAGTGTCAAGTCTAATTAAATAGTCTAATCCACTAACCAATAATAATACTAGTTATAATATATATATCATACACATTATATATTAAATAAAATATACACACAATATTTATAATAATACAAAATATCAAAAATACCCATATTCTAGAAATATGAAAGTTACAGCTATCCATCAGTATGGATTCTTTTCTCGCCCTGTGGCTTGTACTGAGTAGTCTTACTGAGGTGACGACCCAGAATGCGTGATCTGTCGGCTTCAAACATGTTGGTACCAGAAATAGTACACAGGGGTCTCCTTCTTTTCACATGTACCCATGATCTTGAATATTAATAAAAATCCTTAAATCTAATGGACTTCTATATATACTCATGATCTTGAATATTAATGAAAATTTTGCCTTCTTTCCTGTTTGGAACTTTTCTTCTTGTTATGGATATCTTGTGAGTATTATACCAGAGATAATTTGGACGTAGTATAACATCATAACGGCGATAACGCTAAGTCCTATCAAAAATATGGACGTGATAGGTTAGATTGGTTCCATTAAGGAGGTCCGATAGAGACATCATCTGCGATGGTGGAGATATTTTGGTGTAGAACCGAGAGTCAAGCATATCTTTTTGTAGCTGAGCACGATCATGGCAGAGTATTTTATGGAGAAAAGCAAAAAAAATGAGTCAGAGGTAATATGGATGTGACTGCTTTCTTGGGCGGCTCATAGTTCAGAGGTGATATGGACATGAACTATTCACTTTGAATATATTTTTGTGGGGATGACAATAAAAGGGATGAGTCAGAGGTAATATGGACGTGATTGTCTTCTTTTGGTGGGGAGGATGACTCATAGTTCAGAAGTAATATAGACGTGAACCATTTATCTTCAGAAATTTTTTTTGAGGATCCGTTACCCCTTGCGTACTCGGGATTCCTGAGTACGGATAATAGATTTGTCTGCTTACTATGGACGGTACATAGAGATAACATCTTGAGGATGATGCTAACTATAGACATTGTCCTCTATTTACCTTTACTAGGGGTAGAAGTGACAAATAAAAATTACTATTAATTTTTTTTTTTTTTTGGAGCTGCTGCCTTGATTAGGTATAGTAGTTCTTCAGAAACTTGTCGTTGATGGGTATCATAAGCAAGTCACCGTTGGGCTTGGCGAGTTTATATGCACCACTGGAATATATCGTCTCTACCACGAAGGGACCTTCCCACTTGGGTTAGAATTTTCCCTCTTTCTTGTGGGTCATGACCATTGGTCTTCTCACTGCGAGGACTAGGTCGTCCACTTGAAATTTCCTTTCCTTGACCCTTTTGTTGAAGAAGCCATGCTTGGTATAGCTCAATGCATTATTGAGCTAAGAGGCATTTTTCATCGAGTTGCAAGCCTCGCCGATGATTTTCTTTAGTAAACAGCGAGTTCTTGTCGAGATCTGCTGACGTCGTATTGATGGACAATGTTTGCTTGAATAAGTCCCCGATGCTAGTATCTGAGTCCCAAGCGAAAGACTATGACGAGTG
Organism: Iris macrosiphon; assembly: GCA_036927795.1. NCBI lineage: Eukaryota > Viridiplantae > Streptophyta > Magnoliopsida > Asparagales > Iridaceae > Iris > Iris macrosiphon. The sequence continues at coordinate 295,250 of JAYESA010000032.1, read as the reverse complement.
AGATTTTACTTTATTTTCCTCTTCCGAGTCTTCAGGAGTTGTGGGAGGAATGATATACCCCAAACTATAATCGATTCATTGATAGTATGTTTCAGGTTTGCCTTTGGGGGCAAAGTGATATAGTGGTAAACGTTGTCCTTTGCCGTGATTCAGGCCTTGGTCACTCTTCAAGTCATATCCCATCTTCTAGAGAATATTCTTAGTTTGTATGCTATAGTAGTGAAGTTGTTTTGACCACTTTTTTCTTCTGGCTCTTCGTAGATGAAATCCCAGCAACCTTCAATTTTTTCGAAGATGATGGGTTTTCCCCTTTCTTTCTTGATGGAACGATGAAGCATGGGTCTTGGCTGAGGCAGATCATATTGACCGCATGAGTAGTATCTACTTGCGTATGAAGGTGTAAACCTATACCCTACTCTAAAGAGTATGCGATGCTCCAATGCGCGACAACAGAGCAATTCAAAGAGAGGAATTTATTGATAAAATAAGGTATCTCCTCTGAAGGGATTATGTCGTCGTAGGACGGTATATCGGTAGACGCTGCAACATACTCTTCCAGTTCATCTCCTTCGATGATGGTTAGTGATGTTGGTGGTGACAGAGTCCTTCTGCGGAGCTTGACTACCAATTTCCCTGGCATTTTTATGGTCAGGGAACTCTTGTCTGGAATACGTCCCTATCCCTGGAGCTTGACCACCAAAGGTTCTGGCGCTTTCCCGTGAAGCTTAACCACCAGGGGGATAGATGTACGAGGAGGACATCTTTTGATACGAACCCTTAGGGGATCTCCAGAAGTTGTGGCCATATCGGCCTCACCATCAGCGTCATTGCCTTCTTCATCTAGGTAAAAAAAATTATAAAGGACCGAGTCAGAGTAATACGCCTCGACCCCTTTGAAAGGATCTACGTCGACAAATTTTGTTTTGACCATACCGTCTGCATTGACGTAATTTAAATATTGGTGGAGATTGGATAGGACGATCATATACTCGTATATCTACGGGCGTCCTAGCAAGACGTTGTAAGACACCTCTACGTCGATAACATAGTAGTTCACCTCTGTGCGGAGATCACCTATCTGGCACTTCAGATGAATCTTGCCTAGAGGATAACTTCTTCCAGCGTTGAAGCCGTTGATGGTGGTATTCGTGGCTGCTAGCCGATGCATCGGTATTACCAAGGTTTGTAGCAAACTCCATGGGATAATGCTGAGGGATGGGCCGGGGTCAATGTGCATTCAATCCACTTTAATGGCTATGATATATTCCATGTAATATAAAGGGCGATCGTACTTGCTATTCTTTAGTAATATATCATGCTGAGAGAATTTGATATTACGGATCGCCTCCATCACATTATTGTATTGGGGACATACAGCATGGTCTTCGGCTGGTGGCTTGATCGGGTCAGATAAGATTCGGTATTTTGTAATGTCGCACTCAGAGCATGACGAGTCTCTTTGGAGAGACGTAGGAGCTCAAAGAGAAACAACTTCATGAGAGTGTTGGTGATTTATACCAAAATATCAAAGTTGTACGGGTTCTCCAGCCCTTGAGTCATGTCCTTTCACAGAGGTTTGTCGAAGCGCATCTCCTTCTACTTTTGTTTGTCCACTGCAGGAAGCTGGGATGGACCTGAATTAGAGGTAGAAGATGGAACAGTTGGGGGTGCACCATCTTCGGGAGCATTATAGTCGGTTGGTAAGAGAGGCCTGATCTCGTTATACTAGCGAGAGCCTCGTCTGCTGATGGGAAGATTGTATGACATGACCTGGTCTTATTAGATTTAGATATAGAAGGCACTGCTTGAAGCATCATTTCGGGGACGAGGTCTGGATGGACCCATATGACTTCATCTCTTGGAATAGTAAAGGGGACCAATCCATCTGCTCGGGCTGGAGGGAGGTTAATGACCTCCATGATTTTCCTAGGAATAGGGACGACACCATCTTGAGCCTCAGTTATTCGAAAAGTACCGAACTGGAGAGACACCATGTTTGTAGTGACTTTCTTGTCCTCATAGTCCAGGAAAAGAGCTTTAGAGTCAATTAGTCGATGTATCTACCTTTTTATTATGTAACAGTCATGTGTGGCATGGTGGACATATCGATGGAAGTGGCAGTCTTAGGATTGTCGACCTTATATGTCTCGTCGGGGTGCCTGATGTCAGGTAGCTTGAGCTTGTTACCCTTCATCAACACTTTGAAGAGCTCCATGAAAGAACTTTTTCTTGAAAAACTCTTTGAAAGCCTCCCAATTAAGTCCTCTAACAGTAAGTCTCGGCTCCGTATGATACCAAGTTAACACGATATCGAACATCTGGCTGCCGGTGGCCTCGATCTGCAGAATCTCTGGAATCTGAGCCAAGCGCAAGTTCCTCTCTATGTCCTCCAGCTATTCATCGGTGTAGAGTATCCCCTCAATACCCTTGAACACCCAAGGCATCATCCTCTTGAAGTCTACTATAGTGCCTGGTCTCTGTTGCTGCTGCTGCTGGCCAAGATGTTGTTGTGCTACTCTCTCCACTACTTGGAGAGCTACCTGATGAGCATTCTCCATGCTCTACCTCATCAGCTCATTCTGTGCTTGGTGCACCTCTGCCTACACCCTCTGTGCCTCAGCCTGAACTCGCTGAGCTTCTGCAGATATCCTCTAAGCATCCACTATGCCCTGGATCATTGCGAACATCGGTGCTCCATCAACGGGCACACCTCCTATAAACGGAATCTATGGTGGTAGAAGGTCCTCCGTAACAGCCGGGATAACCCTCTGGACAGGTGGGGAAGGAGGACCCCCAAAAACTATAAAATCTCCTATATGAGCAGGTGAAGTAGAAGAAGAAACTCCAGCTGTCTAGGTAGCAGGTCGAGAGGTGGCAGACCTCTCGGAAGCTGCGGGTCCCAATCTCAGCGACCTAGTCTTCGGTGGCATCCTGAAGATAGATCAAAATAAGAAGAAATCAATTAAGGCAAAAGATACAACATCATCAAAGAAGGACATTAGAATTTAAAAGAAGCAACTATTCAGAATAGCAAAAATAAAATTAGAAATTTCCTAGTTGTGATTGAGCATACTCTTATCTATCCCCTATCTCATGCTCGTAATAGTACTCTAAGTCTGAGCACTACTACGATACTGTACTAGTTGTGACCTAATCTTACTCTTCTAGAGTTGACCTGCATGGGCCACCACTAAAATGTGTCACAACCCACACCCAGAATTTGGGCATCGGCGGTAGAACGCTGTCTAGATCTCAATAGTACCAACTCAACTCACAAATAACCTGTCAATGATCTCAACTCCATAAGGAGGACTATGAATATGCATATGATCATTGTAGAAGCATGAAAAATACTCTGGGAGGATCTACGCAGCATCTTGATGCAGAGCAGCATAAACAGAGACCTCCAAAGCTACCGGGCGTACAACCGAGCTTTTCTGCCAAATACAGCATGAAAATGAGCCCAAAGGACCATCTGCGTAAGTGCAGTACGTCCAGGCCACTCCGGCGTAAGACAGAGTTCTTCATCGCCTCCATGGCGTAAAACTCAGCCGCTCTCAAAGCAGCATTAAAGCGTACGAGGAATGCTTCGTCTTCCCCGAGATGAACCTGTCAAGTCACGTAGTGAACCTGACCTCTGACTCCTGACAAAAAGTGCTGCACAGCCACCCAGACGATGGCTGGAAACGGTGGCAGACCCCTCGGGACGCACCCCACAGTATGATGACGGATCTTCGCATTTAATGCAGAGGATTTGGTTGAAAGATCACCGAACCGTCGTTTACTGAAGTCCCCTCAGCACAAATCGTTCTCTCGCGTAGAAGGGAATACGCTGTCCTGTTTTACACAGGCAAGCATGAGCTGTTTCACGCTCCGCAATAGGCAAACCGCTGCCACGTCAAAAGCTGCACCTCGTACGGGGCTCGAGGCACGTCTCTACGTCTAATTGCACAGAGCAGTGACAGTTTCCCTCGAGGCACATCTCTGCGACGGATGCACAGAGGGGCTGCAGGCCTTCAAAACACGTCTCCGCATTTAATGCACAGGATGATGGCAAATCTCTGCATTTAATGCAAGGGATTTGATTATATCTGCAAAAGCCGTAATTCCGGCTAAGACGTCCACATCAGCACTTTGGCACGGTACGTAGTGGCTTCTACGCCCAGTTAGGACCAGTGATCACGCGGCTTCCAACGCCCTCTCAGTCTCTACGACTATGCGGCTTCCAACGCCCTCTCAGTCTCCACGACTATTCGGCTCCTATGCCTGTTCGGCTTCTACGCCTCGGCTCCTATGCCTGTTCGGCTCCTATGCATGTTTGGCTTCCATGCCTGTTTGGCTTCCATGCCTGTTCGGCTCCTATGCCTGTCCGGCTTCTATGCATGTTCGGCTGCTATGCCTATTTGGCTTCTATGCCATGGCGACAGACGTTGGCTTTTACGCCCACCTCTTCTACACGAGGGATACCTACCTGCGTGGCTTTTATGCCGTGATCTTCGTAGCAATAGTACGCGTTGTGTCCCCTTAGTTGGACCCGCGTCATACGCTCATTCAAAAGATCATCCATACGCAGGCATTGGTTACTTTAACCGTCGTGTGAAAGGGTGCTGTGTTGTCCACTCCTCGGTTTTTGCACCAACGGAGTGGTCACTGTCACCAAAACTCTATAAATAGAGACCCCTATCAATGGAGAAAAAGGTCGGAACTTGAAAAGAAGATCTAGAAATTGATACCAGATCAAGATCAAACAAGTGAAGATCAAACAAGGAGAGAGGAGATCGAGAGAGAGAGAGAGAGAGAGGAGCCCGGAGCTCGGCAAAGAGTAGGGATCGACGACCTTGGCATCGTGCATCCACCCTCCTTTGCAACCTTCGAAGCTGCTACTTGTCTTCCACAACACTTCTTCAACATCGTGTAGTCCAAGGGCTAAAGTGATCGACCGCAGATCAGACACCTATAGCAATTTATACCCAGATTAAATAAATTGTACTCCCACATCCTCGTATAGGATTATATTGTACAAGTTTGTTTGTAAACAAAAGGGCGCGGGTTTCGTATAAGCCCCGTCATTGAAATACACTTTCATTCTTTCGTTTAATACCACAAACAAGATGGCGACTCTGCTGGGGACGTCTTTCTCTTCTGACGAGGAAGTAATTGCTCAACACGATGCAGTATCTATAGGAACCGTGAAGAAGACACTGGTCGTCCATTTCGACCAGTCAGCCTACGAAGACATGCTTCGAGCCGGGGGTAGCTCTCACCCTCTCTCCGTCCAAGACAACAAGAAGCTGTGCAAAGTGTGGATGCCCAAGACATCCTCTACTATTCCTGTGGACTCTCCGATCTCTCCGACCAATGAGGTTGTAGCATTTCTCCCTCCGTGCACCGCACGTAAAATTCAGTCTTCCGCTACGCGCGGTACAGACGAAACTCCGGGCAAAGCCTCAGCGCTAACCCAGGAGTATCCACTGCGCTCTACGCGTAGGAACCAGTCTCCCGCTACGCGCGGTACAGACAAAACTCTGGGCAAAGCCTCAGCGCTAACCCAGGAGTACCAACTACGCTCTACGCGTAGAAACCAGTCTCCCGCTACGCGCGGCACAGACAAAACTGCTGATGGTGCCTCAGCGCCAAGACGGAAGTACAAATCATGCTCCGCGCGCAAGACGACACCTGATCCCCACGATGGGCCAGACGAGCGCTGTGATCTCCGTAGAAGAAGGCAAGCGGCAGAATACTCAACCTCTCGGCCTTTACGCCGACGAAGGAACAATCTGCAAGAAGCCGATGGCCGACGGAAGACCTCTTCAGCTTTGCGCCAATCTGAGCAAATCTCTGCACTACGCTAGGTGAAATCCTTCGGCGTGATACGAGCTCAAGTCGCGGAAAATAGAAGGAACAAGTCATCATCTTCTTTCTCCACGACTCCCTCTGACCTGCGCAAATATCTAATCCAGAAGCGTAAAAAGAGGGGACCCTCCAATATGTCTTCTACTCCTCCTAGCGAACACTGTTGTAGTAGTCATAAAGTTGTGATTAGTTGCTGCTGTTCTAAAGCAAAGCAATCAGTTTTCGACCGGTTGAGCTATCCTCTGTCTTCTCAGGGAGAGGAACCCGCGCATGCATCTGTGAACATGGCTTCACACGAACGTAGAAGGGGGTCGAGCTCAAGATGTCATCCCTCCAGGCCTCCGAGCCAAAGGAGGTTCAATAGGCTCCTTAGTAACACTGAAGCCGGGGTGTTCCAAAACACTCGTGCGAGGTCGCGACAACCAGCTTCGTTCTCTTCCGATTCCGACGCTGGGGGTCACCAAGACCCCGAATCAGAAGCAGAAAGTGTAGAGTCAACTTCTACAGCGACCTATACTAACCCTTCAATGACGCCCAGGGAGATGGGAGTTTACGCCGTTGAAGATGAACGCGAGGAAGCTTCACCATCAGAAAGCGCGGAGCAACGTATCACCACACTGGAGACATCTCTGAAGCAAATGCAATCCATGATGGAGAACATGCACCAGATGATGCTAACTCAGCATGCAACCGCCATGGCTCAAGCATCGGCCCCGCCAACTCAGATACGAGTGGGGGTGAACTTACCAACATCCAATCCGAGCCAAGAACCTGCGCTAGATCAGGAGTCAGCAGTTCCTTCACTTCCTCACTCGCAGAATATACTGCCTCCCGACGGAGTCATGATACCACCAACTCCGTACCACTCCGTGGGCCCGCTTCCGACAGAAGATCCGATGCGGGCGGTACGAGAGTTGAAAGCCCAGTTCGACGCCTTGAAGCATAAAGATCAGCTCAAGAAACTGGGAATCAACCAGCCTTACCCAGCTATCTGGGAAGAAGTTCCTTTTCCTCCGAAGTACAAACCTCAGACTATGGCTCTATTCGAGGGGAAAACATCAACAAGTCAGTACATGAACTATTTCAGTATGATGACGGTGTTGCTACAAGGAAACGACGCCCTCCTCACTCGGGTGTTCAAAGGCTGTCTCTCAGGGGTAGCCTATCAGTGGTACCGTAGCCTGGCGGACAACTGTATTACTTCCTTCGAGGACTTCAGAGCTTTATTCTTTACACGATTCTACGAGGGAGGAATGGACATGTCCATGTCCTCTCTCATCGAAGTCAAACAGAAGGAAAAGGAGGACGTTCGCATCTTCATCGAACGTTTTCGACAGGCCACCTTACAAATGCCTCCAGGAGTTCCAGACTCTGCATTGGTAGACATTTGCAGGAAGAACCTCCTCCCCGTCATCTCGGTGTTCACAGGACCATATCAGTTCTATGACTGGCCCTCGTTCATCATCTCGGCCGTTGCCGCCGAAGACAACAGTCGCAAGGTGCGCGACAATGGCATCATGATCTCCGCCTCTGACCGGGGCAAGAGGTCATCTCCTAGCAGCGACCATCCTCGTGGTCCCAAGGGGAAAGAAGCTCTGGCAATCAACACGTCCAGGCCAAAGATTGCGGCAACCGCGCAAACGAGACCCGGAACTGCCAGGCCCGTCGAGGTCTACTCTTTCGACGACGACGATATCCCAAGTATATTCGAATGTCTCGTCAAAAGTGGCAAGATCACCCTTCCAGAGCTGAGGTGACCCCAAGAAGTCGGCAGTACTAGCGACCCCAAATACTGCATCTTCCACAGATACGTACACCACCCGACGAAGGCATGTTACGTACTGAAGAGGAAGATCCAGGGGTTAATCGATGCTAAAGCCATCACTCTGCACAACACTGAAAAGACGGTCACGGCCAACATGATCTCTCTACAGTTTGGCAGTCTGCCTCCCCAAGAGATCCCGAATGGTGTTGCACCTATCTCTCGGACAACGATGAACCTCGTCAATCTCCCTCCGGCTAGGGATCAAAACCATGACCTAGTACCCCTAACCACTCGGCGGGGCGAGATCATGTGGGTTCACCAAGACTTGGTGTCAGAGCTTGAGGAGGAAACTAACGCTACTAAAGCTGCGTCTAGAAAGAGCTCCAAGTGCAAACCATGCCATATGGTCGCGACTTCTTCGCCATCAGACGAAGACGAAGTACTAGCTGCAACCCGCTCAGGGAGAGCTTACCTCAATGACTACGGAACAAGTCAGGAAGGTACACCGGCAGATACTTCAGCTGCCAAACCGTCGGGACCCGAGCCCATCATACCAGAGATCGGTCCTCCAAGACCAACTTCGGCAGAGAAGGGAAAGCAAAAAGAAGTCCGCTTTGATAAACCTGTGAAAAATATTCCTAACAAAGGTTTAGAGAAGCCGTACAACTTCGACATCCTGGCCCAACTGGCTAATACGCCAGCCAGGCTGTCCATCTTTGAGCTGCTCAGGCTCTCCCAAGACACTCGTCTAGCCTTGAGCAAAGCGCTGGTGCAGGCAGAGGCATACTTGACCCAGCTCAAGTCCCCCGACGAAGAACCGATGGCGTGTCCCTAATGCCACAGTGTGATGGAAGTGGTCCCAAACATCACTTTCACTCAAGATGACATTCTGTTAAAACATAACAGACATGATAGACCCCTCTATTACACAGGGTACATCGGTTCCATGGAGGTCGATCGGATTCACATAGATCCGGGGTCGTCGATCAGCATCATCCCTCACAGTCTGCTTAGACCGCTGAGGATTCCTACCAGCGAACTGGCTTTCACCACCACCACAATCGTGGGTTTCAACGCTGGAAGAAGCAAACCGTTGGGGAAAATTCGCCTAAGGATCTAGATTGGCAACCTTAGATCAGTGGCCACATGTTACGTCATCGATTCAGAGGTGTCCTACAATATTTTGCTGGGAAGACCGTGGATCCACGACCACAACATTGTTCCTTCAACTCTACACCAATACCTTAAATATGTAGACGCACAAGGAACAGTACAAACGGAGGTTGCTGACCTAAATCCGTTCAAAGGAATAGAATCCTACTATTCCGATGCCGTGTTGTACTCTCAAGACCACGCGAAAGAAGTGCCAGGCGAGGCAGAGAAGGAATCCCACCGGGAGCCGGAAGAACCCTGCACCATCCTGCCACTGTCGATCAGAGTGAAGGGACGAACCACTCGTCCAAAAGCCGTGGAACCTATGGATGTCCACCTGAGCGAGTCCAGGTCAGGGAGTGATCCTCTCGTGATCACTTTGTGCCAGAAGCCTCCTCCCCTAGTCATCAACCTTCGGCGCAACAAGCAGCCGACTGATGTAAACGCAACCAGGAACGGAGTTCCAGATGATAATAAACATCCTCTTTTCCGGTACATCGGTGCTCAAGTTCCGAAGCAGGAATCCACTCCCCACGACGAGATAGAACCCATAGCACAAAACTTCTTGGCAGCTATAGATTCCTATCATCCGTACATCTGGGAGGTAGCATCATCATCCAATGTCGTCACGGCATATGGACCGCACGAGGACTCTATCTTCCTCGTCCCGCCTACCTACGACGGTCAGAGTACAATAGTCTTCGGCCGCATGCGCAATCAACCGACCGTCCAGGAAGATTCTCTCAATGACGATGCCGAAGAAATGCAGGTTCGCCGATACAGCCCGTAAGCGCTGAGGATCATGCAAAACATGGACTACGACTTGAAGCGGAAGCCAGGCCTCAACTACGGTAGAGGCAGACGAACGCCACCGCGCGGCAACGCCCGCTATTGACAGACCCGTTTCGGGTTAGGGTATGCCACCTCCTCCGAGTCAGGCAAGGGTGTCTTTTCCTCCTTTTAAGACGGCTCGTCGCCCTCCGACTCACCTGATGTTCCCGAACAAGCATTATCAGTAAATATGGTAGTGACGGATCCCTTCGAGGCAAACGAACCAGAGTCTGAGCCGTTTGAAAATGACCTTTGAGCCCGACAAATGGATACACAATGGGAATTCCGCTTCGAGCAGAGAGAACCTCCCACTAAAGATGAAGTGATCCAGATCGACGTCGGGGATGAGCTCTCACCAAAGCCGATATTTATTAGTAACAATCTCGCCCTAGCTGAAAGGGAAGAGGTTATTCAACTGATAAAAGAATATATCGACGTCTTTGCGTGGAATTATGAGGATATGCCAGGACTTGATCCAAAAGTGGCTACCCATAAACTCAACATATTGCCCGATTCGAAGCCTGTAAAATAGCACCAACGCCGGTTCCGCCCGGATATGATGGACGCCATTGAAGCTGAAGTCAAGAAGTTGATAGCCTGCGGTTTCATCCGGGAGGAACAACATCCCGACTGGGTCGCCAACGTTGTCCCAGTCATGAAGAAAAATGGGAAAATACGCATCTGCATCGATTACCGAGATCTGAATGCAGCCTGCCCCAAGGATGAATTCTCCCTTCCCATCACGGACATCATGATCGACAACACCTGCGGCTTTGAGCGCATGTCTTTTATGGACGGGTTCTCAGGATACAATCAAATCAAGATGCATCCTGAAGACGAAAAGCACACTGCCTTCCGGACACCACTGGGGGTATATTGCTATACAGTCATGCCCTTTGGATTGAAAAACGTCGGGGCTACATACCAACGGGCTATGAGTAGCATATTCCATGAGCATTTACGCAAAATAGTGGAATGTTACGTGGATGACATAGCCGTCAAAAGCCACCTCAGAAGCGATCACATCCGAGACCTGAGGACGATATTCGAGTTAATGCGCCAGCATCAACTCAAGATGAACCCTGCAAAGTCATTTCTGGGTGTATCTAGCGGTAAATTCTTGGGATTCGTCATTACCGCCAAAGGCATCCAAGTGGACCCTGACAAAGTCCAAGCAATCGTAGAAATGCGACCGCCCCGTAATCTGAGAGAACTCAGGGGGTTTCAATGACGTTTGGCTTATATCCGGCGGTTCATATCCAACCTCTCGGGGAGATGTCAGCCCTTTTCTCATCTCATGAAGAAAGGTGTATCCTTCGTATGGGACAAAACCTGTCAGCAGGCATTCGGAGATATCAAGCGCTACCTCACCAGTCCGCCAGTTCTGGCGCCCCCCATCATGGGAAGACCATTCTTGCTGTACGTTCGAGCAATGGATCATTCGCTAGGAGCCCTCCTCGCACAGAAGAATGACGCGGGCCACGAACAGGCTATCTACTACCTCAGCAGGATGATGGTCGGGGCCGAGCACCGGTACAACCCAGTGGAGAAAGAATGCTTGGCTCTGATGTTCGCTATCCAGAAGACGTGACACTATGTCACCGGCCAAACGATTCATATCATCTCCAGGATTAACCCTCTCCGGGTACTGATGAGTAAACCAAGTGCTCTTAATTCCCGACTCGCGACTTGGGCGATGCTGCTAACACCATATGACATGGTGTATGTCCCGCAGAAGTCCATCAAAGGCCAAGCATTGGCCGACTTCCTAGCCGCTCATCCGATCCCAGAGACCTCCAGACTATACGAGGACATCCCTGATGAAGTTGCAGAATGTAATTCCACGACGGAAGGTGACACATGGCAACTATTCTTCGATGGTGCCTCCCGAACCAGTCACAAGGGAAATATAGTTTCAGGAGTAGGAGTCGTCCTGGTCGCCCCTGACCAACTCGTCATCTACCGAGCGTACTCCCTTAGCGAGCCGTGCTCCAACAATGTGGCGGAGTACAACGCCCTACTAATCGGGCTCCAAGTCGCTAAAGAACTGGGGGTCGAATCCCTGGAAGCTTTCGGTGATTCTCTACTTATCGTCAATCAAGTCAGAGGAATATATGAAGTCCGGAATCCAGACCTCATCCCCTATTACCAAGCAGCAGTCGAGATAGCCATGACATTCAAAGGGTTCTTCCTAGAGCATGTGCCTCAATCTCAGAATCTGGAAGCTGATGCCCTAGCCAGTCTAGCTGCAGATCTGGCTACTCCCATAAGAAGGCAGAATTCGGTAATCCTTCTTAACAGAGAATTGTTCTGTGTGAAGAACAACTCTCACATAGAACACAGCTACGCTGTAAACACCGATCCTCCTACGAGAGATTGGAAAAGTCCCTTCATAGATTTCGTAGCATACGGAATTTTGCCGGAGGACCCCAAGGAAGAAGTATCCGTCAAGAGACGATCATTACGCTTCTACTTCGATGCATCTTCGCAGTGCTTATATCGCCGGACCTACAACGGACTACTATTGAGGTGTCTCTCTAACGACGAAGCACAGCAGATTATCCGTGAAGCTCACGACGGCGTATGCGGAGCGCATCAACCCGGTCCTAAACTGCAAGATCGCATCAGGAGAATGGGCTATTATTGGCCCACTATGATCTCAGATGCAATACGGTATGCAAGATATTGCAGAGCCTGTCAGGTTCATGCAGACTTCATACATCAACCGTCGGAACACCTACATCCTACGGTCGCATCCTGGCCTTTCGAAGCATGGGGTATGGATATCATCGGTCCTATTCACCCATCATCTTCCAGGGGTCACCAGTTCATACTGGCCATCACGGATTACTTCTCTAAATGGGCAGAGGCAATCCCTCTTACTGAGGTAAAGGCATCCAATGTGATCAGCTTCATCAAGCATCACGTCATTTATCGCTTCGGGATACCCCGGAGGATAATCCACGACAATGGGCCTCAGTTCATCAGTCAAACGTTTTATCGGTTTTGCGATAAAAATCGGATATACAATATCGCCTCTACTGCGTACTATCCAGCTGCTAATGGTTTGGCGGAAGCTTTCAACAAAACCATTATCAAACTCCTGAAGAAATTCGTCTCCTCAAACAAGAGAGATTGGAACGAGAAGCTGGGCGAATGCCTCTGGGCATACCGCACAACGGTACGAACACCGACAGGTTGTACCCCATTCTCGCTGGTCTACGGGAGCGAAGCGGTTTTTCCCATTGAGATCCAGATCCCGTCACTCAGGATAGCCGTGGCTAATGAGCTGACTCAAGAAAAGAATGACCTTTTAAGGCTTCAAGAGCTAGAAGGATTAGACGAAAAATGCCTCCAAGCTCAACAGCGCATCGCGCTCTACCAAGCACGCATTTCCAGAGCTTTTAATCGTAAAGTAAAGGAAAGAGTGTTCAAAGTCGGCGAGCTAGTTTTAGCCGTAAGAAGGCCGATGATTCTTACTCACAGAAGTAAAGGCAAATTCCAGCCCAAATGGGAGGGCCCTTATGTGATCGAGACAACGTTCTCAAACGGTGCCTACAGGTTGGCCCAGCCTAATGGAGACCTGTTAATGGCTCCTATCAACGGCAAATTCCTGAAAAGGTACTATGCTTAACCTCCTCTGCTCAGGTGGAATACAGCGAAAACCTCAATTCTGACAAAACTACTTCCAAAACAAAACTAGTCGAGTCACATTTCTATCATGTCCATGTGACCTCTGAATAGATGCGGTCGACTAATTTGGAAACCAAGAGCCTATCATATCCATACTACCTCTGATAGTGTCTTACCTACAAACCTTAGCAAAAGCACATCTCTATCATGTCCGTATGACCAATGAATAGATACGTCCTGCTGAAGTTTACCAAGAGCCTATCATGTCCATACTACCTCTGATAGTGTCTTACCTACAAACCTTAGCCAAAAGCACATCTCTATCATGTCCGTATGACCAATGAATAGATATGTCCTGCTGAAGTTTACCAAGAGCCTATCATGTCCATACTACCTCTGATAGTGTCTTACCTACAAACCTTAGCCAAAAGCACATTTCTATCATGTCCGTATGACCAATGAATAGAAATATCCTGCTAAAGTTACCGAGAGCTTATCACGTCCATACTACCTCTGATATCACTCTCACCCAAACCTATCATTTACATTCCGAAATGATGGGTCTACAAAGTCAAAAAAGAGCCGCTTTATTCCCAAAAGAGAGCAAAATTACATCTGGGGAAACAAAAGGAGAAAGGATACATTATGATGGCGGACTAGTCAGATCGCGAATCAGCCGCTCCAGTGCAGCTATCCTCTCGTTCCTGAGAAATAAGGCATCGACGCGAGCCTGCTCCAGCCGTGCCTCGGGAGTGTTCGTAAGGGTCAGCTCAGCCCTTGCCCGAAGACAGCCCGCACGGGCAGCCTCTGCACGGTCCAGATCCACCGTGCTACGCTCAGTCGACCAGTCGCTATATCCAGACCTGCCAACGACTGAGAAGCCCATTCATCTGCCAAAGCAAGTTTTTCCCTCAACTTGCGGGCCCGCGTTGCGTTCTCTTCATGCTCGGATCGACACTTCGCCTCAACGGCAAGAGCCTCTTCCACGACAGCCTTCCTTTCATCTGTCTCCAGCTTATGCGTCATGATGGAGTTGTCTAGGCTTTCCAGCTTTGCAGCAAGCCGCGCAGTCATGGCATCGTATCTGGTCTGGACATCAGGATCAAGGCTGCCCCCAGTCAGCTGCAAGTAGTCGTTAATAGGTTGCTCTAAGCCATTAACCACCGCCTCCAGGGCGTCTGCTACCCCAGGATCGCCGAGCTCCCTGACGACCCCAATCGAGAACTGGGAAGTCTTCTTCAAGCGCTCGAAGTCTAGGTTCTTCGCCAGCACCATTGATACCATCATTTTCAAACCGGTGTAGAAGAGGCTGGTATGTTGCTCGGTCAACACAACTAGATTCGACTGAACGCCAAGGGTGGTCGTAATACTAGCAAGTCCCCCTCCGGGAACGATTGCAGAAGCCACACCCGCCGCCTCGACAGGCGGTGCGACCAAGTGAGGTGCGACAACAATGGCCGAAGTCATCGGCATACCCACAAGAGGCGAGGTCACGGTGACAGGTTCATCCTCCTCTTGAGATAACGAGACCACTCCGGGCGAGCTAGCCCCCGAAGGAATTTCCTCCTCGAAATCGGGCGCCTCCGTATCATCGTCAGGAGCCGGAGCAGAGCCAGAGGGCGCTTCAACGCTATACTCCCCGTGGACCCTGCCCCCTGAAAAGAGGACAAGAAAGTTGGTATCAGTATGATAATAACCTTTCTAGGGGAAGATGTAAAGACGATATTTACCCGGAGCCAACGGCATATACGACGCATCTACAGCCGATATAGCTAGACCATGCCTCAGGGATGCAATGCGGACTGTCATGCCAGGAGAAGGGGGTGGGCCGACCGACATCACCAAAAGTTCGGACAAGCCCTCACCAAAACGCGGTCGAGGTTCGCCAGCTAGAGCCTTGCTAGGCATGCTAGCTGACACAACGGAAGCTTCACCCACTACCGGCCCAGGAAAATATTCTCCCATCTGCCGCGGCCATGCAGGAAATCTCGTTCCGCTACCTGAAGCAGTGGCAAAGACAGCATCCCCAAACGAAGATTCCCCGGCCCCGCCAGCCGGAACTGTAGAAGGTCCCTCTCTAAAAGGCGAGGAACCTCTAGCCAAAGAATCATCCCTGATATGGGGAGATGCAGGCTCACTCCCGGGAGCCTCAACACCAAAAATGCGGAGAGGACGAGCAACCGTCTCCTTCCTCCTCTTACGAAGAGAAGCTTCCTTCGGAGCAGAGGCCCGTCGCTTCCCAGAAGAGACTACCAATGCCCCCGCAGGCGGAGGCACGTCATACCTCGGCACTGGCACCAGTGGCTCATCCGGAGTGCCAGACTCCTCGCCCTCGTCGGAAGAAACCGAGGGGACTTCAACTCTTCCGTCGGGCTTGGGAGAAGGCACCCTGAAGCTTCCACGCAAGTCAAAATCACGATGGAAGGTGTTGATCGCCACGAAAAACTGGGCATAAGAATGGAGGATGCGCAGCTCCGTGGAGGTTGTAACCGCCGGCACAATGAAGGTTGCTCTTGTGCAGCCCATGATGAAATATCGCCACCCTCTGGCTCCATCAATGAGTCCGCCCCTGGACCTGAAGCTGGTGACGGCATTGCCCACGTGCAACTGATCATACCCAAACTGCCTGGCGAACCGACTAGGCAAGTAGGGCTCAAAGAAGCAGTGATCTTCACTCCTGTACAGCAGATGGGAAGGTCTAATACAGACCAACCAATTGAAGGCTTCCGGAGAAAGATCGGTCTTCTCTCTCCCTGGATCCTCAAACCATATCCCCGATTGATTGTGATGTACGGAGGGAACGATACAGAGGAGCTTCCAGCCGTGACAGAAGTTCAACACCAACCGGCAGTCTAGAACTGTGTTCACATTCCAGGGAGAATCCTTGTAGTTCAGCAAGAAACTACCCCCAGAGCTGCTACCAGTGCCGGGAGACATCACCCGAGGATTGTGAAGAATTAACCAGCCCATCAAGTACAGGTATGGTAATTCCACCCTGGGAAAACTCTCGCGCCGAGCTTCATCGATGAGCAACCCATCTGTCATAGCTCTCAAGCCAGCCTGAATGCGGTACACCATGGCAGGGAGGAAGCCCAGTCTTGCCCCAAACACCAGACGCACCGCAGGCCACAGGATGTTCCGGTGGATGCGGTCCGCAGATGAAGTACCGGGCACTACTACTCGACGCAGCCATATGGAGAGAAAACCGGCCAGCTGGGCTTCCTTAGACAAATGCCGGCGGCAGCACCTCAAATAACTACAGGCTGTAGTGCCTTCGGGGTACTTTTCTACCCCCTCAGCGAGAATCTGATCCGGAGCCTTGGCATCTCCCATAAGATCCTCGACGACCTGGGCGCTGAGAACGCCCAAACAGTTCACGGGCTCGTTCTTGCCCCCTGAGACTTTCTCCGACTTGGCGGCCCTAGCCCGATAAAAGAAGAGATAGGACATCCACTTGGTAGTATGGGCCAAATATGAAGGCTCGTTGTAAAAGGCGGTGCACGCGAAGTATTGGCACATCAGCTCCTGATATACTTCCACCACCCGAGAGTCCGAATCCCCCAACTCTCGATTGGTGGGGACGTACTCTTCATACGGGGTATCCCCCATCGGCAGCCTCGAGATCATTGCCATCTCATGTAGGGCCAATCCCAACTCCCCCAGCGGAGTGGCGAAGGTCCCGGTGAGCGAAATGTATCGCTCCATCAGCGCCAGGAACAAGTTAGGGTTCGGAGGCAACCCAACCCTCGTCGCACTCACAGCGGCGTACAGTCCAATGGCCTCCAGCTCTCTCCGGAAGCCCTTCAAGGCCCAGTCTACCAGGCAGGTCCATCGGGAGTTGGTCGGGGTGATCCACCCATTGCACCGAGGGTTCTCCTTGGGATATACCCCACCTCGTCCCATGAAGTCATTACAAAAAGTCGGCAATTGGGCCGGCTGGATCACCGAGTTGTCTTCACTCGGGACACTGCCCGGGCGCAGCCCCCTGAACAAAGTCACAGCGCCGGAAGGGCGATTGACAAACGACCCCTGGTCAGCTCCTTTCAGATGAAAGATCTTCCCCGACTTGCCGTGAAGATCAGGAGTCAACGTCCACGACATCCTCCTGGGATGCGTCGCATGGAAGAAAGCCGAGATAGGGTAATCCCTCGGCATCGTTGGCAGATACAGAACCAGATTCCCGGCAAAGAAAACCCAGGGTTCCCTCTTGGGCTTTGTCTGGGACCGTTTGTCGATCATGTCCCCAAAGAGGAAAGCTGGCTTTATGTACCGCTCCCCGTCTAGGTGTGCCAGGGGCTCTCCGTTGATCATACTCAGTAGCGCCCGCTCGCCCTGAGCCGATATTAAGGTCTCCCTTCCCTCAGGATACTGGGGTCCGGAGATGGGAAATGCCACGTGGGACAGATCCTCCAGATAGTTCGAATGCAGCATCCCTGCAGCAGAACCCATCACCTCGGCCAGTGGAGACTCACCCAAGTCAACTGCAAAAGTGCAAGGAAAATATGTCATTACAAATCCTGCACGAACATACAGACCAAAGAAACGACAGTCCGTGCTCTACGCCGGACTGCCAAAATCCTAGTGGTCACGCCAAAGGTTCCGTACCCAGGCGTAAAACTAAAATTTTATAGAAGACCCCAAGTTTTTGGCAGTCAGGGCTGTTACGCCCAGAACTGCGGAAAATGATGGAGTTTTTATGCTGGCACATTAGAAATATGGACGTAAAAGATGATAACGTCTCCGTGCATCATCTTCCTCAGAGAAGCTATCAGCACAGAAGACGACCTAGCGCGGTCACGTTCAACGTGTGCGAAGGATTTTTCGTCGTTCTTTGTCATCCCAAAGGCTCTACCTCTCATACCGGGTGCACTACTCGTCGGCGGGATATTTCGCTCAGAAGGAAGTTTGCCTTGCCCGACCGGAGACTCTCTCGCTGGGACAGGAGAAGAAGAACCTATGCCCTTTCCCTTAGCGGAGGAGGTTTGTTTCGACGCCATTCTTCTGAAAACTCGAAGTACTCGGAGAAGGAACGAAGAAAACTCGAACAGTCGAAAGCTCTCTTTCGCAGAAGACGGATGAAAAGTTTCTCTCTCCAAGGCTTGGGATATATATAGAGTTCAGGTCGACTCCTCGAATCCTCGGACGGACTCCTCGAGACCCCAACCGGACCTCGCAATTAAAAGTTGGTTATGATTGGATGCCACATCAGCCCACTACTCTCGAAAGATGGACGGTCAGCAAATTCAAAGAGTCTTTCGTGCAAAACAGGTTCGTGGTTCTACGCTAAAAAGCTTTCTACGCTCGACAGCAACAGATCTACGATTTTACGCTCGTAAGCCGCAAGTCTATGGTTTTATGCCCGGATGCCTTTTGTGCTCAGTAGCTTTCATGCTCGAGAGGCTACAAACCTACGACTTCACGCTCAGCAGTTACCAAACCTGCGATCTCACGCTCGGTGGCGTTTAGTTTACGCTCGGAGGCAACAGATCCACAGGCCCTACGCACGGAAGATTTCTTTCTCTAAACAGGCTACGAATCTACAGTTCTACGCTAAAGGAGCTTTCTACGCTCGACAGCAACGGATCTACGGTTTTACGCTCGCAAACTGCAAGTCTATGGTTTTATGCCCGGATGCCTTTTGTGCTCAGTAGCTTTCATGCTCGAGAGGCTACAAACCT
Organism: Iris macrosiphon; assembly: GCA_036927795.1. NCBI lineage: Eukaryota > Viridiplantae > Streptophyta > Magnoliopsida > Asparagales > Iridaceae > Iris > Iris macrosiphon. The sequence continues at coordinate 276,338 of JAYESA010000032.1, read as the reverse complement.
ATGACTTCATGCTCAGCAGTTACCAAACCCGCGATCTCACGCTCGGTGGGTTTCTACGCTCAATAAGCTATGAACTTAGGATTCTCAGCTCATCTACACTACGGATCTCTGACTTTCCGCATATCCGAACAAGTTCTCTAAGCGGTCAATTACAAAGAGTTCACACAGAAGATACTCATCCTTGACCCAGAGCATCCCAGGTACCCGAAGCATACAGAGTTCAAACATTGAGAAATTACTCTTCTCGGGTCCAAAATTGGAGGTTCATCCAGACTCCAGTCTGAACATCTCGTCTATCAAGATGGCAATTCAGTTTTGACGGCCAAAGCCTCGACCCTGTTCCAAGGGAGTTTCGAGAGATTATTCTTGAAGACGAAGTCTGAACAAGAGTTCTGTTCATCAGAAAAACTCTACGCAGTCCCTCAGTCCTAGCAACAGGACAGTTCTAAATGTTCAAAATGCTCAACAGCATTCTATGGACAGGGCCTAGTACTCTTTCTATCAGAGTCGGCGTAAAAGTTCAGACGTGTCGAAGCTGCACATATTCAAACTTCACAGCAACATATGGCAAGACGATCATATGGAGAAGAAGACGATTTTATTAAGGATCAAAATCATGATTACATATAAGGGAAATCCAATCTACAAGGGTTTTTCTCTATTTTTTAGGATTACATCTGAGGGAAACTCCGTCTACAAAGGAGATACCCCCTCGTCGTCTGAAGGCCGCCCCAGAACCTGTTCTACCGGGTTCAGGTCTTCCTCTTCATCCAAGAAGATGATCAGTGGCAGGAGGATACAAAACTGGGCAGATGACCCATCCTCCAAACAGAAGCAGGATAAATCTGCTTTTCTACAGACCCCCGCCACGCTAGCCGGTCTGAGGGCATCGAGGGAAGGCGCAGCTTGCCGAAGCAGCGGTGTGGTCTAACACGACCCTTCCTCTCTCCTGGTGCAACGCCATATGAAGTTGCTGATTATCACGAGCAAAGGAGGCTAAGATATCCTTCCATGATCCACAGTTGCAGTGGACACTTGCTTGAAGACGCCGTCTTTTTTGGCTCCCTACATGCTAGAAGAACATGATCTCCTTCTTCCTCAGATCGATCCGACGAACTCCGGCGATCATCTAGGCGTGGTGATAGGAATGTGGTGAGAACAGGTTCACCCCCCCAGCCTTTTTATAGGCAAAAGAGATCACAGCGGTCCCTAATAAATCCGCCATAAAGTCAGCATCGACCGTTTTAACGCTCCACTCAGAAACGTTTCGAGTTACGAGGGGCCGTTCATGCTTCATTCAAAGCGTTTCAAATTCAGAGGAATTTAAAAGCTTTGAAGGGGGTCTTGTAGAAGCATGAAAAATACGCTGGGAGGATCTACGCAGCATCTTGATGCAGAGCAGCATAAACAGAGACCTCCAAAGCTACCGGGCGTACAACCGAGCTTTTCCGCCAAATACAGCATGAAAATGAGCCCAAAGGACCATCCGCGTAAGTGCAGTACGTCCAGGCCGCTCTGGCGTAAGACAGAGTTCTTCATCGCCTCCATGGCTTAAAACTCAGCCGCTCTCAAAGCAGCATTAAAGCGTACGAGGAACGCTTCGTCTTCCCCGAGATGAACCTGTCAAGTCACGCAGTGAACCTGACCTCTGACTCCTGACAAAAAGTGCTGCACAGCCACCCAGACGACGGCTGGAAACGGTGGCAGACCCCTCGGGACGCACCCCACAGTATGATGACGGATATTCGCATTTAATGCAGAGGATTTGGTTAAAAGATCACCGAACCGTCGTTTACTGAAGTCCCCTCAGCATAAACCGCTCTCTCGCGTAGAAGGGAATACGCTGTCCTGTTTTACACAGGCAAGCATGAACTGTTTCACGCTCCGCAATAGGCAAACCGCTGCCACGTCAAAAGCTGCACCTCGTACGGGGCTCGAGGCACGTCTCTACGTCTAATTGCACAGAGCAGTGACAGTTTCCCTCGAGGCACATCTCTGCGACGGATTCACAGAGGGGCTGCAGGCCTTCAAAATACGTCTCCGCATTTAATGCACAGGATGATGGCAAATCTCTGCATTTAATGCAAGGGATTTGATTATATCTGCAAAAGCCGTAATTCCGGCTAAGACGTCCACATCAGCACTTTGGCACGGTATGCAGTGGCTTCTACGCCCAGTCAGGACCAGTGATCACGCGGCTTCCAATGCCCTCTCAGTCTCTACGACTATGCGGCTTCCAACGCCCTCTCAGTCTCCACGACTATTCGGCTCATATGCCTGTTCGGCTTCTACGCCTCGGCTCCTATGCCTGTTCGGCTCCTATGCCTGTTTGGCTTCCATGCCTGTTTGGCTTCCATGCCTGTTCGGCTCCTATGCCTGTCCGGCTTCTATGCCTGTTCGGCTGCTATGCCTATTTGGCTTCTATGCCATGGCGACAGACGTTGGCTTTTACGCCCACCTCTTCTACACGAGGGATACCTACCTGCGTGGCTTTTATGCCGTGATCTTCGTAGCAATAGTACGCGTTGTGTCCCCTTAGTTGGACCCGCGTCATACGCTCATTCAAAAGATCATCCATACGCAGGCATTGGTTACTTTAATCGTCGTGTGAAAGGGTGCTGTGTTGTCCACTCCTCGGTTTTTGCACCAACAGAGTGGTCACTGTCACCAAAACTCTATAAATAGAGACCCCTATCAATGGGGAAAAAGGTCGGAACTTGAAAAGAAGATCTAGAAATTGATACCAGATCAAGATCAAACAAGTGAAGATCAAACAAGGAGAGAGGAGATCGAGAGAGAGAGAGAGAGGAGCCCGGAGCTCGGCAAAGAGTAGGGATCGACGACCTTGGCATCGTGCATCCACCCTCCTTTGCAACCTTCGAAGCTGCTACCTGTCTTCCACGGCACTTCTTCAACATCGTGTAGTCCAAGGGCTAAAGTGATCGACCGCAGATCAGACACCTATAGCAATTTATACCCAGATTAAATAAATTGTACTCCCACATCCTCGTATAGGATTACATTGTACAAGTTTGTTTGTAAACAAAAGGGCGCGGGTTTCGTATAAGCCACGTCATTGAAATACACTTTCATTCTTTCGTTTAATACCACAAAGAATCATCAATTCATAAGGTACTCAATCACAATAACCATAAGAAGGTAAATGGCACGATAAGATATGAAAGATATAAAGAAGTTCTGACATAAGTCTAGAACACAACTCAATTAACACAAGTCTAGAGTCTAGCTATCTTAACATAAATGAGTTCTCAACATAATACAACCTAAGTCTCAAAGTTAAAATAATCCAATACATAAATAAACTAGGCTAAGTGATATCTAAACAACTACGGGTGGTGTCTCCTCTATGTGGAGTGGCTCCTCTGGAATCTTCGGAATATAATCACCATATACTCCTGGACCATAATGGGTAGGACAGAAATCCTCAAGATCCTCTGAAAAATATTATCCGGTCAGGATTGGAGCGAAGCACAAACACTAACAAAAATTTTAATTATATTGATAAGAACTATAAAACAGTGTAAGAAAATACATGATAGAATAAATACTGGAAGATAAGGAATACTGGAGAGACATGTAATCATCATATAGAACTAACTAGCAATAAACAGATATATATGAATGCTTGAAATAAATGTACTAAAATAAAAGAATAGAAATTCTAGCTAAGTGTTGTGAAATATCAGTTTACGATGTGATCGGCTTGGGACTAGATCAGGCTTGTTATATATGATTGACTATGATACATGTGAGGTCAGGCTAACCATCTGGTTAGCTATGATACGAGCAAAAATTAGGCTAATCATTTATAACAGGCCATGAGGCATGTAAATGGTTAGGCTACACCATACGTGATGTGTAGGATGAGCTATGATACATGTAAAGTGGGGTATGATCACATAACTTGCTAATATTTCTCACGTCCCCAGCTAGTACTATAGATTCCAATCACGACTCCTCATGACTGGTATCTATGACACTAGCATGTGTATCCGCTATGTCGGAATCAAGTATACACTACAACTAGAATCATAGTAATTATCAAAATAATAAAAACTGTCAGAGAATGTACTCGCCTGTGGTCTTGAACAATGTGTGAGGATCGATGTCCAAAATAGAGTCACAAAGACCTAAATATGAATGTAAGTGTTAATGAGTGATTTGGAATATTAAACATGTGTAATTGACTCTAGGTTAGGTATTTTTCTTATTTCTAGGTCTCTTAGTATCATACTTAGTCAATACTAAGGTTAGAGTCCATATTTATCTAAAGAGTTGACTTATAGGGTTAAACTAGCTAGTACTAACTAATACCAAGTTATCTCTAGATATCTAGGTCATACATTAAAGAAAATAGGGATATTAGTCACTATATTATATATAGACTCATATAAATATAAATATATAGTATCTCATATGATACCTTAGCTATAAACTCATTACCTTAGTTTAACTCAATACCTTGTCTAATATCTTAATTTACCTTGACCATTACTTGATACCTAGTGCCATAATCCATTCCTAGTACCAATACCCACAAAACCTTACTATTTAATATCTATATAACCTTATACCCAAGATACTCCAACGCTCACTGCACTTATCTTGATATCAAATCCCAACTAATCTAACACTTCAACCAGTGCAACACACACTAAAAACTCAGAGCACACAGTTCTGAACTATTGTATATGTTCAATTCACTCAACGGACCCCTCCTTGTAGGCACAAGAGAAAGTTCGAGCCTACACCTTACTGTCTCTATCCCCATACCCTTGCACCATGTTGCCAACACTAAACTATCCCAACTTATTGTATACAAGTGTAGCACTGCTATATATATGTGTGCCAGGTTCCCCATTCTAACTTCAAGCACCTCTGAACTCCTCCCCCCCTCCCACAACTTAACACACTATGGGAAATTACATAAACATGTGCACAACAAATCCCCCCATGGGAATGAACCAATTCACATGCACAGATATAAGACACTATCACTGACACTAAAGGTCTGAAACATGAGACAGTCAATACCTATACTAAACCCCAACCTGCCTATCACTATTGCATTAATTGTTGTAACCCATGCTCATGTTGCTGTATAACTACAACAAGCTCTGAAACTATGATTCAGATATCACTCATTTCTTAACTCGACATTAAGACTTGATATATCCCCAATCAACACATAACACATATACACTTCTCACATTGCATAGATACACTCGAGTACACAGGTTAGCATCTAGACAGCATAATAAAATATTGTGTAGAGATCCAATCTGCTGATGTTGCACTCATGACACTCCTCCAGTTGATACCTACTGTGTTTATGAGAACACTCACACGATACACTTACAGACACCACACACAACACACAACACCCTCTCCTTACTGTTGTTCCTCCCTGGCTGACTGGAGCCCAACAACACATACCCAATCTTCCCAAAACTGCTCATACAAATACTCAAATACTCTTCACTTGCACGCAGATATCACAAATTTCCCCTGCACACTGATCATGCTCTCACATGCATATCTAAGATCCTCACTTCTCACAGACACGCACACCTTCACACACATGGCATAGACTCTGACCATGCCTAGTACTCAAGTAGCACACAACAGGACTTGTTGTTGCCTCCCTAGCAACTGAACTTCCCTCCCCTCTCAGACACACTCAATATCACAATTATAACCTAACACTTCCCCTAGACAAATACACTAAGGGATATACAGACACATAATATCAAACACCTAGAGCACAATACTATGATACTCATGATACATATGATACACTCCCCAAATATCTATCACATGTGATACCACTACTCCAAACACATGAACCATATCCTAATGTACCAAATACAATATAAAATAATAAGGAATAACCCACTAGATATTTTATCAAACACTTGGTGTGCCACCTCAGAGTTTTTCTAAAATGGACAAAAAACTCAATGTAGCTTCCACCATATGCCTAATATTTACCTAGTTCTTCTTAATATGGGTAGTCATAAGCCATGGGTAAATTCATAATAGTCAAATGCACCAAAAATCAGAATTTAAAGAGGGATTTTGAGAGTGTTACCTATTGGGAGATAGATTCCCAATGTGGCTCCTTCAAATGAGCACAAGGATAAGAAATGAACACCAACCCTTAGCCAAACTCTTCTTCCACTAGACACTTGCAAATCTTCAAGCCTCTAGCTTTTCTTGGGGATAAAAATAAGAGGGATTATGCTTTGATTTAGAGGAATTTGGTGGAGGAATGGATTAGTTTGGGGAAGAACTCAACTTAGAGTTTTTTATAAGCTAATGAATGAACTAGAGGGAGGCTCCCTCTCTCCTATATAGGCCGGCCACATAACCTAGGGCTTGGCTAATGCACAATGTCCTCAATGCCCCTATGGGTTGTTATGAAGAGTTCAAATAAGTGGGTTTTTCATCCCAAGTGATGGTTTAACAAATTTCTAATTAAATGAAAAGGGATTAACTAGTGGGTCCAAAAATATCTAGTCTAAAGTTGAGTCTAATGGTCACATCAAGTCTAGTCCACTAACATATATCATTAATACTAATAATATAACATATTATACATATTATGCAACTACAAACACAATATATATAAATGTTGCAAATGACAATAATGCCCCTACTCTAGAAATATGGTAGTGATAAGTCTACACTCCTAAAAAAAATTGTCCTCAAAATTGAACTAAACTAGCACAAGAACAAAATCAGAACAATAATAACTATACCTCAAGGCTCGAAGAGATATGGGTATTGCTCGTGCATTTCGTCCTCCCTCTCCCAGGTTGACTCACCTGGAGAGTGATGTCTCCATGCAACACGAACTAAAGGAATAGTTTGGTTTTGCAATACCTTCTCCTTACGATCCAAAATCTCTACGGGATGCTCAGGGTAGCTGAGAGTCGGACCAACCTCGAACTTCAAGTGATCTAGTATGTGACTAGGTGTCACGTCCCAGCCCCAAAATACGTAGGACTAGGAATATGTAAGCATGCCAGCCGTATGTATATGGCAACTCCAATATATGGATACCATAACACACACGTACGCTGTAATATGAATAATACTCATAAGTGGTATCTATGTTATCACAAGTCACAAAAATACTAATCTTATCCACACAACAAGTCACAGAAAAGAAATAACTAAACTAGAACAAAGAGTCTGAATCATCCATAAATGATAGTCGGGTGGAGACAAATCCACTACCAATGACTATATCAAAACTAAAATGAGAGAGAAGAGTAAAATCTCTAATATAGAATAAGGTGATGATATAAGAGTGTCAGCTAAAGGATCCATCGTTAGAGATAATCAATGATGCTCAGTGGGTAAGGTCTCCTCGACAGAAAGTAATGCGTCAGGTCCGGGTCCGTACTCATGTGGATACTCCTGGTCGTTTATACCTGACAAGGGACTAGGTCCTCAGAGGGACATAACAAAATACATAGAAGCAAGCCAATTGAATACAGTAAACATGCATAATGTTTGAAAATATATAAGTACGCTGTACAAGGCAATCTATATAAATGCAAATGAGGACAACTTTTCGACGTATGGGCAAGGGTAGGCTACTCGATCTAAATCTCACAACTCACCCACACGTCTAGAACATCATCAGCCGTCATACCGCGGGGTTAGCGACCATCGTGACACCATCGACCGACATACCGTGGGGGTAGCGACCATCGGACACAACTACCATAGTGCGTGCTAGTTACTACGGTTTACCAGAGTGGTTAAAGTCCATACGCCTACTGATTGTCCTCTCATGATACTAGGTGTCAAGTGTGTGTCAATATATCTAATATATAGTAATGACTAAAAAAACTACACATGCAATAAATATACAAAAATATAATAAGCATGCAAAATACTGTAATAATTTGGCAAGGTATACTTGCCTGGCAAGAGAGCTGCAAAATGTAACGTCCAGATATCAAACACCAAGAGTCAGAAACTACGGCCTCAGAATGAACGTCTCTGGATGCTGAAATAAACATCACCAATATTTCTAGAATAAGCGAGATAGCTAGAAAACACCACCCTTTCGTCCAATTTGGACACAGGGGCAAAACGGTAATTTTGGGTCAAAGTGGGCTCCACATGTGGGCCACTTTGCACCGAAAAGTGTGCTAAGGGTAAAGGTCTCTAAATGGGATAAATTATAGGTCAAACAAACTCTAAATGTCAGTATAAACTCCGGTATGTCCAATTTTGGATTCCGGTGAGCCGAACACAAATTTGCCCAAAAAGTCAATCGTGGGGGCCGCAAATAGGCGATTTGGTCAACTGTCTCAGAATTGTGTGAAAATTGGGTCACAGGACCAGTGCGATACCACGAGTCCCATGGCGTAAGTTTCATCGCATTCGGACGAGCGTACACTAAATGGTGCGATATTTTATAAAAATTGCGATACGGGGACTTTTCGCAGATACGGGTTGATTCCGACGCGCACACACGTCCGAATCAGTTTCCGCAAAAGCCCACACGTATGGATATACCATACGTGCCTTTTGGTTCAATTGATATGCGACGGGGTGGTCCCGTTTGGCGGAGCGCGCTCTGTATCACAAATTCTGGAAGTTAAAAAAAAGTAGGTTTTTGGGATTTTAGTCTGATTTAATTCAGCATACAGCAATAATTAAAATATTGTAATTGATAGGAATTAATCTTGGTTAGGTGGTCTTCACATACCAAAAAGAAAAACTAAATTCGGATCTCTTTGGTGGGAGATACGAGTCCGTAAACATGGGTGGTTACAGCAGTTTTTTGCGATTGAAAGTTGTCATTTTTTGCCAACTTGGTCTCGGTTGTCACCTAGGGTTACGCACTGTTCGAAGTAAACTAAAACACAAAGTTGGAAGAGGGATAGGTCATGAACATACCGGTGAAGACGGGGTCGAGTTTGGTCGAGCGATGGAACGAGAATCGGGGCCTGAACAGGGCTAAATCGCTGTGTATTCGTTGTCTCCTGCGTGGCTCGAACGGCGACGTGGACGTGCAGTGGTCGCGGCTACTCCGGAGGTGGTTCTGGGTCGGCGGCGTTCGCGGTGGATGAAGAGGCATTTAGGATTAGGGTTAGGGTTTTAGGGTTTTAATCATAGGAGATTGTATATATACAGCGGGGGGGTTCTCATCCGCACGCGGTTGGGAATGCGTTTGTAGCTGCTGCTGTTGTTAATTTGTTTGCGGGTGCGGGTCTAGGAATTAGGCAGGTAGGGTTAGGATATTGGGTTAGGGTCTAGGGTATATTAGATTTTCTAATTCTTTTCTAATTCTTTCCTTTTCTTTCTCTTTTTTATTTATTCTTTTCTATTAATAAACTTTATATATATAAATATATATATATATAATTTGAGGAATTTATTTTAGTACATTCAATTAATCTATCAATTGTCCACAGGGTCTCCTATATGTAAATAATTAAGGTAAAATTATAATTGCTCCATAAATCCTCTATTGCACAAACGCCTAGAAATAAAAATCCAATAAATCATATTTCTTCTAATTAGCTAATAAATACTATAAATCAATTAAATAATTAATTAAATAGTTAATACGGTTTTTTAAAATTAGCGGTTTTATATTCTACCCAACTTATAAAAATTTTGTCCTCGAAATTAAAACTAAGCCACGATAGAAAGTCAAGGATGGTATAAGATAGAGATTTACAGCTTATTCTGTACCTTCCTCCATTCTAACCTCCATGATTTTTCAATTGTCATGGGGATGTTTGGAGGGCTATAATTTGTATTGTTTAAAATACAAGGCTAGGTTTCAATGAGGGGGCGATGTTGTGCGTTGCACATTCCGAAAATTATAGGAAAATTTTGTATGAACAAAAAAATAGGTTTTTTTATGTGTCATGTCCAATGGTGTGGGCACCTCAATGTACTTTTTCATAAAAGCATCTATTAATTGGAAAATTACACAAAGATGGAAATTGGGTTAAATTAATTAAAATTAATGCGCAAGGTGTTCTGGAATTAATTAGAAGTACATGGAGATAAAATTAGGTAGGACACAAGTGTCATGGACGTAGAGGTCTCAGAGTAGAATATTATCATAATATGGGTTGCACAAAATGGGTCAAGATTGTGTCTCCAATTTTGATTGGAACGCACAAGGGTACAAAGTTGGAATTATTTAGAATTAAATATAAACGTCTGCGACGAATGTTGTGTGACCAAAATATAGCACAAGAGAGCATAATTATAAGTTACACAAAGGTCAGAATAGAAGGCGGGCATGTCTAGGACAAGAGTGTAAAGTTTGTAGGAAGGCAGTGGCTAGTGTAGTACTCCAATTATCGAAGCAACGGTAATATGCGCTAAGTGATACAAATATTGTAAAATTAAACAAAATGAAATATTCTATTTCTAAATGGGACTGAAACTAGCCCTAGTTTCTCTTTCTAAGCCAAGTAGGCCTAATTTTGGGTGAGGGGGTTTACAATCTACCCAACTTAAAATTTACCCATCTATCACCTAAGGCTATACATCTAGGAAAACTATTCCTCAAATTATTTAATCGTGTTATTCAATCCTCAAATTTTCTAACACACAAATATATCATATATGATATGCCCTTAATCAATTATAAAAGAGAGTCACCAAGTCATGTGATTAGCCTATGGGGGTATGTCTAGTACTATCAATGTATCAAACTTATACCAAGCACGAGGTTTCGTCTTTCCGAAATAAGGGAAGACGAAAAACAATAATAAAGAGTTCAAGGGGGAGGTAATAGAATAGAATTATGGGAATCAAGGCGTTTAAAGAATTCAAATGAAAATTGTTAAGGCGGTTGTGGATTGAAATCTTATTTGGTAATTTCTTATTTGCATGCTCGTATCAGTACGGTTATCTAACCGATACGATACACTCAGACATGTCTAGAGGGCAAGTACATTCGTCTAAGAAGCTAAGTCAATTTTACCTCAATCCACATAAGTAGTCATGCGAGGGGTGAACCAAGCGCACTATGGTTGATCAGACCATAATATACTGATTTTGAAATGTATTAGTCTGTATACCCAATAATACATATATCATGATCAAGCTCGATAAAAGAGTGAGCTTGCAAAACTAGGCTATAATAGCGGCATAAGTCAAGGTAGTTTAGAAAGTATAAATACGCTGGATTATGATAAAAGAAGGTGCAAAATAATTCAAGTTCACAAGAAGGTAAGACTTTACAGTCTCTACAGTTGTCAAACTAACTCCTTGTCTAAGTTGTTAGTCGACCAAATAAGGGTATGGGCCTCTAAGTTCTACTATCTGAATAAATACTATCTTCTTATGCAAGTCTATAGTTTGTGTCATTCAATTATACTTCATCAATGGGTTAAGAGGACTATGTGATACTATGTTGTGAGGCATACTACCCAACTTAGAACAATAACTAATATTGTACTGTCTTAAGGATAAAGTAGAAACTCCTGTTAAGGTTTTACGAGAAAAGGTCTTGGTAATTATTAGGGTATCCTATTGCATTATAAAACTCCATAGGTAATGGTCATCTTAGGTCTTAATTATAGTGCTCATAGAATAAAAGGGTTAATATTAAGAATAGAAGGGTTAGGTTGCACGAGTTGAAAGAAAAGAGGAACATAATTAGTCGTCGCACAAATAGTGAGCGCTAAGTTTCCAGAGGAACAAGATTTGAATTTAAATATAAAGACTCTAGATAATATCATGGTTTTCTAAGGGGAAGGTGGTATGCTAATCTCTGTGTTTGAGGTATGATCTAAAGAAATGTTATCTTATTCCTCTTGGCTTCCTAGGGTATTGTCTGCTAATATCAAGACAAGAATCTAAATGTATAGTTCTATAATATTATCTCACTATAAAAGTTAGGTTTGGTCCTAATATTCAACCTTGGATTTCTAGTGGTCCCTCAATACTAGGGTCAAACAGTATGGTTAAATTTTTAATTAACTCTAGTAGTGTCTACACCACTCTCAAGTCCTTCATAAATATCTCAAGGGATAATGGTAAACCAATCTATAGATAAGGAATGCTAGGGTTTACTAGATATTCTAAACTTAGTGATGTGTCAATTCTTGGTAGGAATATTACCCTAATTAATTTTCTAACAACAAGGGTTCATATACTCTAGGAGAAGGCTATACTCAAGGAACTATTAGGAAGTACATGAATCAAGCAGGATACAATTATTCGGTTAGAATGGATTAGAAGGAAAGTGAATCATAGTCAATTGTGGATGAGATCCTATACTCTAATCATAGTGCAGGCTTGCTCGGTACAGTGACATAATCGAGAAAATATGCTCTCGACCTGCATGGGCCACCACAAAAATATGTCACGCTCCAGTCCCAAAATACGTAGGACAAGAAACACGTAAGCATGCCAGCCGTATGTATATGGTAACTCCAATATATGGATACCATAACACACACGTACACTGTAATATGATTAATACTCATAAGTGGTATCTATGTTATCATAAGTCACAGAAATACTAATCTCATCCACACAACAAGTCACAGAAAACAAATAACTAAACTAGAACAAAGAGTCTGAATCATCCATAAATGATAGTCGGGTGGAGACAAATCCACTACCAATGACTATATCAAAACTAAAATGAGAGAGAAGAGTAAAATCTCTAATATTTAATAAGGTGATGATATAAGAGTGTCAGCTAAAGGATCCATCGCTAGAGATAATCAATGATGCTCAGTGGGTAAGGTCTCCTCGGCAGAAAGTAATATGTCAGGACCGGGTCCGTACTCCTGCGGATACTCCTGGTCGTCTATACCTGGCAAGGGACCAGGTCCTCAGAGGGACATAACAAGATACATAGAAGCAAGCCAATTGAATACAGTAAACATGCATAATGTTTGAAAATATTATGGGCAAGGGTAGGCTACTCGATCTAAATCTCACAACTCACACACATGTCTAGAACATCATCAGCCGTCATACCGCGGGGTAGCGACCATCGTGACACCATCGACCGACATACCACGGGGGTAGCGACCATAGGACACGACTACCATAGTGCATGCTAGTTACTACGGTTTACCAGAGTGGTTAAAGCCCATACGCCTACTGATTGTCCTCTCATGATACTAGGTGTCAAGTGTGTGTCAACATATCTAATATATAGTAATGACTGAAAAAACTACACATACAATGAATATACAAAAATATAATAAGCATGCAAAATATTGTAATAATTTGGTAAGGTATACTTGCCTGGCAAGAGAGCTGCAAAATATAACGTCTAGATGTCAAACACCAAGAGTCAGAAACTACGGCCTTAGAATTTACGTCTCCGGATGCTGAAATAAATATCACCAATATTTCTAGAATAAGCGAGATAGCTAGAAAATACTACCCTTTCGTCCAATTTGGACACAGGGACAAAACGATAATTTTAGGTTAAAACGGGCTCCACATATGGGCCACTTTGCACCGAAAAGAGTGCCAAGAGTAAAGGTCTCTAAATGGGACAAACTATAGGTCAAACAAACTCTAAATGTCAGTACGAACTCAACGGTATGTCCAATTTTGGATTTCGGTGAGCCGAACATAAATTTGCCTAAAAAGTCAACCGTGGGGCCCGCAAATAGGTGACTTGGTCAACTATCTCAGAATTGCATAAAAATTGGGTCACAGAACCAGCGCGATACCACGAGTCCCATGGCGCAAGTTTTGTCACATTCTGACGAGCGTACACTAAATGGTGCGATGTTTTACAAAAGTCACGATATGGGGATTTTTTGCGGATATGGGTTGATTCCGATGCACACACGCGTCCAAATCAGTTTTCACGAAAGTCCACACGTTTGGACATACCATACGCGCCTTTCGGTGTAATTGGTACGCGACGGGGCGATCCCGTTTGGCGGGGCGCGCTCCGTATCGCAAATTCTGGAAGTTAAAAAAAATAGGTTTTTAGGATTTTTAGTCTAATTTAATTCAGCATACAGAAATAATTAAAATATTGTAATTGACAAAAATTAATCTCAGTTAGGTGGTCTTCGCATACCAAAAAGAAAAAGAAAATTCGGATCTCTGTGGTGGGAGATACGAGTCCATCAACATGGGTGGTTACAGCAGTTTTCTGCGATTGAAAGTTATCATTTTTGCCAACTTGGTCTCGGTTTTCGTCTAGGGTTATGCGTTGTTCAAAGTAAACTAAAACACAGAGTTGGAAGAGGAATAGGTCATGAACATACCGGTGAAGGCGAGGTCGAGTTTGGTCGAGCGATGGAACAGAAATCGGGGCCTGAACAGGGCTAAGTCGCTGTGTATTCGCTGTCTCGTGCGTGGCTCGAACGGCGACGTGGACGTGCGGTGGTCACGGCTACTCCGGTGGTGGTTCTGGGTCGGCGACGGTCGCGGTGGATGAAGAGACGTTTAGGATTAGGGTTACGATTTTAGGGTTTTAATTATAGGAGATTATATATATACAGCAAGGGGGTTCTCATCCGCGTGTGGGTGGGAATGCGTTTGCAGCTGCTGCTGTTGTTAATTTGTTTGTGGGTGCGGGTCTGGGAATTAGGCGGGTAGGGTTAGGATATTGGGTTAGGGTTTAGGGTATATTAGATTTTCTAATTCTTTTCTAATTTTTTTTTTTATTATTCTTTTCTATTAATAAACTTTATATATATATATATATATATATATATATATATATATAATTTGAGAAATTTATTTTAGTGCATATAATTAATCTATCAATTGTCCACAGAGTCTCCTACATGTAAATAATTAAGGTAAAATTATAATTGCTCCATAAATCCTCTATTGCACAAACGCCTAGAAATAAAAATTCAATAAATCCTATTTCTTCTAATTAGCTAATAAATACTATAAATCGGTTAAATAGTTAATAAAATAGTTAATATGGTTTTTTAAAAATTAGGGATTTTACACTAGGATCTGCCACGTACCGTCTCAGCTACGACACATGGAACACGTTATGTACTCCCTCCAGTACAGGGGGCAAGTCTAGTATGTAGGCCACTGCACCGACCCTCGCAAGAATAACGAAAGGTCTGATGTACCGTGTACTAAGCTTCCCATCTCCACCAAAGTGAATCGTGCCCAGTGTCAGAGAAATCTGCAAGAACACCAAATCACCAACCTAGAACAATATAGCCTTAACACGCAATCTAAAACAAGTAATCACAAGCAATTTTAACAAAACCTATACCTCAAACTCCAAGGGCTACGGTGGCTATCAGCCCAATGCCAATGTCTGTCCTGCGCCACTCAAAGTCTATCCCTGATGAGCTTCACCTTCTCAACTGCATCCATGACTATCTCTGGTCCCAACAAGGCTCTCTCTCTGTAAACTCCCTCACCCAAAATTAGGGCTACGTGGCTTAGATAGTGAAATTAGGGCTAGTTTGAACCCAAATAGAATTAGAACACGGCATTTATTTAATTGTGCAATAATTAAATCGCGTAGCACATCTTACCGTTGCTTCGTTAATTAGAGCACCTCACTAGCCATTGCCTATCTATCACAAATTTCACAACATTGACCTAGACGTGCCCGCTTACCTCTCTGACCCTTGAGCAACTTATAATATTGTTTTCTTGTGCAACATTTTAGCCGCACAATAAACGTCGCGGACGTTATTTCTTAATTCGATATAAATTCCAATTTTGCACTCTTGTGCGTCCCAATCGAAATTGGAGATACAACCTTGACCGTTTTGTGCAAAGCAGATTTTATTAATATTCTACACTGTCCTCTCTACGCCCCTGATAATTGTGTTCCTCCCGATTTAACC
The DNA here is from genome assembly GCA_036927795.1 of Iris macrosiphon. Taxonomy (NCBI): domain Eukaryota; kingdom Viridiplantae; phylum Streptophyta; class Magnoliopsida; order Asparagales; family Iridaceae; genus Iris; species Iris macrosiphon. Next base: position 260,505 of record JAYESA010000032.1, on the reverse strand, counting down.
CCATGTACTCCTAATTAATTCTAGAACATCGTGCGCGTCTCAATTTAATTAATTAAATCCAATTTTTCACCTTTGTACAATTTTTCAATTGTTGGGGGGCTTTTATGCAAACATGCACTGAGGTGTCCCCACCATTGGACAATTCATAAAGAAATCTATTTTTTCCTTTTCGTAGATTTTTTCGTAATTTTCAGCATGTGCAACGCGCACATCGCCCCATTTATTTTAATCCAACCCTTGCAATTAAATAATTGGAATTTCTAGCCCATCACCCTCATGTGAGCCCAAGGCCATCCATAGGAGATGTTGACCAAGCCCAACAAGTTTAGGTCAATTATTCCTAGGTCAACTCAAACCAAACTTTTACATGTATAAAAATAACTCTTCTCCCTTTTTCTTTATTCTTTAATTTTTTCCCAAAACCTAAATTCCCATAGCCGACACTGTTCATCCCTCTACCAACCCGATTTAGCACCGACCCCGGCCATCCCGATCCCCCGAAGAAGCTCCGGCGGCCCTCCCGAGTTCACCACCTCTTCTCCATCCTCCTTCTCCAACGACGACGACGATGACGAGTTCCTGGAGTCCGAGTTCCGCCCCACGAGAAGTTCCTAGAGTTCGAGTTCGGAGGCCTTCCTCTCTCCGTCGCCCTCCGAGAGTGTCGCGAAGTCATCGCTGAGAAGAGTTTGGGAGAGATCAATCTATGGCGGATTTGCAACTTGGCTCGACTCTGCAGCATCCGGGAGCGTCTGGGAGACAACTTGTCTTCCCATAAGAACAATCGGTTGCCCTCTTTTCAAGGCCTATGGAGGTGAATAAGTTCCCTTTTCGACCACAATGGTGTTTAGTGGGATTAGGAAGTCTCTGACAGAACATATAACAGAGGATGTTGACTATTAGATTTTGATCAGGGAATATTAAAGCAGCAGCAAGAGGAGGAAGAATAGAAGCGTCAACACCATGAAAAAAAAAGGAACTATAGCCACGGTGGAAGAACTATCCTCGACGAAAGAAGCCGATGTCGAGCGACAGAGCTGGGAATGAGGTTTGATGCGTCGTTCGTCTTGTTTGTCTATCCTTTCCTGGGACTCAAGTTGGGAATGAGGTTTGATGCGGAAAGGTCAAAATATTTGATTCTTAACGTTTTCCCTTTCAACTCAGAAAAGAGCATGGAGGTGTTGCAGTAAATGTGTGGTAGTCTTCTTACATGAAAACTCTGAGGTTCATATACAATGGAAGGGAGCTGCAAAAAATAGTCCTTGCCTCGTGTACAAATTGGCTAGATCCAGATAGCTTAGTGCAGTCAATGACTTCATATCAAGATATTGGATTTATTCTACGCGACTGTTGGAGCAGGTTATTGGTACATCACAGCTTTCTTGCCAGGCAAGTATACCTTGCCCTTGTACTGTTATTCTTATTCCATATGTTGCATGCATCTTTATTTTCTGTCTTTAGTTCATATATTTTAATTGTTATATAAAATGCTCGCGATGGTGACATCGCGATATATTTTTATTTATGTATTGCATTGACCTTGTTCATGAGACTACCCTATTAGCATGTAGCACCATTAGGTTTCATTTGACTGTGACACATATTTTACACGAGTTGTGAGTCTCATATATATCACGGACGCACGTATTGACTGATCATCGGTACGTGTGGGACGTACGTTAGGAATAACTGCTGTTAGAAACTTTGCATGCTAGTAGACTTGGCAGTTAATAGAGGTCCATGGACATAGCCTATTGTAGTACGGTGGTCCCATCCTTGTCCTTGTTTGGTTGCAGGATTGGGCTAGGGTACTAAGAATAGACTATGGACCGAATTGTGTCATGGATGTGACATGCTTAGAGCATGGGGTGGGGAGAACAACAAGTACCGCATTTGAGCTCCTTTACACTTTTTCTATTGTGCGCCCGGATTCTCCGCTGGAGATACGGGTGGTGATGACCACTATATATTATATTATTATCAGGCGGGCCTCTGGCGTTCGAAAGTCGTCGTGCCTTTGTAGGCCCCTGGATCTCCAATAGAGAACCATGCCAAATCCCAGGTTTTCAGCCAGATAGCTCACTTGTGGGGAAAGTTGTTCTTAACTGCATTCACTTAGACGGTTAGGCGACCCCATTGGATATTTATTTCAGTACTTTATTGGCATGTGTTTAAGTATTCTTGTTATGTCCCTCTGAGGACCTGGTCCGCTGCCAGGTGTATCTTTTCTTGAGTATTTGCAGGAGAGCAGATTTGGATGGTTACATGTGATCCGAGGATGTCTTCTCTTCGAGCTGTGATGGATAGCTGGTATTCTTATATTGTGTTGTGGTGTTGTACTCATATTGTATTTGCTCTTATATTCGAGTTGGTAGTGGATTTGTTTCCATCCAACTATCATCCTTAGATACTTCTTATTGAGCTCTAGTTTCGTAGACATTGGTTATTTTATTCATATCTGATTTTTCGTGGATGAGATTTAGATTTTATCCTGTGACTTGTGACATATGTTTGTACCACTTGTAGATTTTGTATTCATATTACAGCGTACGTATGGATTTGGTTTCCATATATTGGAGTTGTCATATCCATGCGGCTGGCATGCTTACGTGTTCCTAGTCCTACGTATTTGGGACTGGGGCGTGACATATTTTTGTGGTGGCCCATGCAGGTCGAGAGCATATTGTCTCAGTTACCTTACTGTACCGAACAAGCCTGCACATAGGACTAGAGTATAGGATCTCATCCACAATTGACTATGATTCACCTTCCTCCTCTATGATCTATTCGAACAATTGTATCCTGCTTGATTCCTGTACTTCCCTAATAAGTTCCTTGAGTATATATGGCCTTCTGCTAGAATATAGGAACCCCTGTTATTAGGATGATAATTAGAGTAGCACACCTATTAAGAATACAACGAGAATATAGACACACCACTAAGTTTAGAATATCTAGTGAATCCTAGAATTCCTTATCTTTAGAATTGGTTTACCATTACCCCCTGATGTATTATGAAGACTTGAGAGTATTATAGACACTACTAGAGTTAGTTAGAAGTTTTACCATAATGTTTGACCCTAGTATTGAGGAACCAATGGAGAACCAATATTGAACATTAGGACTGAACCTAACCCTCATAATTGGATAGTATTAGAGAACTATAAAACTTATGTCATTGCCTTGTTACTGGTAGACAGCACCCTAGGAAGCCTAGAGGAATGTAATCAACCCTTTTCCTTGATCATACCCCGAACATGGCAACTAGCATACCACCCCCTTAGAGAACCATGCTGCTATCTAGAGCCCTCTATTTTTGATTTCATAACTTGTCCCCCTGCAACCTTAGCGTTCGCTAATTGTGTGACGACTAAATTATGATTCTTCTTTCTTCATCATTTAACTCGTGCCACATAACTCGTATGATTGAAGGCCAAGTAATCTTATTCTATGTTAGGACATGTAGTTTGCTAGGGTATAGCTTGGTAATTTGAACTTTGAATTTTTTGCGTGATAGTTAGGATTTGATAGTTTGCGTAGTTCCCCTAGGTTGTGACCTAATGATTACCCCTTAGCTTTAAATCACGAAATCTATACCCATAGCTCGATACGAGTTAAATCCCTTTCCCCTTAACGGCTAGTAACTCTTCTATCCCTACGATTGACACATGTTCTATGAGCACTTGACCCTTACCTATATAATGCAATAGGAGACCCTAATAAGAGTTTCTGTTCTATGTACATGTGCAAGGTTATTTTTGTAGGTATCCTTAAGGCAATACAATAGTAGTTAAATTATTTTAAGTTGGATAGTATAACTCACCACCTAGTATCACGTAGTCCCTGTGATCCATTGATGAAGTGTAACTGAATGACATTAATTGTATGCTAGCAAAGACGACAGTGTTTATTTAGACGATAGAATTTAGAGGTCCATGTCCCTATTGGTCGACTAGCGACTTAGACAAGGAATTAGTATGACAACTGTAGAGATTGTGTAGTCTTTCATTATTATTGCTTATTTTGCTTTTATTTTTGTGAATTTGAATTGTTATGAACCTTCTTTCATCATAATCTAGCGTATTCATATTTGCTGTACTACCTTGACTTATGCTACTATTATAGCATAGTTTTTGCAAGCTTATTCTTTATCGAGCTTGTTCATGACATACGTATTATTGGGGGCCCACAATAATATATTTCAGAATCAGTGTATTAGGGTCTAGCTAACCTTAGTGCGCTTGGTTCGCCCTTCGCATAACTACTTTACGTGGATTGAGATATATAGTGATTAGTAGACGAATATACTTACCCTCTAGATACGACAAAGCATATCATATCAAGTACATAACTGCACCGATGTGAGCATGCGAATAGGAAATTACCAAATTAAGATTTTAATCCACAACTGTCTTGACAATTCCCATTTGAATTCTTTAAACGCTTTGATTCCCATACTTCCATTCTATTACCCCTCCTTGAACTCTTTTCCGTTGCTTTCCGTCTTCCCTTGTTTCGGAAAGACGAAATCTCGTGCTTGGATATAAGTGATACACGGATAGTACAAGATATACCCCATAGGCCAATCACATTATTTGGTGACTATCTTTCATAATTGATTAAGGGCATATCACATATGATATAGTTGGTGTTAAAGTTTTGAGGATTGAATGACATGAGAAAATAAATTGAGGAATATTTTTCTTAAGTGTAAGAGCCTTATGTGATAGATGGGTAAATTCTAAGTTGGGTAGAAATTGCAGTATTAAACTTGAGGAGAATTCTTTTAGATTATGATCAAGTAGGATTAGATTGAGAGATTAAGTCCTTTTAATGTGGAGAATTTTAACAGAGGGATTAAGATAATGAGGATTTAATGAATTTTAAAAATCTTGATATTGAGGACCCAATATTTATACTTTGAGCACATGATTTAAATTTTGAATATTGAAGGATGAATCATCGATTTAAATTTTGAGGATAAATATAGAATTTTAGACTTGAACAATTGGTTAATTAGATTTAAATTTTACAATTTGATGATTTGAATTAAAAGTTCAATTTTGATTGTTGGGTCACCTATTTGAAATATTGAGGATGTAAATTGAGTTTAAATATTTGAAGAGTACAAAATTCTTAAGTTGAGAATAGGAATAAGATTTGATTAGAATTGTTTATTATTCAAAGTCTAGAGGAGATTATGATAGTTGGAAATTATGATATAAATTTTGATGTGGGATGTCATATAGACTTGAGTTAGATTTGGATGTTGATAAAAAAAAATTGAGAAGAGATTACGACAGGTTGAAGTTTAATTTAAACAGTGGTTATCTTAATTTTGAAGTGATCGCGATAGATTTGAATAGATTTTGTTATTTAAATTTTTGGAAGAGATTACGATTGACGTACCTTATGCACGAATGTGAAGGATTTAACAAATTATGCCTTATTTTAATTTCGAGGACGAAATTGTTTTAAGTTGGGTAGATTGTAAACTCCCTCACCCAAAATTAGGGCTACGTAGCTTAGATAGTGAAATTAGGGCAAGTTTGAACCCAAATAGAATTAGAACGCGACATTTATTTAATTGTGCAATAATTAAATCGCGTAGCACATCTTACCGTTGCTTCGTTAATTAGAGCATCTCACTAGCCATTGCCTATCTATCACAAATTTCACAACATTGACCTAGACGTGCCCGCTTACCTCTCTGATCCTTGAGCAACTTATAATATTGTTTTCTTGTGCAACATTTTAGCCGCACAATAAACGTCGCGGACGTTATTTCTTAATTCGATATAAATTCCAATTTTGCACTCTTGTGCGTCCCAATCGAAATTGGAGACACAACCTTGACCGTTTTGTGCAAACCAGATTTTATTAATATTCTACACTGTCCTCTCTACGCCCCTGATAATTGTGTTCCGCCCGATTTAACTCCATGTACTCCTAATTAATTCTAGAACATCGTGCGCGTCTCAATTTAATTAATTAAATCCAATTTTTTGCCTTTGTGCAATTTTTCAATTGTTGGGAGGCTTTTATGCAAACATGTACTGAGGTATCCCCACCATTGGACAATTTATAAAGAAATCTATTTTTTCCTTTTCGTAGATTTTTCCGTAATTTTCAGCATGTGCAACGCGCACATCGCCCCATTTATTTTAATCCAACCCTTGTAATTAAATAATTGGAATTTCTAGCCCATCACCCTCATGTGAGCCCAAGGCCATCCATAGGAGATGTTGACCAAGCCCAACAAGTTTAGGTCAATTATTCCTAGGTCAACTCAAACCAAACTTTTACATGTATAAAAATAACTCTTCTTCCTTTTTCTTTATTCTTTAATTTTTTTCCCAAAACCTAAATTCCCATAGCCGACACTGTTCATCCCTCTACCAACCCGATTTAGCACCGACCCCGGCCATCCCGATCCGCCGAAGAAGCTCCGGCGGCCCTCCCGAGTTCACCACCTCTTCTCCATCCTCCTTCTCCAACGACGACGACGATGACGAGTTCCTGGAGTCCGAGTTCCGCCCCGACGAGAAGTTCCTAGAGTTCGAGTTCGGAGGCCTTCCTCTCTCCGTCGCCCTCCGAGAGTGTCGCGAAGTCATCGCTGAGAAGAGTTTGGGAGAGATCAATCTATGGCGGATTTGCAACTTGGCTCGACTCTGCAGCATCCGGGAGCGTCTGGGAGACAACTTGTCTTCCCATAAGAACAATCGGTTGCCCTCTTTTCAAGGCCTATGGAGGTGAATAAGTTCCCTTTTCGACCACAATGGTGTTTGGTGGGATTAGGAAGTCTCTGACAGAACATATAACAGAGGATGTTGACTATTAGATTTTGATGAGGGAATATTAAAGCAGCAGCAAGAGGAGGAAGAATAGAAGCGTCAACACCATGAAAAAAAAAAGAACTATAGCCACGGTGGAAGAACTGTCCTCGACGAAAGAAGCCGATGTCGAGCGACAGAGCTGGGAATGAGGTTTGATGCGTCGTTCGTCTTGTTTGTCTATCCTTTCCTGGGAGTCAAGTTTGGAATGAGGTTTGATGCAGAAAGGTCAAAATATTTGATTCTTAACGTTTTCCCTTTCAACTCAGAAAAGAGCATGGAGGTGTTGCAGTAAATGTGTGGTAGTCTTCTTACATGAAAACTCTGAGGTTCATATACAATGGAAGGGAGCTGCAGAAAATAGTCCTTGTCTCGTGTACAAATTGGCTAGATCCAGATAGCTCAGTGCAGTCAATGACTTCATATCAAGATATTGGATTTATTCTACGCGACTGTTGGAGCAGGTTATTGGTACATCACAGCTTTCTTGCCAGGCAAGTATACCTTGCCCTTATACTGTTATTCTTATTCCATATGTTGCACGCATCTTTATTTTCTGTCTTTAGTTCATATATTTTAATTGTTATATAAAATGCTCGCGACGGTGACGTCGCGATATGTTTTTATTTATGTATTGCATTGACCTTGTTCATGAGACTACCCCATTAGCATATAGCACCATTATGTTTTATTTGACTGTGACACATATTTTACACGAGTTGTGAGTCTCATATAGATCACGGACGCACGTATTGACTGATCATCGGTACGTGTGGGACGTACGTTAGGAATAACTGCTGTTAAAAACTTTGCATGCTAGTAGACTTGGCAGTTAATAGAGGTCCATGGACATAGCCTATTGTAGTACGGTGGTCCCATCCTTGTCCTTGTTTGGTTGCAGGATTGGGCTAGGGTACTAAGAATAGGCTATGGACCGAATCGTGTCATGGATGTGACATGCTTAGAGCATGGGTGGGGAGAACAACAAGTACCGCATTTGAGCTCCTTTACACTTTTTCTATTGTGCGCCCGGATTCTCCGCTGGAGATACGGGTGGTGATGACCACTATATATTATATTATTATCAGGCGGGCCTCCGGCGTTCGAAAGTCGTCGTGCCTTTGTAGGCCCCTGGATCTCCAATAGAGAACCATGCCAAATCCCAGGTTTTCAGCCAGATAGCTCACTTGTGGGAAAAGTTGTTCTTAACTGCATTCACTTAGACGGTTAGGCGACCCCATTGGATATTTATTTTAGTACTTTATTGGCATGTGTTTAAGTATTCTTGTTATGTCCCTCTGAGGACCTGGTCCGCTGCCAGGTGTATCTTTTCTTGAGTATTTGCAGGAGCGCAGATTTGGATGGTTACATATGATCCGAGGATGTCTTCTCTTCGAGCTGTGATGGATAGCTGGTATTCTTATATTGTGTTATGGTGTTGTACTCATATTGTATTTGCTCTTATATTCGAGTTGGTAGTTGATTTGTTTCCATCCAACTATCATCCTTAGATACTTCTTATTGAGCTCTAGTTTCGTAGACATTGGTTATTTTATTCATATCTGATTTTTCGTGAATGAGATTTAGATTTTACCCTGTGACTTGTGACATATGTTTGTACCACTTGTGGATTTTGTATTCATATTACAGCGTACGTATGGATTTGGTTTCCATATATTGGAGTTGCCATATCCATGCGGCTGGCATGCTTACGTGTTCCTAGTCCTACGTATTTGGGACTGGGGCGTGACACTCTCTCTCTCTCTCTCTCTAACATCATCCCAAGATAACGGTGTGCGGCACCTCCGCCCATATAGAGCCTCGAATGGTGATATCTCAATAGTGGCCTGGTAGTTGTTTTTGTAAGCAAACTCTATTAGGTGTAGATGATCCTCCCAAGAACCTCCGAGATCTAGAACACAAGTGCCTAGCATATCCTTGAGAGTCTGAATAGTCCTCTCCGATGGCCCGTCTGTCTAGGGGTGATATGCATTACTGAACTTGAGTTGAGTGCCCAAGCTAGCATGCAAACTCCTCCAGAAGTGGAAAGTGAAATGACTATCCCGATCCGAGATGATGCTCACTGAAACCCCATGTAATCTGACAATCTGTCGTACATACATCTCTGCTAGCTTCTCCGTCGACGTACCCACTTTGAATGGCAAGAAGTGGGCTGATTTGGTCAACCTGTCTATGATGACCCAAATCGCATCTTTTCCTCCTGGAGAACGCGAAAGCCCCGAAACAAAATCTATAGTCACATGCTCCCACTTCTACTCTGGGATGGGTAAAAGTTGAAGCAATCCACCTGGCCTCTATCTATCCGCCTTTACTTGCTGGTACACTAAATATCTTAAAATGAAACATGCAACCTCTCGCTTCATACCATACCACCAAACGTACTCCCTCAGGTCTCGATACATCTTTTTGGCACCTGGATGCATCGAGTACTGAGAGCGATGCGCCTTCTGCAAAATCTCCTCGTGCAGCTCCCCGCTTGGTACACATATCCTAGTACCATGCCACAACGATCCATCATCAACAATAGTGAAGTCCTCTGATAATCCTGTCCGAACCTGTGCTCTGATACTCCTCAGAGCCTCATCCTTATACTGCGTAGCTCTGATTCTATCCATCAGCTCAGACTGTATCTGTAATCTCTATATCTGAATCTCTATACCAGGAACTAGCACCTCAATTCCCAAGCTCTCAAGTTCGGCCAACAAGTTTCTGTCTGTCATCAAGTACATAGCCATCGGATACCTGCTCAAGGCATCGACGACTATGTTGGCCTTTCCTGGGTGGTACTACAATAAAATATCGAAGTCCTTTATCAACTCCAACCACCTCCTCTGCCTCATGTTCTGCTCTTTCTGCATAAATACGTACTTCAAGCTTTTGTGGTCGGTGAAGATCTTCACACGCTCTCCGTACAGATAGTATTTCCACAGCTTTAAAGTAAAGATAACCGCTACCAACTCTAAATTGTGGGTGGGATAGTTCTTCTCATGAGGACATAATTACCTGAAAGCATAGGCAATCACCTTCCCGTGCTGCCAAAGAACGCAACCTGAACCTTTCCCTGAAGCATTACTATAGATAGTGAATCCACCTGTCCCTGATGGCAACGTCAATACTAGAGCTGTCTTTAATCTCTTCTTTATCTCATCAAATACGGCCTGACAATCCTTTGTCCAGACAAAATCTATATCATTCTTGGTCAGCCCAGTCATCGGCTCTGCAATCCTGGAGAAGTCTTATACAAACCTCCTGTAGTAATTTGCTAGTCCGAGAAAACTCCTGATCTAAGCCACTGAACTGGGAGTAGCCCACGAATCTACTGCCACGGTCTTCTTTGGGTTAACTGAGATCCCGTCACCCGTCACCACATACCCAAGGAATTCAACCTTGTCAAGGAAGAAATCGCATTTTGAAAGCTTCCTGTAAAGCTCCTCTTTCCTGAGAGTCTCCAAAACCATCCTCAGGTGCTCTTCAAGTTCCTCTGGGGTCCTTGAATACACAAGAATGTCATCGATGAACACCACCACGAACTTGTCAAGGTATTGGTGGAATACCTTGTTCATCAAGTTCATGAATACTGCCAGTGCATTAGTCATCCCAAACGGCATCACAATAAACTCAAACTGGCCATATCGAGTCCGAAAATCTGTCTTCGGAATGTCTTCTTTCTTGACTTTTACCAGTTGGAAGTCGGACCTCAAGTCTATCTTTGAGAATACCTTCGCTCCGCTCAACTGATCGAAAAGATCATCTATCCTTGGCAGCGGGTATTTATTCTTTATAGTGAGGTTGTTCAGAGTCCTATAGTTGATACACATGCGTACCGACCCATCCTTCTTTGGTACAAACAATACTGGAGCTCCCCACAGTGATAAACTGGATTTGATGAAGCCCTTGTCCTGCAGCTCATCAACCTACTTCTTCAACTCTGCCAGCTCGCTGTTGTTGACCCTATAGACGTGTTGTGATATTGGCTATGCGCCTGGCACCAAGTCCATAGAGAACTTGATATCTCTGTCTGGTGGAAAACCTGGCAACTCCTTTGGAAAGACATCCAAGAACTCCACTATCAAAGGATGTGGCAACTACTTCTCTTCCATCCTGGCTTCATAAAAGATGCCCCTGCTCTGCTCCGCTGCTCCGTTGGCGACCTCGAACTCTGGCTCTCCTGATGGTTGAAATATCACTCTGCCTCAACGATAATCTATAGTAGCATGGTGCCTACTCAACCTATCTATTCCGAGTACAATATCGTATCCGAGAAGTAGCATTAAGAGTAAGCACGCACTCAACTCTCGGCCTCCCAATAAAACTCTTCAGTCCTTGTAAAAATTACTGACTAGGATAATGCCTCCGCCAGTCGTGATCTTGTAAGTACTATCTAAGGGTTCCGCCTTTAAATGATGCTTAAGAGCATAAGATACAGATACAAAACTATGGAAAGCGCCAGAATTGAATAATGCAAGTGCTGGAATAAAATCGAGAAAAACTGAACCTGATATCACATCTTCTGCTGACTCGACCTCCTCGACCGTCATGGCATACGCTCATCCCTGGGTTGCACCTCTCTGCTGCTGCTGGTGCTGGACAAACCTCTGTTGCTACGGCGTGGTGGTCCCCTATGCTGGCCTCCTGGTACAGTAGGTGCTATGACAGGTCCCTTCTGAGCGGATGCTCTACCCTGACCTAGATGAGTCAGAATAGATAGACAGTCTCTCAAATGGTACGCTGACGATCCATAAGATAAATATGTACCCATTCTCTTTCTGCAGATGTCTCTCGTGTGTCCCACCTTTCCGTAGTACGCACACTGGACAGCGGGCTCGGCCTGCCTCTGCGGCTGTTGTTGGATATGTCCTCGAGCTGGTGCCTGGTGTTGCTGGTACTGATACGGCCTCTGTTGCTACTGAAAGTGGGGACGCTTGGCTGGTCCCGCGCTACCACTTGCTCCTGCAGAAATTTTGTGTCCTCTCTTAGGCCTGAGGTCCAAATCATCCTCAGCAATCTGGGCATCCATCAAAATACCCTCAAAAGTAGCAGTATGATATCCAAAAGTATGAGACTTGATCTCTCTCATCATCCCCTTCCTGAACTTTCGGGCTTGGTCTCCTGGGTCCCGAATCATCGATGGTGAGAAATGACTCAAGCGACAAAACTCTGCGGCGTACTCGTCGATTGACATGTTCCTTGGACTAAGTCATGGAACTGACTCTCCAAGGCTCCCAGGGCCACATAGGGAAAGAACTTCTCCTTGAAAAGCTTTTTGAAAGCCTTCCAAGTAAGTCATCTAACAGTAAGTCTCAGCTCCATACGATACCAAGTCAATGCGATATCGAACATCTGGCTGCCGACGGCCTCGATCTACAGAATCTCTGGAATCTGAGCCAAGCATAAGTTCCTCTTTATGTCCTCCAGCCAGTAGTCGGTATAGAGTATACCCTCAAAACCCTTGAACTCCCGAGTCATCATCCTCTTAAAGTCCACTATAGTGCCTGGTCTCTGTTGCTGCTGCTGCTGGCCAGGATGCTACTGTGCGACTCTCTCCACTACCTAAAGAGCCACCTGATGAGCATTCTCCATGCTCTCCCTCATCAGCTCAGTCTGCGCTTAGTGCGCCTCTGTCTGCACCCTCTGCGCCTCTGCCTAAACTTATTGAGCTTCTGCCGACGTCCTCTGAGCATCCACCATACCCTGGATCAATCGGAATATCTGTGCTCCGTCAGCTGGCATACCTCCTGGAAACGGAATCTGTGGTAGTGAAAGGTCCTCCGTAACAGCCGGGACAACCCTCTGGACAGGTGGGGGAGAAGGACCCCCAAAAACTGCAAAAACTCCTATATGAACAGGTAAAGTAGGAGGAACAACTCTAGTTGTCTGGGTGACAGGTTAAGAGGTGGCAGACCTCTCGGAAGCTGCGGGTCCTAATCTCAGCGACCTAGTCTTTGGTGGCATCCTGAAGTGTCACGCCCCAGTCCCAAAAGTACATAGGACTAGGAACACGTAAGCATGCCAGCCGCATGGATATGGCAACTCCAATATATGGAAACCAAAATCCACACGTACGCTGTAATATGAATATCAATCCACAAGTGGTATAAAATGTATCACAAGTCACAGGGTATAATCTAAATCTCATCCGTGAAAATCAGATATAAATAATAACCAGCATCTATATAACTAGATCTCAACATAAATATCTAAGGATGATAGTTGGATGGAAACAAATCCACTACCAACTCGAATGGAAAAGTACAACACAACAAATACAATATAAGAATACCAGCTAACGACCATGGGCTCGAAGAGAAGACATCCTCGCAACACAAGTAATCATCCAAATCTGCGCTCCTGCAATTACTCAAGAACAGATACACCTGGCAGAGGACCAGGTCCTCAGAGGGACGTAACAAGATACAGAAAATATGAGCCAATTTGAATACAGTAAACTTGCATATTATTTGAAAATAAATAAGTACGCTGTACAAGACCATCTATATGAATGTAAATGAGGACAACTTTTCGACGTATGGGCAAGGGTAGGCTACTCGATCTAAGCCTCACAACTCACACACCCGTCAATGGACATCAGAAATCGACATACCTCTGGGGTAGCGACCAGCGCGACTCTACAGAAATCGACATACCTCTGGGGTAGCGACCAGCGCGACACACGCCCGTAGTGCGAACTATGTACTACGGTTTACCAGAGTGGTTAGAAGCCCATACGCCTAATGATTGTCCTCTATGATACTAAGTGCCATGTGTGTGTCAACATATCTAATACATAGTAATGACTGAAAGAAAACTACACATGCAAGAATAAACAGAAATGCAATAAATATACAGGAATATACTAAGCATGCAAAATACTGTAAATAATTTGGCAAGGTATCTTGCCTGGGGTCCTGCTGCTGGTATGAATCAGAGTCCAAGTCACAGTCCAAATAGCCTATGTATTACAAATTTATCACGTCAAAAGATAATTTATTTTAATTTATTTAATTTTGGAATAATTACTCTAAAATCCTATTTTAATCTTATTATTCTGATTTTTATGTTAATTCCTAAATTTTGTCCAAAGAAACTGAATTTTATCAACTCGAGACTCATGGCACGCAAATCGAGGCAATCTATTGACCAAAAAGTCAACCGACACAAACTCAACTTTCATGCATGATTTCCTGTAGATTTCAGCGTTAAAAATATGCTGGAATTTACGGCTCGTCCGAATTCAAATTCGTTTGAAAATTATAGCATATACAAATTTTGTATTGTGCACCGATAGTTAAATTCTAACCTAGAAGTTCTACAGAATTAATAGTATATTAAATTCTGCGAAAAACATATGTCAATGATCTCGACATTAGCTTTCTAAAACTTTAAACGTTCATGATTCTGATTCCTGGTTCTCCCGGAATCTCGAAAATATTGAAACACGTCTATTTTCGGACATGCTGTGCTCTACGAATTTTCCAGGATTTAATACTCATAATTTCGTAAAATAAATTATATAATCAGAAAGCTAACCTCAATATCTTTCTAACGCAAAAAACTAGGCCTCGTTTGGAGTCCGGAGCTATGCGCAATGGCTTGTGGAAGATGAAGGAACCCTAGATGGCAATTCTCCAAAATCTCTCTCTCTAAAATAATGGAATAATTAGGGTTATAATAATAATATATATATATAGGAATGTACCTGCGGCTGAATGGCTATTTATAGGCTGACACGTGTTAGAATCTGATTGGATGGTTTTTGTTATATTATTTGTTTTTGATTTGCCTTTATCAAAACATTATTTAAGTTATTTTAAATCTAAATAACTCCAAATAAATATTAAAAATAATCATAAAAATCTGGAAAAATTAAAGAAAATATATTTTGAACCTATAAACCCTAGAAAAATATTTGGGACAATTTTATATTCATAAGTTTACTACTATAATTAGGAGAAGCTCTAAATATTAGTTTATCCATTTAACTAAAAATAAATACTAACATTATTCCAAAAATTCTGAAATAATTCCAGAAAATATATAATAATATTATAAACCCTAGAAAATAACGTGGGTCCATTCTATATTCCTGAGTTTGCACAATAAATTCTACAAGTCCTAAAAATTAGTTATTAGTCTAAATAACTACCAATAAATACTAAAAGTATTCAGAAAATTCCCAAAAAATTCTAGAAAATATATTTGAATATTTAGAACCTAAAATAAAATTTTGGAATATTTTTAATTAAGTTTGAACATAAAATAAATTCTTCAAAGTCCTAGAAAATTAGTGTTACTAGTTTTTAATTAACTAAAAATTATGGAAAAATCTCAATAATCTAAAATAGCCTAAAAATAATTATAAATAAATATTTATATACGTAAATATACTAAAAAATTTATTTTCTAATTAACTAAGAGAATACTCTAAATAAATTTAACATCTATAATAAATATAATAATATAAAATATACACAAAATACCTATTTTGGGTGAGGGAGTTTACAATCTACCCAACTTAAAACAATTTCGTCCTCGAAATTAAAATAAGGCATAATTTGTTAAATCCTTCACATTCGTACATAAGGTACGTCAATCGCAATCTCTTCCAAAAATTTGAATAACAAAATCTATTCAAATCTATCGCGATCACTTCAAAATTAAGATAATCATTGTTCAAATCAAAATTCAACCTATTGTAATCTCTTCTCACTTTTCCAAATCATCAATATCCAAATTTAAATTGAATCCATATAATATCTTCAAGATTTAAATAACCCATATCAAATTTTACCTCACGATCTCCAACTATCATAATCTCCTCTAGAAGTAATTCGAGTCCAATATTATTCCTATTTTCACTTATAAATTTTTTTTTTGTATTCTTCAACTTTTTAAATTCCATTCACATCCTCAATATTTCAAATAGGTAGTCCAACCATCAAATTTTAAATTCTTAATTTAAATCATCAAATTGAAAAATAATTTAAATGCAGTCCACCAATGTTCAAGTCTGAAATTATATATTTATCCTTCAAATTCAAATTGATGATTTTACCTTCAATACTCAAAAATTTAAATTATGTACTTAAGGTATAAATATTGGGTCCTCAATATCAAGATTTTTAAAATTTATTAATCCTCATCATCTTAGTCATTCTTCTAAAATTCTCAAAATTAAAATGGCTTGAACCTCTCCCAATCTAATCTTATTCGATCACAATCTAAAAGAAATTCCTCTCGAGTTGCCAATGCACTGCTACCCAACTGAGAATTTATCCATCTATCACAGAAGGCTATATACTTTAAGAAAAATATTCCTTAATTTATTTACTCATGTCATTCAATCCTCAAAACTTCAACGCCGATTATATCATATGTGATATATCCTTAATTACGAAAGAATAATCCTCAAGTATGTGATCGGCCTATGGGGTATATCTAGTACTCTCTGTGTATCAAACTTATACCAAGCACGAGGTTTCGTCTTTCCGAAATAAGGGAAGACGGAGATCAATAATAAAGAGTTCAAGGGCGAGGTAATAGAATAGAAGTATCGGGATCAAGGCGTTTAAAGAATTCAAATGGGAATTGTTAAAGTAGTTGTGGATTGAAATCCTATTTTGGTAATTCCTATTCACATGCTCGTATTAGTACAGTTATGTAGCCGATACGATACGCTCAGACATGACTAGGGCAAGTATATTCGTCTACCAATCACTACATATCTCAATCCACGTAAAGTAGTATTACGAAGGGCGAATCAAGCGCACTAAGGTTAGCTAGACCTTAATACACTGATTCTAAAATGTATTAGTAGGCATCCCCAATAATACATATCTCATGATCAAGCTCGATAAAAGAGTAAGCTTATAAAACTAGGCTATAATAGCAGCATAAGTCAAGGTAGTGCAGCAAATATAAGTACGCTAGATGATGATGAAAGGAGGTACAAATTAATTCAAGTTCACAAAACAAAACAACTAAGCAACAATAATAAAAGACTCCTTGTCTATGTCGCTAGTCGACCAAATGTGGGCAAGGACCTCTAACTTCTATTGTCTGAATAACCACTGTCGTCTTATGCTAGTATACAATTAATGTTGTTCAATCACACTTCAATAATAGGTCAAAAGACTATGTGATACTAGGTTGTGAGGTATACTACCCAACTTAAAACAATAAACTAATACTGTGACAGTCTTAAGGGTACCGTAGAAGCTCCTGTTAAGGTCTTCGAGAAGGGGTCTTGGTACTTGTTAGGGTATCCTCTTATATTACATAGGTCATGGTCGTCTTAACTCTTAGTCATAGTGCAAGTGTCAATAGTAAGAATGGAACAGTTACTGGCCTCAAGGGAAAGGGAATATAACTCGTATTGAGGTGTGGTACAAGTTACGCAATTTAAAACTAAGGGATAAGCACCATGTCTTAATCTACAAGAATAACTTAACTTTCAAGTTCTAACTACTAAGCACACAATTTCAAAATTCGAGATTACAACTATAATCCTAGCAAACTATGTGTCCTTAACAAAAAAATAAATTACTTGGCCTACTATCAGAAGTGTCAGGTGGCACGAGTTGAAAGATAAAGAAAAGAAGAACGTAATTTTGGTCGTCGCATAATTAGCGAACGTTAAGGTCACAGAGGAACAATATGTGAAATAGAGGGGCTCTAGGTAGCATCATGGTTTTCCAAGGGGGAGTGGTATACTAGTTGAATGTTCGAGGTATGATCAAGGGAGAAGTGTTGATTGCATTCCTCTAGGCTTCCTAGGATGCTGTCTACTAATAACAAGATAATGATATAAGTTTATAGTTCTCCAATACTATCTAACTATGAGGGTTAGGTTCAGTCCTAATATTCACTTTTGGTTTTCTATTGGTTCCTCCATACTAGGGTCAAACATTATGGTAAGCTTCTAACTAACTCTAGTAGTATCTATACTACTCTTAAGTCTTCATAATACATCAAGGGATAATGGTAAACCAATCTATAGATAAGGAATTCTAGGTTCACAAGATATTCTAAACTTAGTGGTGTGTCTATATCCTCGTTGTAATCTTAATAGGTATGCTACTCTAATTATCATCCTAATAACATGGGTTCCTATATTCTCAGCAGAAGGCTATACTCAAGGAACTATTAGGGAAGCACATGAATTAAGCAGGATACAATTGTTCAAATAGAACAGATAGGAGGAAGATGAATCATAGTCAATTGTGGATGAGATCCTATACTCTAGTCCTAGGTGCAGGCTTGCTCGGTACAGTAACGTAACCGAGACAATATGCTCTTGACCTGCATGGGCCACCACAAAAACATGTCACGCCCCAGTCCCAAAAGTACATAGGACTAGGAACACGTAAGCATGCCAGCCGCATGGATATGGCAACTCCAATATATGGAAACCAAAATCCACACGTACGCTGTAATATGAATATCAATCCACAAGTGGTATAAAATGTATCACAAGTCACAGGGTATAATCTAAATCTCATCCGTGAAAATCAGATATAAATAATAACCAGCCTCTATATAACTAGATCTCAACATAAATATCTAAGGATGATAGTTGGATGGAAATAAATCCACTACCAACTCGAATGGAAAAGTACAACACAACAAATACAATATAGGAATACCAGCTAACGACCATGGGCTCGAAGAGAAGACATCCTCGCAACACAAGTAATCATCCAAATCTGCGCTCCTGCAATTACTCAAGAACAGATACACCTGGCAGAGGACCAGGTCCTCAGAGGGACGTAACAAGATACAGAAAATACGAGCCAATTTGAATACAGTAAACATGCATATTATTTGAAAATAAATAAGTATGCTGTACAAGACCATCTATATGAATGCAAATGAGGACAACTTTTTGACGTATGGGCAAGGGTAGGCTACTCGATCTAAGCCTCACAACTCACACATCCGTCAATGGACATCAGAAATCGACATACCTCTGGGGTAGCGACCAGCGCGACTCTACAGAAATCGACATACCTCTGGGGTAGCGACCAGCGCGACACACGCCCGTAGTGCGAACTATGTACTACGATTTACTAGAGTGGTTAGAAGCCCATACGCCTAATGATTGTCCTCTATGATACTAAGTGCCATGTGTGTGTCAACATATCTAATACATAGTAATGACTGAAAGAAAACTACACATGCAAGAATAAACAGAAATGTAATAAATATACAGGAATATACTAAGCATGCAAAATACTGTAAATAATTTGGCAAGGTATCTTGCCTGGGGTCCTGCTGCTGGTATGAATCAGAGTCCAAGTCACAGTCCAAATAGCCTATGTATTACAAATTTATCACGTCAAAAGATAATTTATTTTAATTTATTTAATTCTGGAATAATTACTCTAAAATTCTATTTTAATCTTATTATTCTGATTTTTATGTTAATTCCTAAATTTTGTCCAAAGAAACTGAATTTTATCAACTCGAGACTCATGGCACGCAAATTGAGGCAATCTGTTGACCGAAAATTCAACCGACACAAACTCAACTTTCATGCATGATTTCCTGTAGATTTTAGTGTCAAAAATATGCTAGAATTTATGGCTCATCCGAATTCAAATTCGTTTGGAAATTATGGCACATACAAATTTTGTATTGTGCACCGAAGGTTAATTTCTAACCTAGAAGTTCTACAGAATTAACAGTATATTAAATTCTGGGAAAAACATATGTCAATGATCTCGACATTAGCTTTCCGAAACTTTAAACGTTCATGATTCTGATTCCTGGTTCTCCCGGAATCTCGAAAATATTAAAACACGTCTATTTTCGGACATGCTGTGCTCTACGAATTTTCCAGGATTTAATAATCATAATTTCGTAAAATAAATTATATAATCAGAAAGCTAATGTCAATATCTTTCTAACGCAAGAAACTAGGCCTCGTTTGGAGTCCGGAGCTATACGCAATGGCTTGTGGAAGATGAAGGAACCCTAGATGGCAATTCTCCAAAATCTCTCTCTAAAATAATGGGATAATTAGGGTTATAATAATAATATATATATAGGAATGTACCTGCAGCTGAATGGCTATTTATAGGCTGACACGTGTCAGAATCTGATTGGATGGTTTTTGTTATATTATTTATTTTTGATTTGCCTTTATCAAAACATTATTTAAGTTATTTTAAATCTAAATAACTCCAAATAAATATTAAAAATAATCATAAAAATCTGAAAAAATTAAAGAAAATATATTTTGAACCTATAAACCCTAGAAAAATATTTGGG
Source organism: Iris macrosiphon (assembly GCA_036927795.1). Taxonomy (NCBI): domain Eukaryota; kingdom Viridiplantae; phylum Streptophyta; class Magnoliopsida; order Asparagales; family Iridaceae; genus Iris; species Iris macrosiphon. Next base: position 240,385 of record JAYESA010000032.1, on the reverse strand, counting down.
ACAATTTTATATTCATAAGTTTACTACTATAATTAGGAGAAGCTCTAAACATTAGTTTATCTATTTAACTAAAAATAAATACTAACATTATTCCAAAAATTCTGAAATAATTCCAGAAAATATATAATAATATTATAAACCCTAGAAAATAATGTGGGTCTATTCTATATTCCTGAGTTTGCACAATAAATTCTACAAGTCCTAAAAATTAGTTATTAGTCTAAATAACTCCCAATAAATACTAAAAGTATTCAGAAAATTCCCAAAAAATTCTAGAAAATATATTTGAATATTTAGAACCTAAAATAAAATTTTGGAATATTTTTATTTAAGTTTGAACATAAAATAAATTCTTCAAAGTCCTAGAAAATTAGTGTTACTAGTTTTTAATTAACTAAAAATTATGGAAAAATCTCAATAATCTAAAATAGCCTAAAAATAATTGTAAATAAATATTTATATAAGTAAATATACTAAAAAATTTATTTTCTAATTAACTAAGAGAATACTCTAAAAAATTTAACATCTATAATAAATATAATAATATAAAATATACACAAAATACCTATTTTGGGTGAGGGAGTTTACATGAAGACAAATCAAAATAAGAAGAAATCAATTAAGGCAAAAGATACGACATCATCAAAGAAGGACATTAGAATTTAAAAGAAGCAATTATTCATAATAGAAAAATAAAATTAGAAATTTTTTAGTTGTGATTGAGCATACTCTCATCTACCATATCTCATGCTCGTAATAGTACTCTAAGTCTGAGCACTACTATGATACTGCACTAGTTGCGAACTAATCTTACTCTTCTAGAGTCGACCTGCATGGGCCCCCACTAAAATGTGTCACGATCCGCACCCAAAATTTGGGCATGAGCCGTGGGTACGTCCAGACTACGCCGCAGTATCAGCGGTAGAACGTTGTCTAGGTCTTATACTACCAACTCAACTCACAAATAACCTATCAATGATCTAAACTCCATAAGGAGGACTATGAATATGTATATGATCATCAATTCATAAGGTACTCAATCACAATAACCATAAGAAGGTAAATTATACGATAAGATATGAAAGATATAAAGAAGTTCTGACATAAGTCTAGAACACAACTCAATTAACAAAATTCTAGAGTCTAGCTATCTCAACATAAATAAGGTCTCAATATAATACAACCCAAGTCTTAAAGTTAGAACAATCCAATACATAAATAAACTAGGCTACGTGTTATCTAAACAACTGCGGATGGTGTCTCCTCTATGTGGAGTGGCTCCTCTGGAATCTTCAGAATATAATTACCATCTACTCCTGGACCATAATGGGTAGGACAAAAATTCTCAAGATCCTCTAAAAAATATTATCCAGTCAGGATTGGAGTGAAACAAAAACACTAACAGCAATTTTAATTATATTGATAAGAACTATAAAACAGCGTAAGGAAATACATGATGGAATAAATACTGGAAGATAATGAATACTGGATAGACATGTAATCATCATATAGAACTAACTAGCAATAAACAGATATATGTGAATGCTAGAAATGAATGTATTCAAATAAAAGAATAAAAATTCTAGATAAGTGTTGTAAAATATCAGTTTGCGATGTGATCAGTTTGGGACTAGATCAGGCTTGTTATATATGATTGGCTATGATACATGTGAGGTCAGGCTAACTATCTGGTTAGCTATGATGTGAGCAAAAGTTAGACTAATCATATATAATAGGCTATGAGGCATGTAAATGGTCAGGCTACACCCTACGTGATGTGTGGGGTGAGCTATGATACATGTAAAGTAGGGTATGATCACATAACTTTCTAATATTTGCTCTGTCCCTAGCTAGTACTATAGATTCCAATCACGACTCCTCGGGACTGGTATCTATGACACTAGCCCGTGTATTTGCTATGTCAGAATCAAGTATACACTATAACTAGAATCATAGTAATGATCAAAATAATAAAAACTGTCAGAGAATATACTCGCATGTGGTCCTGAGCAATGTATGAGGATCGATGTCCAAAATGGAGTCACAAAGACCTAAATATGAATGTAAGTGTTAATGAGTAATTTGGAACATTAAACATGTGTAATTGACTCTAGATTAGATATTTGGGTCATTTCTAGGTCTCTTAGTATCATACTAAATCCATACTAAGGTTAGAGTCCATATTTATCTATAGAGTTGACTTATAGGGTTAAACTAGCTAGTACTAACTAATACCAAGTTATCTCTAGGTAACTAGGTCATAAATTAAAAAAAATTGGGATACTAATCATTATACTATATATATAGACTCATATAAATATAAATATATAGTATCTCATATGATACCTTAGCTCTAAACTCATTACCTTAGTTTAACTCAATACCTTGTCTAATATCCTAATTTACCTTGACCATTACTTGATACCTAGTGCCATAATACATTCCTAGTACCAATATCCACAATACCTTACTATTTAATATTTATATAACCTTATACCCATGATACTCCAACGCTCACTATACTTATCTTAATACCATATGTAGGACCGTGTATGGCAACTCTAGAGGAGGTGAATAGAGTTATGTATGCAGCGGAATAAAATTACTTGTTAAAATATAATTCTATGATGCAATTGTGATCAACTACTAGCACTTAGAATATATCTCATGTATAAGAATACTACTAGTAGTGTTATGAATATATATAATAGAGTAAGAGAGAAAGAAAACGCAAACACCAAGATGTATACTGGTTTTCCTCTGAGAGGACAAGCCAGTCCTGAAAACTCAAGCTCGAAGTTGTATCCATTATAATCACCAATAGTGAATCATAAGCTTTGATTCGAAGGCTTGCCACTTCTTTACACCACAAGGTTTGATCCGAAGTCTCGTAACTTCACATCTTGATAGAGAGAGTAACTATTGGAACAAAGCTCTTTACAACTCAGAAGACTTCTAGACCAAGATCACACTTGGCACTAGGAAGGCTAGGAATTTGCTCTTTGAGATGAGAAGGTTAAGGTTTAGGGGTTTGCTGATAATAGGATAGAAGACTTAAGAATAGTTGAGATATTGTATTATTTTTGAATAAAGAATTCCAATCCTATTTATATGGTATAGGCAAACAGAATTCGGCCAGAATTAGGTCAGAGTTTATTTCAAATTTCCAACCTTTGGGCCAAGAAATCAGGAGCTTATTGAACAGGTTAATTTTATACCAAAAGGGTAACCAAGTTCGGTCCGAGTTTGGCACGAGTTCGGCCCGAGTTTGGTCTCTTAGTATGGTAGACTTTGTAAATGGATGTGGCCTAATTTGGTGGATAGGTTCTTTGTTTCATTTGAGTGGACTAGGTATCTAGGTATAGGTATTTGATATTTGTCAGTGCGACTCAGCTTACATTAGTCCTAAACTCAAATAAATAAAAGATTATATTTGAATAGAAACCAATAGCTATTGCAGAGTCTGTCTTTAGTACTAATAGAGTTGATATGCTTTGCATCGAGTATCTGCTTCATCTGTATTTTGGATCTGATTTATCTGATGTTTGACGATTATTAGAATCAGGTTGACTATGACAACTTTGTGTCAACACCATATCCCAACTGATCTAACACTGCAACCAGTGCAACACACACTAAAAACTCAGAGCACACAGTTTTGAACAGTTGCACATGTTTAATTCACTGAACGGACCCCTCCTTGTAGGCACAAGAGCAAGTTCGAGCCTACACCTTACTGTCTCTATCCCCATATCCTTATACCATGCTGCCAACACTAAACTATCCTAACTTATTGTATAAAAGTGTAGCACTGCTACATATATGTGTGCCAGGTTCCCCATTCTCAACTTCAAGCACCTCTGAACTCCTCCCTCCGTCCTCAACTTAATATACTATGGGCAATTACATAAACCTGTGCACAACAAATCCCCCCTATGGGAACTTCACCAATTTACATGCACACATATAAGACACTATCATTGACACTAAAGGTCTGATAAATGAGACAGTTAATACCTGTACTAAACCCCAACCTTTCTATCATTGTTGCATCAATTGTTGCAACCGCATGCTCATGTTGCTATGCAACTACAACAAGCTCTGAAACTAGGATTCATATATCACTTCTTTCTTAACTCAACATTAAGACTTGATTTATCCCCAATCAACACATAGCACAGATACACTTCTCACATTGCATAGATACACTCGAGCACACAGGTTAGCATCTAGACTGCACAATAAATTTTGTGTAGAGCTCCAATCCGCTGATGTTCCACTCATGACACTCCTCCAGCTGATACATACTGTGTTTATAAGAACACTCACACGATACACTTACAAACACCACACACAACACACAACGCCCTCTCCTTACTGTTGTTTCTTCCTGGCTGACTGGAGCCCCAATAACACATACCCAATCTTCCCAAAATTGCTCATACAAATACTCAAACACTCTTCACTTACACACAGATATCACATGTTTCCCCTGTACTCTGACCATGCTCTCACATGCACATCTAAAATCCTCACTTCTCACAGACACACACATGGCATAGACTCTGACCATGCCTACTACACACGGCATAGACTCTGACCATGCCTACTACTATAACCCAATACTTCCCCTAGACAAATACACTAAGGGATATATAGACACATAATGTCAAACACCTAGATCACAATACTATGATACTCATGATACATATGATACACTCCCCAAATATCTATCACATGTGATACAACTACTCCAAATACATGAACCATATTCTAATGCACCAAATATAATATGAAATAATAAGGAATAACCCACTAGATATTTCATCAAACACTTGGTGTGCCACCTAAGAGTTTTCCTAAATGGACACAAAACTCAATGTAGTTTCCACCATAGGCCTCCTATGCACCTAGTTCTTCTTCTTATGGGTAGTCATAAGCCATGGATGAATTCATAATGGTCAAATACACCAAAAAATAGAATTTAAAAAGAGATTTTTAGAGTTTTACCTATTGGGAGATAGATTTCCAATGTGGCTCCTTAAAATGAGCACAAGGATGAGAAATGGACACCAACCCTTAGCCAAACTCTCCTTCCACTAGACTATTACAAATCTTCAAGCCTCTAGCTTTTCTTAGGGATAAAAATGAGAGAGATTAGTCTTTGATTTGGAGGAATTTTGTAGAGGAATAAATTACTTTGGGGAAGAACTCAACTTAGGGTTTTTTATGAGCTAATGAATGAATTAGAGGGAGGATCCCTCTCTCCTATATAGGCCGACCACATAATCTAGGGCTTGGATAATGCACAATGTCCTCAATGCCCCTATGGGTTGTTATCAAGAGTTATTCAAATAAGTAAAAAAAATTATCCCAAGTGATGGTTTAACAAATTTCTAATTAAATAAAAAGGGATTAAATAGTGGGTCTAAAAATGTCTAGTCTAAGGTTGAGTCTAATGGTCACTCAAGTCTAGTCCACTAACCCATATCATTAATACTAATAATACTAATAATACAACATATTATACATATTACGTAACTACAAACATAATATATATAAATGTTGCAAATGACAACAATGCCCCTACTCTAGAAATGTGGTAGTGATACGGTTACCCCCAGCTAAGCTGTGAACCGTGTGTAGAGGTTCACTATCCTCTTGGAAATATGGGTTGTCATAGAACACAGGGGGACTGTTAGCCCCAGCTCTGGCTGAAGCTTGATTCGGGGAGGCATGGCTAGCCTAGTTAATCTGTCATTTATGTGCAGAGGTTCACTGTCCTCTTGGAAATATGGATTATTATGGAACACCGGGGGACTGCTACCCCCGGCTCCGGTTGTAGCTTGATTCGGGGAGGCAGGCTAACCCCAGCCCTTGTTTTCGAGCGTGTACCTTAAAATACCCCACTGCGCGTACCTACTTGCTATTCCTCAGACAGCTTCGCGGTGTGCTAACCGACGCCTTTAGATTAAGCGGGCATTTTTTAATATTTTCTTCACGATAGAAGACTTCCATATTGAGCAACACGAGGCTACGGGCAGTTTCTCCTCGTCATGTATAGGTTTTCAAAGACGTTGTTGGGTTGGCGTCGTGGGTTGTAGCCGCTGGAACACCGATTGTCTGGCTGCAGAAACTAGTGCTTTGGAGCAATAATAGTTGATGATGATATTGGTACAAGTGTGTCTTCCAGAGGACACATCATGTGCAAGGGTCACCTCTCTCGTCTTACGCTTTTGACTAATCATTTTGTGTAAATCAGACGATGGAAGCTTTACTTTTACCCCCATTTCATGTGCTCGGGCGAGCTTTGCGTATAGAGGCGAGAGTAGTATATTAGCTCCCTGACCCAGTTCTTCCACAGAAACTGCAACTGGATTATTGATGGAAGACTTAAGGCAAGATGGACCCACTACATGTGCACAGGTAGCCTGGACGCATGGGTCTGTCATCTCAATATTTGTTCCCCGGCTTGGTTTAGGTGTAACTATGATATCCAAGTAGGTTCGAGAAGGCTCTAAGGGTCGACCCACTTCCCGTGTATGAGCACCTGGGTTTGCCCTATAGAGTCTTCAAATAGCAGTGCGTGTCATAGAAATGGCACATGCTTTTGGAGAGATGACAGCGCATTATATAGGTAATCCTGGTTAGGGATACACGAGTCCTTGTTAGCAGGAACCTTGAATTGAGGAGGTTCCATGCGCTTGTGATCAGCGCATCTTTTCTGGCCTAGACGGTACTGTGCGCGCATATCGTAGGACTTGGTGGGACTTTTCTCGAGCGCAGCTTCAGAGATGGAGACAGGATGCGTGCCAACCTTATATGCACCTGCGACAAAGGTTGATGGCACTTCTGGAGCGGATTCAGGGTTCAGCACGGCAGCTTTAGCAACCCACATCCTTCGAACTTTTTGAGGTCGTATTGGCCTCGACAAGGTACTCGTCTTGTTGGTGTAGTACAGGTCAACCGCTGGTGCAACTGCGACATGGGTTGATGATGCATCAAATACCGACTTCGGGCTTGGCACAGTGGCACTAACATCCCGAGTTCTGCGAGCCTTACGAGGTCGTACAGGCCTCATTGGAGAGCTAGGCTTATCCAGGATATCTTCAAACGTCTATTGGTCAAAGAGAACGACCAACATCCTCTGAGTCAAAGCTAACTTGGTCACCTTAGTTTGCGTCACTAGCTTCTCGTTGGAGGAAAAGCTCTTATCCCCAGCATAGTCGCCATTTTTTCGAAATCGCAAAAATAGAGGTTTTAGGTGGAGGGTGTAAAACCCTTATTTATTACGAATTGACAAAGAGTACAAGAGAATCCCTATACATGAGGATCTAAGTACAAAAAGAAAGATCAGGGCAAGTGTGACGGTAGAGATCGAGCACTGCAGCGGCTCCTTTACTCCATTGACGATCCAGGACCAAGGAGGTTGACAAGGCTTCTAACGGCACTCCTGTCTTCTTCTTCTCCTCTTTTACGTGTGGATATTGCCTCTATGTGTGTCTCTTTTACGTGTAGATACGGCTGCTACTTGCATGTGGGAGATACCCACTATTTATAGTCTTAGAAAGGTTTAATATAGGCACATGTACGCGGGCTGCATATTGGCGTATGGCACTGCAGGCTCATACAACGTTAAGGCTGCCATGTGTCAAGTCGAGATTTGAGGTTGCTATAGCCCATAATACTCGTGACACGTATTATGACCTTATTTGGATAGCTGTGACTGCACCTTGGGAATACTTTTACTTGGCGCATGAAGAGCACTTGAAGGGATAGTGGTGCATGACCCTGCAGGCAGATACTAAGATGTATAGTGGCACATGGTACTACAGGCACATGAGACACTAAGATGTATAGTGGCGCATGGCACTGCGGACACATGAGATACTTCTTGGATGGTTGGCGCATAGAGCGAGGACACTGAAGCGCATGAAGATGGACCCATGAGGCGCATGGAGCTGGGTCACTGAGGCACATGGCGCTGAGTCACCGATGTGCATGGTATAGATTTTCCATGCTTCTATAACTGTACATCTTGATTGGTCTGCTAGAGACAGGAGCGTACAATTCTAAATTAGACATAGTACTTTTTGAGGAACTTGTCATTGACCGGCATCATTAACAAGTCTCTGTTAAGCTTTGCGAGCCAGTACGCACCATTGGAATACACTGACTCCACAACGAAGGGGCCTTCCCATTTGGCTTAGAATTTTTTGGCCATCTTATGCGTCATGACCATCTATCTTACTGTAAGGACGAGGTCACCAACTTGAAAGGCTCTTTCTTTGACTCGTTTGTTGAAGGCTCCAGAGAGACGCACTTGATATAAGTCAATGTGTTGTTGAACTAGAAAATGCGTCTCTTCGAGTGCTTCTAACTCCTGTAGCCGTTGGCAGTATGTGCTCTATGTAAAATACTATAAAGGTTCCAATTATACTGGTTGCAGCTTGGTGGTAAGGGATTAAGTCTTCGTGCTAGACCTCGTACTCGCCTCGGACCTAACTAACTATGAGCTTAGAGTTGCCATAAGCCTCTAGGTAGTCCACCCCCACCTGTTTAGCTAGTTAGAGCCAGATAATGAGAGCGTTGTACTCTGCTATGGTATTAGAATATGACTCCGTGAGTGAATAAGTGCGTTGGATGACCATGTCATCGGGAAAAATTAATACTATCCCGACTCTAGCAATAATATCGCCCTTGGGTCATGTTCTTGAAGCGTCGTCGAAGAACATTTGCCACACGGACTCTACTGTTGTTGTATTAGACTCTAATACTTCATTTGGGATCTCATCATAGAGTTTTGATATCTCTGGCACCGAATAAGGTGCCAGAAAGTCAGCCAGTGCTTTTCCCTTGACCTCCTTCTACGAGAAGAACACAATGTCGTATGGCGATAATAGTATTGCCCATGTGTCCAGGCGGGAGTTAAGTGGCCCAGGCTTAGTCATAAGGACCCTCAGGGGGTTGACCCGAGAGATGACATAGATTTTCTGCCCGGTCATATAATGTTGGATTTTTTGAATGACGAAGATCATGGAGAGGCACTCTTTCTCCACTGGGTTATATCGGTGTTCGATACCGACCATAATTCTGCTAAAGTAATAGATGGCCTACTTATGACCAGCGTCACTCTTCTGAGCAAACAAGGCACCAAGAGAATGATCCATTGTATGTATGTAGAGTAATAAAGGTTTTCCCATGACTGGAGCCACCAATACTGGAGGACTCATGAGATACTTCTTGATGTCATCGAACGCTCGCTGACATTCTTCTGTCCAAACAAAGGATACTCCTTTCTTCATGAGGTGAGTAAATGGCTAACAACGCCCAAAGAGATTTGATATGAACCTTCGGATGTACGCCAATCTCCTTTGAAGGCTGCGCAGTTCTCGGATAATCCTCGGTGGATGCATATCAAGGATCGCTTTCGTTTTCTCAGGGTCTAAGTGAATACCCTTCGAAGTTACAATAAAACCTAAGAACTTGCCACTGGAGACTCCCAGAAAGAACTTGGTAGGGTTCATCTTCAGCTATTGCGCTCACATTAAGTCAAACAACGTCTTCAGGTCGTAGAGGTGGTTGTCTTGGAAACTGTCGACATTGCAAAAGTAATATAAGAAAAGTTGAATGAACTTTTATATTAATTAAAAATATGAAAATTAGTATAGAAGAAGCTCAAATGCATAGAGACTTAGTACAAAAGAATATGGGCAAGTATGACAGTGGAGATCGAGTACTGCAGCGACTCCTTACTCCGTTGACAATCTAATGACCAAAGAGGATGGTGAAGCTTCTGGGACTTAAGTATGTGACTCAATTGGTGTCCCTCTCTGCCTCTCTCTCTGTGCTTCTTTCCTCTCTCCTTTTTTGTATATAGGAGACGCCTACTATTTATAGCCTTTGAAAGGCCATGCATGTGCATAAGTGCACAAATTTTGTGTGATCATATACAGGCGCATGATTTACTATGGTTGCCATATGGAAATTCAAGAACTGGGGTTGTCGGTACCCATAATCTATGTGACATGTGTCAGACTTTGTCGATTAATGATAGGAACTTTGTGTATAATAACTCTGGCTCAAGTTGGCACATGGGAAGCATTGGCACAGTAGTGGCACATGGGAACATTGTCGTATGGGAACACTGTTGTGATGACATGGACTACAGTGCACAGAGATTGTCTCATTTGGACTGCTTCATGTGCTATCATAGACACTGCTCGTTCCTTCAAGTAGTTTAGTTGACGGTGCGTGTCTGTTTTTGGCGCATGGCTCTAGCTTTATTTGGCACATGGCTGTCCTCAGCGCATGGCCCTTGACTATATTTTTGTATGGCTTGTGGTTACCTTTGGCGCATGGTGTAGATTTTTTCATGCTTCTACACGAACCCCTTTAAAGTTTCTAAATTTAATTAAGTTGGAACACTTTGAACAAAAGCATGGATGAAACAGGCGCATGGGCTGCTTCGGCGCATCATTTTTTGTTTGGCGCTTCCTCCCGTCGGTACTTGGGACATGCTGATGAAAGGCTGTCAAATCATGGTACCTCGACTCTTGAGAGGATCTCTGGGGGTCTTATGTTGTTGCATGACACGTATGTTAAGCGCCACCCACTTAGCTGCTAGGACACGCTGGAACAGAAGCACCGGCAGTCTGTGTTATGTGCGTGCTCTGCCGAGTTGTATCTTTCGAGGCTTGAGCTATCAGAGTTACTACGTGTATCACGGGGATTTTTAAATCACCTATTTAACCCATTATTTTATCTTCCCTAGGAGTCGATTCATCCATTAAAGGCCAGATCCATTCAACTATTTTGGCGTCCAATCGCTCGAGAGCTTTAATGGTCCTCCTTGCCTATAAATAGGGGGCTAGGGAAGAAAAAGAGAAGCAATGTTCTTCTTCACAAGATGTCTCTGCGGAAGTCAAGTGTAGGGAACCCAGTTGAGTGCTTCGTCGATCCTCTGCCTCTGATGGTCGACCATTTGGCTGCAGTTTATGGAGGTAACACGAAAACTCTTGCCTCCTCTCTTTAAAACACAGAGACACTAAATCACAGTCTGTTTGCATGGGTGAGAAGTCGCCAGGCACATGCAAAACCAAACCTCACAGCATGACGCGCATGGTCATTGTCGAAAGGCTTCGACATGAAGATGCGCTGATGGCAGAACCCTTCTTTAGGTGCATGGGTGACGTTGTCTCCGGACGCTAATCTGAAGCATGTGTTGGGAGGCCATGCCCGACCATTCTGCATGGATGCAGCTGTCTCTTTGGGGTACTTCATCTTGAATATGCACTGTGGTGAATATGCGCATATGTACAGGACTTTTGAGGACTTTTCACTTGTGTGCATCACATCCGGGCGCATTGATGGCTAGCTTGCAAATTTTAGCGAAGTTATTGCAATTGATGATGCATGATCATGTGGATACGCGCCTTCTGGTTAATCTTTTGTTGAAAGTATTTTGACTTCGTGTGTTTGTCATGCAGGGGCTGCCCTAGTTTGCTTTGGTCGTGATGGAGCATGGATCGATATCATAATTTTCATTGTTCGTGATGAACAAATATATTACCCGGGAGTTGTCTACGATCTTCCAACCTAGCTCACTGTAGTTATTCCCCTTATATGGACACCGCGGCTAAAAGGTTGGGGTTATCATCCCAACCGAGACTTCTACAGCGCGTCCTTTATCACGACAAAGATGGGTCATATTTTTAAATAGACCTAGTCCTGTTTTGCAAGCTCATTTGTTATCCATCGGTATGGATTCTTTTTCATGTATTGTGGTTTGCACTAAGGATCTTGTTGGAGTGATGATCTAGAATGCATTTAGTTACCGGCTTTACTTACGTTGGAACCAGAATTTGCACAGCGGGGTCCCCTTCTTTTCAAATGTACCCATGATCTTGATATCAATAAAAATGTATTTCCATTATATGTACTCATGATCATGAATATCAATGATTTTCTTTTTCTTTTTCCTTTTTCCTTGTTAGAACTTTTTGGTTGTTGCAGGTATCGTGGTTATAAATAGTATACCAGAGGTAATATGGACATAATATAATATTGGAACTGTGATAACATAAAGCTTTTCAAAGGTAATATGAATATGATAGGTTAGAGTAGTTCCATGAGGAAATTTTGGTAGACACACCATATGCGATCGTTGGGACATTTTGGTATAAAACCGATAGTCAAGAAAGTTTGTAGATGAGTATAGATATAGTAAGGTATTTTGTAAAGCAGCGAGTCAGAGATAATATGCATGTGACTATTTTTTTTACCCTACTAGGGGGGATGAGCAGTTTGTAGTTAAGAGGTAATATGGATGTGAACTGGGACGATGTGAGTAATTCATAATTCAGAGGTGATATGGACTTGAACTATTTGACTTGGAGAATTTTTTTGAGGATCCATTATCCATTGCGTATTCGGGACACCCTAGTACAGATAATAGATTTGACAGTGTATTATAAAGGCAAGTCAGATTATACTCCGCACTTGCACTTGCTGGGGAAGAAATATAAATATTGTACACATTTTTTTATCCATTTGTTCGGGATGAGAATATATATGCCTATCTTTGGCATAGTATTTTTTTAAGAATTTGCCGTTGATCGGCATCAATAGCGTCACCATTAGGCTTAGCGAGCTCGTATGTGCCATTAGAGTAGACTGTTTCCACTATGAAGGGACCCTCCCACTTGGTTTGGAACTTTTTTACCATCTTGTGGGTTATGACCATCGATCTTCTCACCGTTAGGACGAGATTGCCAACCTGGAATGTACTTTCCACTATGAAGGGACCCTCCCACTTGGTTTGGAACTTTTCTACCGTCTTGTGGGTTATGACCATCGAACTTCTCACCGTTAGGACGATATTGCCAACCTGGAATGTACTTTCCTTCACCTTTCTGTTGAAGGCTCCGAAAAGGCATGCCTGATGTAGCTCAACATGTTGTTAAGCCAAGAGATATTTTTCATCAAGTGCCTCCAAATCTTGTAGATGCCGCCAATTGTTGTCTTCAGTAGCCAACTGGTTGGTAAGAGCCACCCGAAAAGAGAGGATCTGGGTTTCCAGAGGAAGGACAACTTCGCTCCAGTAAACTAGTAAAAATGGTGTACTGCCAGTTGGGGTTTGGACCGTTGTATGGTAGGCCCAGAGACACTCGCCAAGCTTCTCGTTTCAGTCATATTTGTTAGACAAAACAAACTTTTTAGACATCTTGATGATTGTCTTGTTGAATGCTTCTGCTAGCCCATTTGCTGCCGGATTATAGGCAGTCGATGCTACATTCTGTATTAGATTTTTATTGCAAAACCAGAAGAAAGCATAGCATACAAATTGTGGACCATTATCATGAATAATCCTATGGGGTAAGCTAAAGCGGTAGATGACGTGATATTTTATGAAACTGATCACGTTAGAGGTTTTGACTTCCGCGAGCGAAATAGTTTCCGCCCACTTAGAGAAATAGTTCCTTATCGCGAGGATGAACCGGTACCCCTTAGACAAAAGTGGATTAATTGGCCCGATGATATCCATACCCCATGCTTCGAACGGCCAAGATGCAACAGTCGGTATAGAAATTTCGTCGGTTGGTGAATGAAGTCGGTATAAATCTGACACATTCTGCATCTCTTAGTATAATTGACGGCATCTGCTACTATGGCGGGCCAATAATAGCCCATACGACGGAGGCAATCTTGTAGCTTAGGACTGGATTGATAAGCACCACAAACGCCATCGTGAGCCTCATAGAGTGCTTGCTTCGTTTCTGCGTCTGATAGGCATCATAGCAGGAGCCCGTCATATGAACGACGGTACAATATCTCAGTAGTTGTATCATAGTAGAACTGGAGGGAGCATATTATGATGGAAGTGACCTCATTTGGGTCCTCGAGAAGGATTTTGTAGACGACATAGTCTATGAAAGGGATCCTCCAGTCTCTGATGTTGATGTCTATTTTTGTCGAATGGCTCAAGGTCACCCTCACTTTTTTAACTAAGGGTAGTCTGATAATTTGGCATGGATATTTTTATTTTTAGGATTTATTATATTAAATATTGTGCATGTGTGATATTTATGTATTATATTATTTATATTGTTAGGTGTTAGATTTATTTTTAGACTTTTGTAGTTGACCTAACTTGTTAGTTTAGATCCATGAATCCAACATTTATTTTAGTTTAGATTGAGCCCAATAGTTAAGCCCATTCATTAGGAGGGTGAATTAATTAGTGAAACCCATTAGACTAGAACCTTCCCTCCTTAATTATTTTCTTCATGAGAGGCCCCAAAGGGTGTTTTGGTCATTTTATAATAGCTTGGGAGAGGGGTTAGGGCCGACCACAATAGGGAGGAGAGAGTCCCTCACTTCTCATTTTGCCATTCCATTTAGATCTAGAATTTTTTTCCTTCCAATTTCTTTATTCCCTCACCATTCCCTACTCAATTTCTACTCAAATTCTTTCCCTATTCTTCATTGGAGGCTAGAAGAACAAGGATCTATAAGGAGGAAGCAGGGATCTACAAGGAGGAGCCAAGATCTACAAGTTGGAGGCAATATTCATAATTTTAGGGATTTTTATTGGGAATCTATCTCCCAATAGGTACAATTCAGTTTTTCCTCTCTTAGTAGACTCTAAATCTAAGATTTGATCATTAGGAACCACTCTATATGCTAAGCTACCCATAGGAATTGGAATTAGGTTCATAGAAGGCCTATGGAGAAAGTTATGGGTATTTTTATGTTAATTTTGGGGAAATTTTGAGATTGGCACGTCATGTGTTTGTCAATTGGTCAATTAGATCAAATTAACATGTGTTTGATTATTTGTGACTAGTGTCATGTCCGCAATTGGATATGTGTAGGTCGTATCCCGTCAATTTGGCTATATAGAAATTTGTGCATGTCACTTCTTGACACGGACACGTAGTTGATTAATTAGTTCTTCGTATCATGTATAATTAGTATTTTAGACTTGCTCGTGTCCTTCGAGATACATTTGTTTGTGTGGTGGAGCTGTATCGTAAGCGTATTATAGAATGAGTGTGATACAGGTGTGGTGCACTCCACGTGTTTGCTTCATTGCTCCTTAATTCTATGTGACTTGTATATATATATATATTAGATATGATATATTATGTATTGTGTATGTATATGTATATGTATATGTATTGTGTATGTATATATAGTATATTGTATACATGAGTATAGATAGCTAAGTGTATAAATGTATCTATATGCATATGTATTTATATATATATGTAGATATACATCTATATATCTATATGTATGGTTATGTTATATGTATATATGTATGTTGTATATATATGTATATATGTATGTGATGCTATATCTATATGTTTGTTTGTTTGTATATATATATATATATATATAGAGAGAGAGAGAGAGAGAGAGAGATGGGTCTATATATCTATAGAGTTGAGAGTGTATATATATACGTTGATATCTATATATATGAGAGTGTGTGCATATATATGTATATTGATATCTATGTAGGTAGCAGTATATATATATATATATGTATGTGTGTGTGTGCATATGGTTATATGTAGTGTTTGTGAGTGAGATTGGTCGGGCACTGGAGAACAGTGAACACTGAAGGCTACTAGAAATTTTAGCACAGTGTACATCAACTGAGAGACACTGCATCAGCAGCAATTAGCACAGCTCAGAGAGCAGTTTGCATCAGTTGCAAACTGCAGCTTCAACATCATCACGAGGAGATGCAGTAGCTCATGCAGCAAGCAGTCAACAGCAGAGAGCCATTTTAGTGCAACAGTATCAGCAAAAGAGGATGCATTAGCCAGAGGGAGCACAGCAGCTATTCAGTCAGTGAGCTACTCGGTAATGCTCGGGCATGCTGCAGCAGAGCTAGCTACTACAGTGAGCTATACAGCAGAGGGATATCAGTAGCAGCAGCCTGGACAGTTCAGTGTGCAGTCAGCAAGGTACAGTAGCATGTTGCTGCATCTAGCAATGTGCAATATAGCAGCTATCAACAACACAGTATCAGCAAGTCTGAACATAGGGAGCTTTCAGCATCTTCAGTTAGGCAAAGGTAGAGGTTACCAGTTGTTAAGTTAGGGTAGTAGTTATTGCTAGTATAATTAATAGATATAGCTAAATAGTTAGTAGTTATATACTTGTTAGTCTAAGTAGTTAGATAGATAAATATATACTTGATAGTGTAGTAGTTAAGTGTTTGTATAATAGTTAGTTATATACCGTATTAGCTAGTAGTTAGATAGATATATTCATACTTGATTAGATTAGTGAGCTATATGTATATATGTATATATGTAGGTAGTGAATATAAGTAACTGATATGTATGGTATAGTTAGTAGTATTTAATAGTCTAGTTAATGTTAGTATAGTTAGTATTTTGATAGTGAGCTATATGTATTAGGATTTGAATTACCTTGGAATACCAAGGTAGTGTCAAGGTAATTGGTCGATACTCAAGGTATTGGGTTGAGTATCGAGATGGATGTATAGGTAGTGAGATATGCATTGGTTCAAAGCCAAGGTATCCAAGTTGCATTAGTTAGCTAAGCTACTATATGTATTGTCTTGTATATATATATATATATATATATATATATATATATATATATATATATATATATATATATATATATATATATATATATATATATATATTAGTATTTTTATATCTAAAAACCTGCGTATCCTGTGATACGATATTTTGGGTGTATCCTAGTATCTTAGCGTAGCTAGTGTGGATTAGTTTCATAGTGTGTGGATCTAGTATCCTAGAGTTGAACTCATACGACTTAGAAATAGCCGGTTTGACCTAGTTTGACTATTTTGACTTAGAAATGGCTTTATGACCTAGAATTATAATAGTTTGACTTATTTTTATTCTAGAACCTTGTATTGATGCAATATACCATATTTAGGTCTATGTGACACCAGCTTGGGCATCGAGAGACACACCTTGCTCAGGACTTCAGGCGAGTATATTTCTCTGTTAGTTTTTATTTCATAATAGTGTATATATCTCATGTTCTAGAACTGTATACTTGATTCTGACACAGTGGTTTTACGGACTGATACTACATGGATCCTGTCAGGAGATGTTATCCCCTACCGTATTCAGCGGGTACTCCTTCACATGTATTTCATCGTATGTATTGGGTATTGATTATTTATATTTTGTGTTCACACACTGCTCATGTTCAATATGCTTATTTGTGTACACACACTGCTTGTGTTCAGTGTGATTATATTCGTGTACACCCACTGCTCATTTTCACTGGCCATATTCATGTTCGTAACGTATCGTGATTGGATCCATTGGTTTAGTTGGGGATGGGGGAGTAGAAGTTGATTATGTGATCAAAGCCCCGGTGATATTCGTGTACATATCAATTACATACCACACTTGTAATTGAATTAACTTATTGTTCGTATTCAACCTAAACCGATCACATAATGAACTTGTATTCTGAGGCACATTAGTTAGATTTTATTTATTCCTTCATATTGCAGATATTCATATTATTGTTCTCTATTCCAGTATATTACATATTTTCTCTTGTTTATTTTATTCATATGTTTAGTTATCTTGTATTCATTTCTATACTCTGTTTTATATGCTCGATTATGTATTTGAAACTGCTTTCAGAGGTATGTACTTTGCTCCAATCTAGACTGGATATATTTTTCCAGATGATTGGCTCATAGATCAGTATCCCATATTCTACGGACCAAATGAGGGATTACCTTTAGAGGATACTCTTGTAAACCAGGAGGACTTAGTTGCAGAGCCTGAGAAGGTTTAGCTTATTTTGTTGGATTTGTATTAGACTGTATTTTGAGATTCATGGCATGTATATTATTTTAGACTTGTGGATTGTATCTCGTTTCTTTCTTCGTTATTCCATTCGTGCTTTATTTTTCTTAATTTGTATAGTGATTGAGTATAGTTACATTTGTGAGAGACCATATTGTTCCTCCGTTTGGAGTTGAGATGATTGACAGGTACCATATATATTATTGTGATGTTAGTTAGTTAGTTAGTTAGTTAGAGTTGACCCAGACAGCGTTCTACCACTGATATTGCGGCGTAGGCTAGACGTACCCATGTACTCGTGCCTGAATATCCGGGTACAAATTATGACACATTTTTAGTGGTGGCCCATGCATGTCAGGAGTCACAATTAGAGTGATATCGTAGTAGCACTCACCTAGAGTACTGCTTTAGGAAATAGGATATAGGCTTAGAGTATACTCAATCACAACTAGGAAACATTCCCAATATTTATTTTATAATCCTTATCTATTAAATATTTGCTTTACTTTGAATAAAATTTTTCCTTCTTTGATGATATCGTATCATACTCAATATTGATTCCTTTGTTCAGTTTATCTTTATTTTTTTTAACTCATGCTTTATTTGATTTTGGTGCTTCGCATAGTTTTGTATCTGTATCTTTGGCGATGACTTGCAAGATCACGACCGGGGGTGACATTATCCTGGTCAGTGATGTTTGCAAGGACCGGAGAGTTTCTTTGGGAGACCGAAAGTTGGGCGTATGTCTAATCGTAATGCCACTTCCAAGCTATAATATAGTACTCGGGATGGATTGGTTGAGTATGTATCATGCTAGTATCGATTGTCGAGGAGGTAGAGTTTTGTTTCAGGTGCTAAGAGAGCCCGAGTTTAAGTTCATTAGAGGAGTAGCAAAGCAGAGCGAAGGTGACTTCTGTGGAGCTTTGATAGAAGAGCAGGAGCTGCCATATCCATTGATTGCAGACTATATGGACGTATTTTCGGAGGAGTTACCAGGGTTGCCACCGGAAAGAGATATGGAGTTCTCTATTTGCTGCCAGGCGCAGAGCCAATATCACAACATGTCTATAGAGTGAACAACAGCGAACTGGCGGAGTTGAAGAAGCAGGTGGATGGGTTACAGGATAAGGGCTTCATCCACTCCAGTTCATCATATGGGGTGCTCCGGTACTTTTTATACCAAAGAATGATGGATCGGTATGCATGTGTATCGACAACAAGGTACTCAACAACCTCACTATCAAGAATAAATATATGTTGCTGTGGATTAATGATTTGTTTGATCAGTTGAGCGGAGCGAAGGTATTCTCAAAGATAGACTTGAGGTCGGGGGTACCACCAGGTGAAGGTAAAGAAGGAAGACATTTTGAAGATAGATTTTAGGACTCGGTATGGATAGTTTGAGTTCTTGGTGATGCCGTTTCGGTTGATCAATGCCCCGGCGGTATTCATGAACATGATGAATAAGGTGTTTTATCAGTACTTGGATCAATTTGTGGTAGTATTCATTGATGATATACTGATATATTTGAAGACCCCAGAGGAGCATGAGAAGCACCTGAGGATAGTTCTGGAGACCCTTAGAAAGGAGAAACTATATGGCAAGCTTTTGAAGTATGAGTTCTTCCTTGATAAGGTTGAATTTCTCGGGCATGTGATTACAGGAAACGGGATCTCAGTGGACCCGAAGAAGATTTTAGCAGTTGAGTCGTGGTCTACCCCGAGTTCAGTAGCGGAGATCAAGAATTTTCTTGGATTGGCAGGCTATTATCGAAGATTTGTTCAGTATTTTTTCAGAATTGTGGAGCCAATGACTAGACTAACCAGGAAGGACGTGGAGTTCGTCTGGACAGAGGATTGTCAGTCTACTTTTTTGGAGCTGAAGAAAAGGTTGACTACAGCTCTAATCTTGATATTTCCATCAGGGACAGGAGGATTTTCTATATACAGTGATACATCAGGTAAGGATTTGGGTTGTGTGTTGCAGCAGAACGGGAAAGTGATTGCCTATACTTCCAGACAATTATGCCTGCATGAGAAGAATTACCCTACCCATGACTTGGAGTTGGCAGCAGTTATCTTTGCTCTTAAATTATGGAAACACTACTTGTATGGAGATAGGGTAGAGATCTTTACAGACCATAAGAGCTTGAAGTATGTGTTTACACAAAAAGAGCTCAACATGAGGCAGCGGCGATGGTTGGAGTTGATGAAGGACTTCGACATTTCTTTGCAGTATCATCCAGGAAAGGCCAACGTAGTCGTGGATGCCTTGAGTAAATATCCAGTGGCTATGTACTTGATGAGGGACAGACATTTATTGGCCGATCTTGATAGTTTAGGCATTGAGATATTAGTTCCTGGAGTTACAACATAGATGTGGGGACTTCAGGTACAGTCATAGTTGATGGACCGGATCAGAGACACACAGTTCGAGGATGTGTCTCTGAGGATCATCAGAGCACAGGTCCAGATAGGGTTGGCAGAGGACTTCAGTATTGCAGATGATGGATCATTGCGACACGGTACCAGATTGTGTGTACCGAGTAGAGCATTGTGCGAGAAGATTCTTCAGGAGGCGCATCGATCTCAGTACTCTATGCATACAGGTGCCAACAAGATCTATAGGGACATAAGAGAGCATGTTTGGTGGTATGGTATGAAGCGGGAGGTAGCTAGCTTCGTATCTAGATGTTTGGTTTGCCAACAAGTAAAGACGGAAAGACAGAGGCTAGGTGGATTATTTCAGCCTTTACCAATTCCAGAGTAAAAAATGGGAGCATGTGACGATGGACTTTATTTTAGGACTTCCACGTTCTCCAGGAGGTAAAGATACGACTTGGGTCATCGTAGACAGGTTGACCAAATCAGCCCACTTTCTACCATTCAAAGTGGGTACATCTATGGAGAAGCTCGCAGAGATGTATGTGCGTCAGATAGTCAGATTGCATAGAGTTCCGGTGAGCATAGTCTCAGATCGGGATAGTCGCTTCACGTCCCACTTCTGGAGGAGTTTGTAGGCTAGCTTGGGCACTCAGCTCAAGTTCAGTACCGCATATCACCCCCAGACAGACGGACAGTCAGAGAGGACTATTCAGACTCTCGAGGATATTCTACGCACTTGTGTTTTAGATTTTGGAGGCTCTTAGGAGGATCATCTTCACTTGGTAGAGTTTTCTTACAACAACAGCAACCAAGCCAGTATCGAGATATCACCGTTTGAGATATTGTATGGACGGAGATGCCGCACTCCATTATCATGGGATGATATTGGTGAGAAAGCTTTATTGGGACCGAGATGGTAGTGGATACAGCTGAGAAGGTGAAACTCATCTGGGATAGACTTCGAGTGGTGCAGGACAGACAGCGGCATTGGGCCAATAGCCACCGGAGACCATTGGAGTTTGAGGTATAGATTTTGTTTTGCATTGCTTGTGATTGTTTATTTTGTTAGAGTGCTAAGGCTGTGTTTCAGGCTAGGTTGACGGTCTAGTTTTCTTGAGGATTTCTCCAACACGTGGCACGATTTATTTCGATGGAGGCAAAAATCTTAGTCCACGATTCATCAGGCCTTTCAGTATTCTCGAGAGGGTCGGTGCAGTTGCTTACAGACTAGACTTACCACCTACATTGGAGGGAGTGCACAACATGAATTACGGACTAGACTTACCATCTGCATTACAGACTAGACTTACCACCTACATTGGAGGGAGTGCATAATGTGTTCCACGTGTTACAACTGAGACAGTACATGGCAGATCCTAGTCATGTGTTCGATCACTCAAAGATCGAGGTAGACCCTACTCTTAGCTATCCAGAGCAGCCAATTGAGATTCTGGATCAGAAAGAGAAGGTGCTGAGAAACCAGATGATTCATTTGGTGTGCGTCGCGTGGAGGCATCAATTGCCAGGAGAGAGTACCTGGGAGCGGGAGGCCGAGATACGCGAGCGATATGCATATTTGTTCGAGCCGTGAGGTATAATTCTTTCTTGCATTGTTTTATTTGCTTTTGGTAGTTAGTTTCTTCCTTAATTTCGAGGATAAAATTTTTCTAAGGTGGGTAGGATTATCACCCTCACTTTTTCAACTAAGGATAGTTTGATAATTTGGCATGGATATTTTTATTTTTAGGATTTATTATATTAAATATTGTGCATGTGTGATATTTATGTATTATATTATTTATATTATTAGCTGTTAGATTTATTTTTGGACTTGTGTAGTGGACCTAACTAGTTAGTTTAGATCCATGAACCCAACATTTATTTTAGTTTAGATTGAGCCCAATAGTTAAGCCCATTCATTATGAGGATGAATTAATTAGTAAAATCCATTAGACTAGAACCTTTCCTCCTTAATTATTTTCTTCATGAGAGGCCCCAAGGGGTATTTAGGTCAATTCATAATAGCCTGGGAGAGGGGTTAGGGCCGGCCACCATAGGGGGGAGAGAGAGTCCCTCTCTTCTCATTTTGTATTCCGTTTAGATCTAGAATTTTTTTTCCTTCTAATTTCTTCATTCCTTCACCATTCCCTACTCAATTTCTACTCAAATTCTTTTCCTATTCTTATTTGGAGGTTAGAAGAATAAGGATCTACAAGAAAAAAGCAAGGATCTATAATGAGGAGCCAAGATCTACAAGTTGGAGGCTACATTCACAATTTTAGGAATTTTTATTAGAAATCCATCTTCCAATAGGTACAATTCATTTTTTTCTCTCTTAGTAGACTCTAAATCTGAGATTTAATTATTAAAAACCACCTCATATGCTAAGGCTACCCATAGGAATTGGAATTAGATTCATAGGAGGCCTATGGAGAAAGTTATGGGTATTTTGTGTCAATTTTGGGGGCATTCCGAGATTGGCACATCATGTGTTTGTAAATTGGTCAATTAGATCAAATTGACATGTGTTTGATTATTTATGACTAGTTTTGTGTCCACAATTGGATACGTGTAGGCCGTATCCCATCAATTTGGTGATACGAATTATTTTTAGGGGGTTTTCTCCGACACGAGGATTTGTGCATGTCACTTCTTGACACGGATACGTAGTTGATTAATTAGTTCTTCGTATCATGCATAATTAGTATTTTAGAATTGATCATGTCCTTCGGGATGCGTTTGGTTGTGTAATAGAGCCATATCGCAAGCGTATCATAGAATGAGTATGATACGGGTGCGGTGCATTCCACGTGTTTGCTTCATTGCTCTTTAATTCAATGTGACTTGTGTATATATATTAGATATGATATGTATATGTATTGTGTATGTATCTATAGTATATTGTATACATGAGTATAGATAGCTAAGTGTATAGATGTATCTATATGCATATGTGTTTATATATATATATATATATATATATATATATATATATATATATATATATATATATATATATATATACATATACATATATACATATATACATATATACATATATACATATGGTTATGTTATATGTATATATGTATATTGCATATATATGTATGTGATGTTGTATCTATATGTATATAAGTTTTTGTATATATATATATATATATATATATAACATAACCATACATACATATATATATATATATATATATATATATATATATATATATATATATATATATATATATATATATATATATAGAGAGAGAGAGAGAGAGAGGGGTCTATCTATGTATAGAGTTGAGAGTGTATATATATAGGTTGATATATATATAGATGAGAGAGAGTGCATATATATGTATATTGATATCTATGTAGGTAGCAGTATATATATGTATGTGTGTGTGCATATGGTTGTATGTAGTGTTTGTGAGTGAGATTGGTCGGGCACTGGAGAGCAGTGAACACTGAAGGCCACTAGGAGTTTTAGCACAGTGTGCATCAACTGAGAGACACTGCATCAGCACAGTGTGCATCAATTGAGAGACACTGCATCAGCACAGTGTGCATCAACTGAGAGACACTACATCAGCAACAATTAGCACAACTCAGGGAGCAGTTTGCATCATTTGCAAACTGCAACTTCAACATCAGCTCGAGGAGATGTAGTAGCTTGTGCATCAAGCAGTCTACAGCAGAGAACCATTTCAGTGCAGTAGTATCAGCAAGAGAGAATGCATTATCCAGGGGGAGCACAGCAGCTATTCAGTCAGTGAGCTACTCAGCAATGCTCGGGCATTCTGCAGCAGCTAGCTACTATAGTGAGCTACACAGTAGAGGGATATCAGTAGTAGCAGCCTGGGCAGTTCAGTGTGCAGTCAGCAAGGTGCGACAGCATGTTGCTGCATCCAGCAATGTGCAATGCAGCAACTATCAACAGCACAGTATCAGCAACTCTAAATACAAGAAGATTTTAGCATCTTCCGTTAGGCAGAGGTAGAGGTTAGCAGTTGTTAAGTTGGGTTAGTAGTTATTGCTAGTGTAATTAGTAGATATAGCTAGATAGTTAGTAGTTATATACTTGATAGTCTAAGTAGTTAGATAGATAGATATATACTTGATAGTGTAGTTGTTAAGTGTTAGTATAATAGTTAGTTATATACCTTGTTAGCTAGTAGTTAGATAGATATATTCATACTTGATTAGATTAGTGAGCTATATGTATATATGTAGGTAGTGTATATAAGTAATTGATATGTATTGTATAGTTAGTAGTATTTAATAGTCTAGTTAATGTTAGTATAGTTAGTGTTTTGATAGTGAGCTATATGTATTAGGATTTGAATTACCTTGGGATACCAAGGTAGTGTCAAGGTAATTGGTCGATACTCAAGGTATTGGGTTGAGTATCAAGATGGGTGTGTTGGTAGGGAGATACACATTGGTTCAAAGCCAAGGTATCCAAGTTGGATTAGTTAGCTAAGTTACTATATGTATTATCTTGTATATATATATATATATATATATATATATATATATATATATATATATATATATATATTAGTATTTTTATATCTAAAAACTTGTGTATCCTGTGATACGGTGTTTAGGGTGTATCCTAGTATCTTAGCGTAGCTAGTGTGGATTAGTTTCATAGTTTGTGGACCTAGTATCCTAGAGTTGGACTCATACGACTTAGAAATAGCCGATTTGACCTAGTTTGACTGTTTTGACTTAGAAATGGCTTTATAACCTAGAATTGCAATAGTTTGACTTATTTTTATTCTAGAACCTTGTTTTGATTCAATATACCATATTTAGGTCTGTGTGATACCGGCTTGGGCATTAAGAGACACACCTTGCTCAGGACTTCAGGCGAGTATATTTCTCTGTTAGTTTTTATTTTATAATAGTGTATATATCTCATGTTCTAGAACTGTATACTTGATTCTGACACAATGATTTCATGGACTGATACTACATAGATCATGTCAGGAGATATTATCCCCTACCGTGTTCAGCGGGTACTCCTTCACATGTATTTTATCGTGTGTATTGGGTATTGATTATTTATATTTTGTGTTCATACACTGCTCGTGTTCAGTGTGCTTATTCGTGTACACATACTACTTGTGTTCAATATGATTATATTCGTGTACACCCATTGCTCGTGTTCAGTGGCCATATTCGTGTTTATAATGTATCGTGATTGGATCCATTGGTATTAGTTGGGAATGGGGGAATAGTAGTTGATTATGTGATCAAAGCCCTAGTGATATTCGTGTACATATCGATTACATACCACACTTGTAATCGAATTACCTTATTGTTTGTGTTCAACCTAAATCGATCATATAATGAACTTATATTCTGAGGCACATTAGTTAAATTTTATTTATTCCTTCATATTGCAGATATTCATATTATTGTTCTCTATTCCAGTATATTACATGTTTCCTCTTGTTCATTTTATTCATATATTTAGTTATCTTATATTTATTTCTATTATCTGTCTTATATGCTCGATTATGTATTTAAAACTGCTTTCAAAAGTATGTACTTCGCTCTAATCCTGACTGGATATATTTTTCTAAATGATTGGCTCATAGATCAGTGTCCCATATTCTACGGACCACAAGAGGGATTACCTTTAGAGGATACTCTTGTAGACCAGGAGGACTTAGTTACAGAGTCTGAGAAGGTTTAGCTTATTTTGTTGGATTTGTATTAGACTATATTTTGAGATTCCTGACATGTTTATTATTTCAGACTTATGGATTGTATCTTGTTTCTTTCTTCGTTATTTTATTCGTGCTTTATTTTCCTTAGTTTATATAGTGATTGAGTATAATTATATTTGTGAGATACTATATTGTTCCTCTGTTTGGAGTTGAGATGATTGACAGGTACCATAGATATATTATTGAGATGTTAGTTAGTTAGAGTTGACCCAGACAGCGTTCTACCACCGATGCTGCGGCATAGACTTGACGTACCCACGTACTCGTACCCAAATATCCTGGTGCGGGTCATGACACTCAAACACAAGCATAGGTTATTTTTAGGGAAGACCAATTATTGTCCGACTAGTGTGACCAGTTGATGGGTTCTTATCGAAATTGCTAAGGAAGCTGCGAGATCGGCGAGAGCTTCAGCCTCGATATTTTGTAGTCGCGACACATGTTCTATGAAGAATCTTGTGAAAGCATAAATTATGCTGGCTGCCGCTTGATGATAGGGGAGTAAGTCCTCATGACCAATTTTATACTCACCATAGACTTTACTGACTATTAGTTTGGAGTCGCCATAGGCCTCTAAAATATCCACCTCCAACTATTTAGCCAGCTGGAGCACAATGATGAGAGCATTATACTCTACCATATTGTTGGAATACGATTTTGTAAGTAAGTAAGTGCGATGGATGACCAGGTCATCAGGAGAAACCAATACAACCCCTACGCCAGCGACAATATTACCTTTGGTCCCTGTTCTTGCAGACCTGAAAGTGCAGCATAGCAGGCCTTGCACTGGAAATTGCTGCAGAATTATTTTGCAGGCAGCAATAGCTATGATCTGTAGTACAGTAATTATAGTCATGATGCGCAGGCAACTGTGTACTAGGGATCTCGGGTTCAGACATGTAGAGGGGAGGAATACAGCAGTGACTACAGACATCTGCTACAGTGAAGCAATGCATTTCAGGTAGCAGTTGGGGTATGTAGCATACTGCATTCAGGCACCAGGGGTATGACACTTGGATGCATTTTGGTCCAGTATACAGAGGTTATAAGGAGGGCTCGGGTTGCTGTTTTAGGTGTAGTACAGTGGAGAGTAGGTCTTTGCTTTGGATTGCACCTAGGTGATACACTAGTTTGGTATCACAGGGTGTCTAGAGTATGTATTAGGTAAGTATCAGTGGAGTGAAGACAAGGTATTAGTTGGATGGGGATATATATAGGTAGTATCATATTAGGTAGTTAGTAAAATAGGTTGGTATTCCAAGATACCAAGTGTCAATTGTGTAACTTAGTATTAAGTTTGGGTAAGTGCTAGAATGTTAAGGGTCATGTGTAGGTAATAGCAAGTGTGAGTTCGTATCAGTAGTTAAGAGCGTACAAGTGTGGTCCAAATAGTTGATATGAGTGGGGGTAGTAGAGTAAGGTATTGATGCTAGGTATTGAGTAGTGTGGGTAAGGTATTAGGAGACGGGGTAAGGTAATAGATATTGAGTAAGGTAATAGTAAGGTAATGGGATATTGGTAAATATATGGTATCTAGATATTTATACTAGCTAATATGATTTAAAATTTTAGTATTAGCAAGGTTTTGACCTATAAAACCTAGAATTGACTAGTATAGCTATATAGGCCAACCAAGTAGATAACTTAAAACCTAAATTAGGTATTAATCTAGTGTGACTCTATTGACCTAGAGACCTAGTTTTGAACTGGTTGTGCATATTTATGTTTCCAAACACCTATTTGACATGGAAATTTATATATATGTTTTTGAGGCTCCGATACGAGCACTGTTTGATATTTTATTTCAGGACCACATGCGAGTACATTCTCTGATAGTTTCCTTTATGTCACCATCATATTTCTAGATGAGGGTATTTTTTTTATTACACAATATTTATATATAGTGTTTATATTTTTATATGTTGTGTTATTTATTTATTAATTAGTGGACTAGCCTATTTATTTAGACTTGACACTAGTGGATCTAATTAGACTAGTTATGACACATTGAACTCAACTATTAGGCTAGGCCCATTAGACTCATCTCTCTTCATTAATTAGGAGATTAGAATTAGCCTTCATTAGTATTAAAAGCTTTCATCATTATCCCTACTAATTAAATATCTTTCATAAATAATTAGTGGGGGGTATATTGGATATTGTGTATTGCTTGGGAGTGGGAATAGGGGTCGGCCACATTTAAGGGGAGTCTTCCTCTCTCTCTCTCTCTCTCTCTCTCTCTCTACTTCATAATTCACTCTAAATCCAGATCCCCAATTGTGTTCTTCCCCAATTCCACTCATCCCTCCACAAATTTTCCCTAAAACCATACTCACTCTCTTCCATTTTTATCATCTAAGGAGCATTGGAGCTTGGATTGCAAGGAACACTTAAAGAAGAAGAAGAAGGAGTTGGCTAGAAGCTTGTGTCCTAATTGTGTCCATTTGAGCAATTTATTGGAAATTTATCTCCCAATAGGTATAATTCTAAATTTTTTTTCCTTCCATTTAGACTCTAATTCTTGTATTTGACCATTAAAAATCCTTCCATGGCTTAGGACTATGCATAGGAAGAAGAACTAGGTTCATATGACCTATATTATGACTTCTACAATAAGATTTGTGCCCAATTTGGAGGAATTCCAAGATTGATGCACTAAGTGCTTGTCATTAGGACAATTAGATCTAATTAGACTTAGATTGAGTATGTGAGGCTAGCTACATGTCCATAATTGGATACGAGTAGGTCGTATCATGATATGCCATGATACAGAGTAATTTTGGGGGTTTTCCCTTGACACTTGTGATACACATATCAAATTCCATACTATACTTTGTAATAACTAACATTTGTTATATTAAGACTTTAATTAGTATATTAGACTTGCTCATATTGAATTGGATTGGTATCTTGACCATGGGAGTGTGTGTGGGTGTTGATGGCATGAGTATCATATTGGATACTAGTGTGTACCATAAAATGCTCACTTAGTTTTTGATAAGTTGTCTATGGATGTGTGTGTGTGTATCTTGAATATCATACATTGGTATGGTAACTGCAGTTGTTGTTGAATGTGGTGGTGATATTGAACTATATGAGTGTTACAAGAGAGAAATGGGTATCAGTATACACTGTGTGCACTGATTAGTATCAGCAGCTACTTTGGAAGGTCTGAGCAGATGAGAGGGGGGGACTGCATCAGTGTGACAGTGCACTGTGTGCACTGTCTGTTACTTCATAGCAGTAGTATCAGCAACTTTGGTGAGGGATAAATAGGTGGCAGTGTATTACAATAAGAGGAATGGGCAGACCAGTCCATTGTGACTGGGTATTACTGCTATGAGAGGTGGGGGGAAATATATTCAGCAACTGTGAGCACATTACAGCAGATATTCAAATGAGGCAGTGCATACATGGGTGCACTGCAAGTTAGGTTGCAGGTAAGGGGGAGAATATCAATAACAGCAGCAGTGTTAACATGAGGAGGGCTCAGGTATTCGAGTCTAGGAGTATCAGTGATATTTGGGGAAGTAAAGTATGGGTAAGAACCTAGTATAGGTATCAGGAGTTAGATGACCAGTATTTAGTGTCAACTTGATACTTTAAGTATATATGCATACACGAAGGTATAAGAATAGGATTACTCATAAGTATACTAATATAGACATATTTAGTATTGAGTATGTGTACCACTAGTAAGTGCTTGACCTTGAGTGGTATCTCAAGGTGCCAAAAGGGTAGGTTGAGCTTATAGCTAAGGTAAGTTTGGGATACAAGAATTAGCTAGATAGCTGAGTTGGGTTTAGTTGAGAGTATCAATTAGGTATCAATACCAGCCCAAGGTTAGAGATTAAAGTCTTAGCTAAGGTAATACCAATATTATAGATACTAAATAAAATTAGCTAGTATAAGTTATGTATTGATATTATAAGGTATCACGATACCTAGTATTAACTAGTTAGCTAATATCTTTAAGGTATTGGCCCTAGAAGCCTAGTTACAATCCAATATCATTTAGTAATTACTAGTTTAGACTTATAATCAACCTAGAAGCTAGGTATAGACCAAAAATTAAGGTAATGACCTAGTTTGACTGGTATGACCTAGAAATGGCCTAAAAATATATATTTTAATATATTTTAGTATATTTTAGCATATTTATCATTCCAATACACCCAATTGACATAATATTTCATATATAGGGTTGTGTGACACTAGCTCGGATACCGAGTTATACCTTTTGCTCATGACCACAGGCGAGTATATCTCTTTTTTAGTTTTTATTACATAATAGTATATATATATATCACATGTTCTAGAACTAATATACTTGATTCTAACACGTGGTTACATGGACTGGTACTATATGAATTTTGTCAGGAGATATTATCCCTTTATCGTATACTACGGATACTCCATCTATATGTACTTTATCATGTGCATCGGGTATTCCTTGTTCTCATGTTTATTTATGTGCTCCGTGTGCTTATATTACATTCGAGTGCGTAATGTGTCATGATCGAATCCATGAGTATTGGTTGGGAAGGGGGAGTAGAAGTTGGTTATGTGATCAAGCCCTAGCTTACTCGTGTGTATGTCGATTATACACCACATGTATAATCGAGTTACCTTAGTTTACTTGTGTACAACCTAAGTCGATCACATAACGAACTTATACTCTAAAGTACTTAGATAATATTTCTAGTTTTTCTTACTTGTAGTTCATTTCATATTTCCTATATTTATCTTTCCAGTTTTCTATTGTATTTATCTGTCTATTTCAGCTATATTTCAATTTTCTACTTGCTTGTGCATCTTGTATTCTTTTATATTACTTGTCATATATTCTCTACCAAGTATTTGGAACTTCTTTCAGAGTTTTATACTTAGATCCAATCTTGACTGGATATATTTTTCAGATAATTATTTAGAGATGTATCCCACCTACTATGGGCCACAAGATAGCGAGCCGTCTGAGGTCGCTCCCTTAGAGCATGAGTATCTAGTTCCAGATACTGAGAAGACTTAGCTATTTCTATTATTTTATTGTATATGTCTCAGTTTAGAAATTTTGGTATGTATATTATATCTGAGACTGTTTGTGCTGTGGCTAGACTATTAGATTTGGATGGACTATATTGTGACTCTATGATTCTTCCTCATATTCCATATTGTGTTATTATCTTTCTTTAGTTTTATATTATGATTGAGTATTGTTTATTATTATATTATCATATTATCCTCCATTTGGAGTTGAGATATCATGACAGGTACATTATATATTGTGTAAGATGTGTAGATAGTATTGTTGACCTAGACAACATTCTACCGTCGATGCTGCGGCGTAGGCAGGACGTACCCACGTACTCGTACCCTCATTCCGGGTGCGGGTCATGACACTTTATTTGATAATTAATATGATACATGTACTTATTAATGTTATACGTGATTCATGACATGATGGTATACGGATTGGTATATAATGGATCCCCGTCATGAGATATTGCTTTTATGTTATCCTTGTACATGTTATCCATGTGCATGTTATTCCTGTGTGACGCATCATGATTTGGATCCATTGTATTAGTCGGGGTGGGAAAATGTTAGTTATATGTGTGATTATATCCTCCATGTGCAAGTAAACCCTGTGAGTGTTAATCATACACCTCACATATGATTAGTCATGCCATAAATTTTGTACAAGTTTTTAAGCCGATCACATGTCGAAGCTAGTATTTCAAGCACTTAGTTAATATAGTTATCTCCTGTACAACTCATACTCATGATTTATGTTATATTTCTCCTGCTTTACTTACTCTCCTTATTATTATTACCGTGCCATGTACCTGCTCTTACTTCTTCATCATGTATTATATTACTGTACTATTTTATAGTCTTTATCATTTTATTGGAACTACTATTGGAGTTATGCTCATTCCATCCTGACTGGATAACATTTTTAGGCTTATGACTCAGCCCTTAGTTAAAAATTTGAAAATTCTTACTAGTAATGGTATTGTAGAAGTTAGCAGAATATGTAGAGAGTGTCCAATTAAAATAGGAGGAGAAAGTTTCCAGGTTAGATTATTAGTCTTCCCTATGAATAACTATGAAGTGGTATTGGGAATGGATTGGTTAAACTCGAACTTGGCAGTTATAAATTATAGATAGGGAAGAGTTTTATTTCAACTATCAGGCAAGGACATACATGAATTTGTTAAAGATCAGAAAAATTTTGTTGAAAACGAATTAGAAAATTTTTAATTACCTTCAGGAAGAAACTTTCAAAATTAGGAGACTGAAAACTGGCCAAGAATTGTAGATGAAATTAAAGACGTCTTCCCTGATGAATTACTTAGATTACCACCTGATAGGGCTGTCGAATTTAGTATTGATCTAATTCCTGGAGCTTCTCCTATTGCAAAGAAGATATATCCAATGAATAAAGAAGAACTAGTTGAATTAAATAAAAAAATTAAAGAGTTGCTGGAGGAATTTATTAGACCCAATGTATCACCATCGGGGGCACTTGTATTATTGTGAACAAAAAGGATGGAAGTCTGAGATTGATAATTGATTATAGAGCACTAAATGAAGTAACTATCAAAATTAAATATTCATTACCAAGGATTGACGAATTGTTTGACCAATTGGGAGGAGCAAAGGTGTTCTAGAAGATTGATCTCAGATTCGGATATCACCAGGTAAAGGTTAGAAAGGAAGACATACCAAAAACAGCTTTCAAAACTTGTTATGAACATTATGAGTTCAAGTTATGCCATTCGGATTAACCAATGCACCTGCAATCTATATGGACTTAATAAATAGAATATTTTATCAATACTTGGATAAGTTTGTAATTGTGTTCATCGATGATATACTAATCTACTCAAAGAGTGAAAAAGAACATGAAGAACATTTGAGGATAGTATTTCAAACTTTACGAGAGGAGAAAT
Source organism: Iris macrosiphon (assembly GCA_036927795.1). Classification (NCBI taxonomy): domain Eukaryota; kingdom Viridiplantae; phylum Streptophyta; class Magnoliopsida; order Asparagales; family Iridaceae; genus Iris; species Iris macrosiphon. The sequence goes on along the minus strand of JAYESA010000032.1, from coordinate 207,460 downwards.
TATATGGAAAACTGAGTAAATATGAATTTTGGCAAGATAAAATTTCCTTTTTGGGTCATACTGTGAGTGAAGAAGGAATAGCAGAAGATCTTAAGAAGATAGAAGCAGTCAAATCCTGGCTTATTCCTAAGAATGTAGCAGAAATTCGAAGTTTTTTTGTTTAGCCGGATACTATAGAAGATTTATGGAAAAAAATTCTAGGATTGCTGAACCACTTACTCGATTAACTCAGAAAAATAAAAAATTTATTTGGACTGATAAATGCCTATCAGCTTTTGAGGAATTAAAAGAAAGATTTATTACTGCTCCAGTACTAGTATTACCATCAGGATCTGGAGGATATGAGATATATAGTGATGCTTCCGAAAAAGGATTAGGCTGTGTATTGATGCAACATGGACTGGTTATCACGTATGCTTCTCGCCAACTGAAGACACATGAGAAAAACTACCCAACTCATGATCTAAAATTGGCAACCGTAGTCTTTGTACTAAAATTATGGAGACACTATCTATACGGAGAGAGAATCAAAATATATACAGACCATAAAAGTCTAAAGTGTGTATTCACTCCAAAAGTAATAAATATGAGGCAACGAAGATAGTTAGAGTTACGACTTTGACATGGAAATGGAATATCATCCAGGAAAGGCTAATAAAGTAGATGATGCAATAAGTAGAAGGCCTACAACATTCTTCTTGAATACACCTAAGGAGATCTTAGAAGATCTAAGAAGAATGGGGATTAAGGTGATATGTCCAGTAGCAGAAGGAATTTGGGCCAACTTACAAATACAACCTTCTTTAGTAGAAAGGATTAAGATGGCACAGAAAAATAATATAAAGCTACAAAGGTTATAGACACAAACAGAAGCTAGATTACAAATAGGTTTAATTAAACATTAAGATGGATCTTTAAGATTCAAAAATCGATTGGGTATACCTTATGGAGATCTCAGGACAGAAATAATATCTGAAACACATAATTCATAATATTATATTCATCCTGTGAGTACAAAAATGTATAAAGATCTGAAGTAGAACTTCTGGTGGCACTAAATGAAACGAGAAATTGCTAAATTTGTGTAAAAATGTTTGGTTTGTCAACAAGTGAAAGCAGAACATCAAAGGATTGCAGGACTTCTTCAACCTTTACCTATACCAGAATGAAAATGGGAGCATATTACCATGGACTTTGTATCAGGACTTCCAATAACTCAAAAAGGTTATAATATTAACTGGGTAATTGTGGACAGGCTTATAAAATCTGCTAGATTCCTGCCATTCTGAGTTGGTCAATCAACTTAACTTTTAGCAGATATGTATATAAAAAATATTGTTAGTCAATATGGGGTACCTGTGAGTATCATATCAAATAGAGATACTCGATTTACTTCTAGATTTTGGAAAGTTTAAAAGAAAGTCTCGGTACCCGTTTGAAATTTAGTTCAACATACCACCCACAGATTGATGGTCAATCTGAAAGGATAATTCAAACTTTAGAAGATGTGTTGAGGTCATGTATTTTGGACTTTGGGGGGTTATGGGACAACCATTTGCAATTGATTGAATTTCTATATAATAACTGTTATCAGGCCAGTATTAAAATGGCACCATTTGAAGCCTTATATGGAAGGAAATGTCGATCTCCAATATGTTGGAGTGACGTAAGAGAATGTCAACTCCTAGGTCTAAAACTAGTTACTCAAACTGTGGACAAAGTCAAGGCAATCCGACGTCACCTTCAGGCAGCACAAGATAGACACAAATATGGGCAGATAAGCATCGAAGGGATTTGGAATTCAATGCAGGTGACCATGTGTTCCTAAAGATTTTGCCTACACGGGAGAATATTAGATTTGGAACACAAAAAAAGTTAAGTCCAAGGTACATAGGCCATATTGATATATTGGAACGAATTGGGGACGTATCATATCGGTTGGCCTTACCACCATCTTTAGAAGAAGTTCATGATGTCTTTCATATTTCCCAGCTCCGCAAATAGGTGCCAGATTGCAGTCATATATTAGATCATTCTGAAATTACAGGGGGTTCAAAATTACGCATAGAACAAAATCCATTAGAACTTTTAGATCGAAGGTAGAAGATTCTTAAGAACAAGACTATTTCTCTGGTTCGAGTATCATGGAATAAAGACTCGCCATGATAATCTACCTGGGAAAGGTAAAAGGACATATGAAAGCAATATCCATATCTATTCGAGGACTAAGGTTAGCTCTATTCTATGCTTTATTTATTCCCTTGCCTCTTTTCTAATTCCTAGGACAGAATTTATATAAGGTGGGTAGAATGACATAACATGTTTTTTTATTTTTTTTATTTACATGAATAAATAACTTTTAGTTAATTTCCTCTTATTTTATTTGCATTTCAACCCTTAGGAAAAACTTACTCTTAATTTAACCTAGGTTATTTCATTTAGGCCCTTCCAAAATTAGTGTAATTACATAATTTTTAAGCCCACCTACCACCTATGTGTCACCTGGTGACTCAAGGAATGGGTGACTCGCCTATAAAACACCATGATTTGGGTTCTAGGTTTATGGGGAATGGGGGAGAAACTGGATTATATGGAGAAGAAGGGAGGAGGTTTGGTTCCCTCTTCACTCATCTCTTCCTCACCTATCGCCTCTTCTCCTTCACACATCTTCCCTTCCCTCATTGCTTTACTGTTGTCGCTGATGTTTTTTTGTTGCTGCTTTACTGCTGATCGCGACTGTTATGCTGCTGTTGTGGCGGCTGCATTGGCCGTCGGCCACCCAACTCCGACGATCCGGACACCCACCCACGACCTCCTCTACCTTCTCCTTTGGATCATCTCAAATCCTAGGTATATATTCCCTTCTCAAATCTTTTTAAGTTTTTCCTTTCTTATAATAAAAACCTAGGTCAGATTCTTCCAAATGAGGGATTTAATTTGAATTATACCCATGTTATCCTTAAGTTCTAGGTCAAAATTGGGAAGGAGTGAAGAAAGATAAAGAAAAATTTCCCAACCAAGGAGAAACTAATCAAGGCAAGCCCTTCCTATTCCTTTCTCAAAATTTAGTTTTCAATTTTGGTCCAAATCTTGATTTTTAGGATCAAACCAAAATTTGGAATTTTAATTTGTGTATATTTTTAGTTCTGAAAATTTATGATTTCCTATGTAATTACGAGTTAATGAAAACCCAAGACTTGGACACGGTGTGAACGACACCACTTAGATTTTGTATATATATATATATATATATATATATATATATATATATATATATATATATATATATATATATATATATATATATATATAATACGAGGAATTGTAATAGTATACCATTTTTATTATGCTTGTTGCATGAGTATAAATAATATTTTACATAAGAGAACTTGTGTATCATTATACCTTGTACTTAACGTTTGCTAGTAATTAATACACTACCAAGAATTATGAATCATGGATTTGTGCTTAGAGTAGAAATTCTATGCTTATGTTTGTTTATATATATATTGGTATGACTAATACTCCAAGGAGCTGGATTTTTTTCTTAGTCTTTGATACGAAAATTTTGTGTCAATAGCAATATTTTTATTAAAATTAGCTACATAGTTAAGGGCTCCCAAAAATCTCTGTAGTTGTTTAGTATCAGTAATTTTATCAGGTAATTTTGAAGCAAATTCGATACTCCTGTCGATGGGGATAATTGTGTTGTTAATAATATTATGTCCTAGAAATCGTATTTCAATTTAAAATAATTTCATTTTAGGAGCGGATATTACCAGACCATTTTTTATAGCTAAATGTTTACCAATCGTCAGAGGGAGACATAAAAGCAAAAGTATACTAACATCATTTCAGAAATAGAGAGTAGAATCACCTCAACCATGAGCCTTCATGGCTCTGATACCAATCTTCATAGGGAGACTTAAAAGCAACTCGTTTAAGCAAAATCTTGAAAAATATTATTAATATTGATACTAAGTGATCGATGATAAGTAACACACAAAAGTACAATGCAAGAAAAAGTAGAAAATTGCATGAATTAAAAATTGCATACACCACACTTAGGTGACTCCCCTATATATATTACAACATTGCTTCAAAACGAAGCCAAAAGCTTTACTCAGAACCATCCAGCTGTCTTCCACCAAATCCTTATTTAGGAAAAGCTGTCTTCCATTGAATCTCCTTTAGGAACGTGTAGCAAAAAAAAGAAGGATGGCACCAATCAAGCAGGTAAGTGTCGAAATAATTTAATAGGTGTCCGAAGCATGACCGTCCAGTGCAACTAATAAGTGGAGAACCCACTAACATAAAGTTATAAAAAAACCAACTGCCCATGATTAAAGAAAGATGGGACCCACAAAAGCGAAAGAAATTATTTTTCTTCTGTGGACTGGGTTGTCATAATCGACTGATAGAATTCGTCAGTTGTCATATCTTCCAGGTTGTCCTCAGAGGTATTACCTGAAATGTCCATATTAAAATTGGCACCAAACTGTGCTTTCATGAATTGAAAGCATTTCATCTTTAATTCATCCTAAGATATGCAAGGGTTCTTCCTGAGTAGGGATTCCTTTAACTTGGTGATTGTATTATCACCGAAGATCTCCTTCTGGAATTTCTTGTTCGAATGAGCTTCATTCTCTTTAATAGAGGCAATAATTTCTATCAGTTTATCATTTTTATCAATTCTCTGCCACCATTTCACAAGAAAGTTTTGTGACAAAATAGGTATATTGTTGAAATCAAACTCACATTTAATAGTCCAACGAAATATATATGGAATCTAGAATTGAACAAAGTAATATAATGTACTCTCCCCTCTAAAAATATGATCTTCTTGACAATGAGGATAAGAGAGAATCTATTTAGAGAATTGTTCCTGAATAGGATTTGGAAGAATTTCCAAGGTAGCGACCCACCAGTCATAAAACCATGAAGGAATTTTGCTCTGAAGAACTTCGGGACAAATCCTGATAAACCAAGAATGGGTCCTTTGGAAATTCTCATAGTATAAGAAGTTGTCAAATGCTTGTATATAATCCCAATAATTATAGCAACAAACAATAACTTTATCTTTAGAGAGTTGTTATTCCTTGTTAGGATGTAGTCCCCAAGATTGTGGTGTGAGAATATTTTTGATAATAACTTTATTGTAAGCCACTTCCAGAGAATGTGGTTTAGTAGAATGTTCCATATTTATGGATTTTGTGGTGATCAAAATACCTTCATAAATGTTGACAGGTTTGTCGGTAACCGGAATAAAACTGCCTTCGAGATATCGTTTATGAAGTTTCCATGGATCCTTCATAAGAGAAATATCACTCTTATCGAGTTTGATAATTTCTTCGAAATTTAGCTTCTCAGATAAGATAGACTCAACTTCCATTGCTTCTTTGTAAGAAAAGGTATTAGTGTCATTATTGGCAGGCTGTTTGCCTTTGTCATTGGAGATGGATCCAACTTCAGTAGGCCTATTGCCAATAATTTTATGATGAGCAAGAGTCTTGAGGACGTAACGTCCCCTTAGATCTGCCTCTCCCTCTGGCTTGGCTGGACATCTTGCTGTAAAAATTCACGAGTTAGAAAGTCAGGAAGAGAATTATTCTTACCATTAATAAATTCAATATCAAAATCAAATATTGCTAATTCAGCTTGTCATCTAGCAAAAATTTGTTTAGAGGCAAGATTTTTAACATCTTTTTCAAGAACAGATTTAGCAGAACTGCAATCTATTCGAAGTAAAAAAAAAAATTATTTAGTAAATTATCTTAGAATTTATAAATGCATTTGATAATAGAAAGAAGTTATTTCTTTATCTTAGAGTAATTAATTTGGGTATTATCTCATTTAGCAGAATGGTATCAAACAAGAATAGTATGAGTATTATTGTGATCAATCTGCTTGAGAATACCCCGTAGCCAATGTTACTGACATCAGTCTTAACAATTTTAAACCAATCAGGATTGGCTAAATGTAAGCAAGGTAAACGTTTGACCTTTCATTTAATAAGTTAAACAGCTTTGGTATGACTAATACTCCAATGAGCTGGATTTTTTCTTAGTCTTTGATATAAAAATTTTGTGTCAATAGCAATATTTTTATAAAAATTAGCTACATAGTTAAGGGCTCCCAAAAATCTCTGTAGTTGTTTAGTATCAGTGATTTCATCAAAAAAATTTGAAGCAAATTCGATACTCTTGTCGATGGGGATAATTGTGTTGTTAATAATATTATATCCTAGAAATCGTATTTTAATTTGAAATAATTTTATTTTAGGAGAGGATATTACCAGACCATTTTTTATAGCTAAATATTTAAAAATATTTAAATGCTTAAAATGTTCTTCAATGGCATTAGAGAATATTAATATGTCATCAATATAGGAGAGTAAAAAAGAAGAATATTGAATAAATATCTCATTCATAACATTCTGGAACTCAGATGGAGCATTTTTTAAGCCGAAGAGCATAACATTCCATTCATAATGTCGGAATGGGACTATGAATGCGGTTTTGTACTTATCTTTCTCTTCAATTTGAATTTGCCAGTATCCTGACTTTGAATCAAATTTAGAGAAGATCTTTGCCTTAACAATTTTGTTGAGCAAATTTCTTTTGTTGGGGATTGAATATCTAATCCATTTAAGAGCTGTATTAAGAGGTTTATAATTAATGACTAACTTTGGAACCACTCTTTCCTTCTCAGCATTATTATTAACATAAAATGTTGTGCAACTCCATAGGGAGTAAGATTTTCTAATAAGTTTCTTATCAAGAAGATCTTTGATTTCTTGCTTACATAATTCAAGATAATTATTGTTCATCTGACAAGGTCTAGCCTTCGTCGGAATATTTTTTTCATTAAAAGTTTTCTCATAAGGAAGAGAAACAATATGTTATTTTCTATCCTAGAAGGCATTAGGAATATTACTACAAGTTTGACATATGATTTCATCTTCAACTTGTTTTATCTTATTTTTAGTTTCTAATTTCTCAAGTTGGTGAGAAGTAGATAACAAAAAATTTTCTTCTTTTATAAAGTTTATCTTACTGGCTTTCAGATCAACTTCCTTTATTTCATTTAAAAATTTTACCACAGGATTGGTGATAAATTCGAATGTAATATTTTTTTCCCTTATAGCAAGTAGAAATCCCTTGCTTATTTATTTCTTTTATTGGCATGAGCTTTTCTAGAAAAGGAGTTCCTAAAATTACATGCTGTGATATCGCTTTAACAACTATGAAGTGTAAAGGAATACAAGCTTCATTTTTACATATATGAACGTCTGTAACCTTAAAAGGAGTTGTAAGAGCTTTATTGTTGGCTGCACTCAAAGTCTGAGTAGTACGTTCACAATATTTTAAAGGAATAATTCCTTCTTTGACATAGTTCAAATCAGCCCCACTGTCAACCAAAGCGGTAAGATTATAAATTAATGATTCATTATTGATAATTAGATAAATTTTTGTATACCATTTATGGGTAATCAAAAGATCTATCTTTGCAAGAAAGGAATTATCAATGGATTTTCCTTTGCGTTTTATAGAAACCGATTGGATCTTTGATCAGAAGTTTTATCTCCATTCTCACTAGGAGGATCAACTATATGAGAATGTTCTTTCATTTCTCTATTAAGGATAATCTCATTGTAGGATTTATCATCTTGTTCCCTTCTCACTGCCTATTAGCTCCCTCTTCCGTAGGGCACCTTCGGTCGTCTCATTTCGATTATTCAGCTCACTTCGCTCGCCTTTTTTCTTTATTTAAAGAGAATTGATAAAGTAAAGAGGTAGCATTGTTAAAGAGATTATAAGCCAAATCTCACTTTGCTTGCCACAAGCGCCTCTCTCTTCCTTTGATAGTCGTAATGACCTGAGAAAAGCCTATCATTGCACCATGGAAAGTAAGATTTTCTAATAAGTTTCTTATCAAGAAGATCTTTGATTTCTTACTTGCATAATTCAAGATAATTATTGTTCATCTGACAAGATCTAGCCTTCGTCGGAATATTTTTTCATTAAAAGTTTTCTCATAAGGAAGAGAAACAATATGTTGTTTTCTATCCCAGAAGGTATTAGAAATATTACTACAAGTTTGAGATTTGAATTCGTCTTCAACTTGTTTTATCTTATTTTTAGTTTCTAATTTCTCAAGTTGATGAGAAGTAGATAACTGAAAATTTTCTTCTTTTATAAAGTTTATCTGATTGGCTTTCAGATCAACTTTATTTATTTTATTTAAAAATTTTACCACAGGATTAGTGATAAATTTGAATGTAATATTTTTTTCCCTTATAGCAAGTAGAAATCCCTTGCTTATTTATTTCTTTTATTGGCATGAGATTTTCTAGAAAAGGAGTTCCTAGAATTACATGCAATGATATCTCTTTAACAACTATGAAGTGTAAGGGAATACAAGCTTCATTTTTACAGATATGAACGTCTGTAACCTTAAAAGGTGTTGTAAGAGCTTTGTTATTGGCTGCACTCAAAGTATGAGTAGTACGTTCACAATATTTTAAAGGAATAATTTTTTCTTTGATACAGTTCAAATCAGCCCAACTGTCAACTAAAGCGATAAGATTATAAATTAATGATTCATTATTGATAATTAGATCAATTTTTATATACCATTTATGGGTAATAAAAAGATCTATCTTTGCAAAAAAGAAATTATTTGTCACTACCACATTCTGAAAACAGGGGAATTTTCGAATTTTTACAGTATTTAATATTATGTTATTTTAATTAATTAATTGCATAATAGTATATTGATTTAAATAATTATTTGTGCGATGTGTGATTAAATATATAATTAAATGCAGTGTTAAATTATTTTATTTAGCTAGCAGACTAGACCTAGAAGCCCAGTAGTCGAACCCTTGTCCGAATTATAGAATTCTGGATTTTATTATTTTATTTAGAATTTAATTCTTGGTGTTTATAATTAATTACTGTATTTTTATTTAATATTTTGCGCATTGCCTTTGCTTCGATATTTGGAGCACTATCCAGACTTTTGTCTTCCAACAAATTTCACAATCTTGCTCTAGACATGCCCGCCTTCCATTCTGCTATTTTTGCAACTCATAATTTTGCTCCCTGTACATTGTTTCTGGCCGCACAAAAATCGTCGCGGACGTTTATTTTTAATTTCCTATTTTTTATCGTTGTGCGTTCCAATCGAAAATTGGAAGCCATCTTGACCTATTTTTCGTGCGACCCAAATTAGGGTAATATTCTGTTCTGAGTCTTCTTCAATATTGGTATTGATGACTTGACCTGATTTTGGCCCCAGGTACTCCTAATTAATTATTGAACACAACTTGCATTTATTTCTATTTAAATTGAGGATACCATTTTATCTGATTTTTAAATCCCAATTTAATTCCAGTGCCCTACAAATTCAGTCCATACCCATCTTACAGCGCCCCCTGACCCTACAAAATATCGGACCCCGAATCGCCTGCCCAATTTTCGTCATTTCATGTGTTTGTGCAATTTCCCGAATTTAAGGGGCTAAGTTGCAATTATTCAATTGTAGGTGCCAACACCTAATTATTTTAAATCAATGAGGGAGCCTATTAATTTTAATTAAGAACCCTCATCCCCCATGAATAAATTCCTCATGTTCAATCCTAGCCATTCATTAGAAATTGGCCCATCACAACCCTCCACCACACCCTCTCTCTCCCTATTTAATGACTTGTACTCTCAAACCCTAATCCCTATGCAACCTAGAAAACACCACCTCACAAGCCTCCAAAATTCCCCAAGCCCCCACATCCTCTCTCCTACGTAGGATTCCTCTCCCTCTTCCTTTCTTCTTCTATTTTTCTTCTCCTTCTTTTCTTCTTCTCTTTCCCTTCCTTCTTCTTCCTTATTAAATTCTTTTTCACTTAAATTTAATATTTGAACATTGGGGGGAACACTGTTCCCTGTGCTTTTCCCCCCAGACCCTGTGCTCCGCCGGCCAAGTCGATCCCCGGCGGCCTCTTCAACGCCGGCGGTCCAGCCGACGGCTCCCCGCGGCGACAGCCCGGCGACTGCACCTCTGCCGACTCAACCCGGCCGTGCTCCGGCGCCGAGTCCCCCACGGCGGCGCTGTCCTTCCACCCGGCGGCCAGCCCCGAGACCGGCCGGCCTAGCCCGAGCCCGTGGCTGATCTTCCTCCCCTCGAGCTTCTGTCCGGAGGCTACCCCCTGCCCTGTCCGGCGCCAGCGACCTTCCCCATCAGCCGCTGCACCTATCCCATCTCCTCCTTCCTCTCGCTGCACCCTGGCAACAACTCCGGCGGCCGGCCAGCAACTCCGGCAAGCCCACAGTAAGCCTCTCCCTCTTCCCTGTTTATATATATATATGTATATATATATATATATATATATATATATATATATATATATATATATATATATATATGTATGTATATATTTATATACGTACGTATATACGTATAAATAAATGGTATTATCTAATTAATGTTTTAAATACGTAAATAAGTATAGCAATTATTAATTAATATTTAAACACCTTATGTGTAGTATTTATTTTTATTAAAAATTAAGTGTATGTAATTAATTTAATTGTATATATATTTTGTATAAGTATATATTTAAATTGTGTATATTTAAATTAGTGTAATTAATTTGTAAATATAATAAATGTAAGGTATTGTATGTATTTAAATAAATGGTATAAATATGTATTTAATTTAATAGTATATATAATATTGGTATATATATAATTTGTATAAGCTAGTATATGTATTTATATGTAATTAATATATGTAAATAAATTAATTTGTATATATATATAATGTAAGTAATTGTGTATTTAATTAAGGCAAATGTATATATAACGTATTTGGTATATGTATTATTTTTGGTAAAAATGTATAAATATGTAAATTGTATATTATTTAATTATTAGAAATCAATTGTATAAGTATAGTATATATTTAAATAAATTCTATAATTAAGTTTGGCATATATATATATATATATATTTTTTGTATATATATATACTTGATATAATTTTAAATATATATTTTGTGCATGTATATTATTCATAAATAAAATGTTTAAATACATGTATTAGCATAGTATATATATTTCAGTATATGTTGGTAATTGTAATTTAGTATCTATATAAATTAGTATACATATATATATATTCTTTGTGTATTATATATATATGTACATGTATATTTTATTTTTTCATTAAAAGTTAAACATGTATAAAAAAAAATGTGTTTTAGTAATTAATAATATATCTATAATGTATTTTTGGCATATATGTGAGTATACACTAGTATAAATCAAATATGTAATTTTAAAAGGAATATATATGTATATATATTGTAAATACATTTAAATAGGTGCATGTATAAAATATTGTAAGTATAAATTATTATGTTTATATATACATACAAGAATCATTTATTTTAAAGTATATATATATTTATACATATATCTATAATTGTAATGGATGGAAATTATATATACTAGTTAATGAGATGTTTATATTTATATATCCCTACTAGATGACCCTAGTTGACTAGTGCCCTGCCTGGCATAGCCCTAAGGCCAGTGTATTTCTATTGTGTGCTAGTATAGCCCCTGATACAATGTTATATTGTAATGTGTCTTTAGGACTGTTGGTTCACCCAGGGGATACTCTGGAACAGGACACCATAAATACCAGCTAAGGACCGAGGCAAGTACATTCTCTGATAATTTCCAATTCTTGATAATAGCTATAAGTTCAATGATCTTGAAATGTTACAACTGAATCTTTGACACTGTGCTACACGGACTAGTATAGCTTGGATCTGCAGTCATGAGATGTTACCTTGATTATCGTATTGACATTATACACGACATTTATATTGACATTTACATTGACATTTACATTGACATTTACATTAGACATTGTACATAATATATTAGACAATGTTGTGTATTCGTGACGTGTCATGATTGGATCCACAGTACTAGTTGGGGGCGGGGAAGTAGTTAGTAAGAAATGTGATCATAACCTCTTATTGTAAATTGTAAGTGTTAATCATGCTCTTCACCATGATTAGCCAGGCCCTGTAGCTACTGTACATGTCCCAAGCCGATCACATTTCGAAACTACTATTTCAAACACCTAGAATAGATTACAGTTCTCTATTTTTAATCATATACTACATCACCCGTATATGATACTGTTCCTTTCATTTTTATACATGCACTGACTGTGTTTCATTGCCTATTGCCTGTCTCTCTTAAACTGTCATTACATTATTCTACTGTCTTCTCAGTAGCTAGCATGACATGTTTTATTGTATTATAGACATTATCAATTAATGGAACTGTTATTTGAGATTGTGCTTTGCTCCTTCCTGACTGGAAATATTTTTCCAGACTATGCCTTAGATGACCGCTGTCCGACACTTATGGTGAGTAGCTGCAGACTTGGTAGTAGTTGATTCTGGAAGTCTAGTCGGAATTATTATTCATAGTTAGTTCTTTTAACAGTCTATTTGGTACCGGATTTGTCTCCGGCATTTTGATAATTCTTGGATATTGTTAAGTTAAGTTATTTCTTGTGGACTTGTATTGTGTTTAATTTTAATTTCTGTTTCGAAATCTTATCGTGCTGTGATTCTGTGGTTGAGTATGTGTTCATCTTATTTGTGTCATCCGTGCCTCCTAATGGAGATTGGATGCCTGCGTGACATTAGTTAGATAGTATCAATACCTAGACAGCATTCTACCGTCGATGCTGCGGCGTAGGCTGGACGTACCCACGCACTCGTGCCCCTAAACCGGGTGTGGGTCGTGACACGTTTTTAGTGGTGGCCCATGCAGGTCAGACTTCGCGAGTTGTGCGATGTCGTAGTAGTGTGATATCCTTGTTATACTACTGCGTGCCTGCTATAGAATCTAGGACATAGGATACTAGGACGAGAGCAAATACTCAATCACAATTTCTTGAGAGATTCCTGGGATGACCCCTGAGAATCTTGTTGAAACTTCCAATTTAAATTCATTCCCTTGTTCTGTCCATTCTCACTTATTGATATTGAATTTGATTGTTGTTGATTTGTTATTAAATTAGGATTTTGGTTTCACTTGATTTGATTGTTGTTAATTAGGTATTTAAGTTAGGATTTTGGGTTTCATTGTAGGGTTGATTTCATATTAAGAGGAATTTATAGACTGATTTATGATATTATTTGATGATGCCGTCAATGAGGACAGTGAAAAGGATTAACATTAGGGCTATTGGACTACGAAAGGTGGATTTTAATTTTAATTTTGAGGATTGAAAATGAGTTTCAAATTTTAAGAATTTTGAGAGGTTGAGATATTATGTTAATAAAATCTTATTTTGAAGATTTCAATGAATTGCAAAATTTTGGAATTGAAGAGTTGAAATATGGTTATTAAAATTTTATTTTCGAGGAATTCAGATTCAATTTGATGAACCTAGACAAGTCTGTAAGGATCTTCAAGGTGATTAAGTTTTCATTTCAGTATTTAAGTAATTAACCTTGAGGAAAGTGTATGCATTTCTACTTTAAAGTTTATTCGAAGAGTTATTTTCAGGAATTTTATTTGAGGATAAAAATCTTATAGTGGGAGATATATTATAATATAAGTAGATAAGATGCATGTGTAAGGATCGGTTGGCTTGAGTATGATTGAGAATTCACTGCAAACTGACTTGGGTGATCATCAAGGGTTGTATTAGAAAGTGCAGTACTTAGTGTAGTGTGTTGCATTTGATATGCACTTGGGTGATAAGAATAGCTAGTATCAGCGATTGCAGTACGTAAGGAAGCTAGCAGTGAGTGTGTTTTGTGATAGAACTGTGGTACCTAGGGGATAGAGGTATCAAACCATGGATGTATCTTTGACCTGTGCAAATCACAACTAAGGTTTATTTCCAATCTATTTATCTTGAATGTTGCTTCTTTAGAACTGTACTGTCCTCCCTTGATGATATCGCATTTTGCCTAAATTGATTCTTTGGGATCTGTCTTCAGGATGTTGCCGAAGACACTATCTACGAGAGCGGGAACACCAGCTTTAGAAGGGTCTGCCACCTCTCCACCTGAGGGACAGACAGCAGTAATTCCTCCTACATCTCCGATGCACGTAGGTGATCTTCCTTCTCCACCTGTTCAGAAGATAGCCGCAGCTGTGACGGATGACCTTCCTCCTCCACCGACTCTGATTCCCGGAGGTTTGCCCATTGACGGGGCACAGATGTTCACCTTGATCCAAGGCATGGTAGAGGCCCAGAGAATGGCGGCAGACGCTCAGCGAGTTCAAGCTGAGGCTCAGAGGGTGCAAGCAGAAGCGCACCAGGCACAAACCGAGCTGATGAGAGAGAGCATGGAGAACGCTCACCAGATGGCACTACAGACAGTTGAGAGAGTTGCCCAGCAGTATCCTGGCCAGTGGCAGCCGAGGGCATTTCAGTATCAACAGCAGTACCCGGCACCAGTTCCTGTACAGCAGGATCAACGAACTTGTTACTTCTGTAAGAAGCCAGGTCACCTTCGGAAGAGCTGTAGAACGAGGCTGGGACTTTGTTTGCACTGTGGCGCTGCGGGACATCGAATAAGGGATTGTCTTCGAGTTCCTTATTCTTCCAAACAGCGCGCGACTCCAAATTATAGAGATCCAGTTAGGCTACCTGTAGAACCGTATGTTGCTCAGCACCCGCAAAGGGAACCACCCCAGCAGGGCGAGCATTTGCGATGACGGTCGAGGAGACCGATACTGCAGGTAATGTGTTAACAAGTTCTGTTCTTTCCTTCATTCTGTTCCTATCTACTTGATTGATTGGTTGATTCCTTAGTACCATAGTTGCATGCATGATTTCTTGTTATAATGTAGTTAGTAGTACCCCTGTTACAGAGACTGTAATACCCTGGCAAAAGACACCATGATCATACATAATTCCTTTAGGTTGCATGTTGTATGGGTGTAGGTAGAATTCTCTTAGACTTTGATTGTTGAGGATTTAACTGTAGTAAAAGATTAACGAAGAGGTTATGACTTGACAAAGAGAGACAAGGTGCCTAAAATTTTGAGGGAAAATATTAAATTAAATAAAGAGTTGGGAATTTAATATGGCGTAATTGAAGTTTTTGTTAAATCATTGATTTTTAGAAAATTATGAAATGATTGAATTTATCAGTGAATTTGAGGAATTTAAGAAGGCCATCGATATAATTGTTGGACTGCAAGTTGCGAACTTATATTTTTGAATATTGTATTGGAGGTTTCATAAGTATTACATCGTTGCAAAAAAAAAAAAAAAAAAAATCGAGGGATAAAGAACACAAATGGATTAGTGTTAAATTCAAATTTGGGACGAGATTCAATTTTTGAAATATGCATTGATTAGAGTTCAATTAGAGGATTGAATATTAAATTCTTGTATTTCGTTATAAACTTAAAATTTTGGAGAATATTGTGATAAGAATGTGATTTGATTTATTTTTGAAGATTTTTAGGGATATGCTATTTATAGAATCTTTGAAAGAATTTATTGTGAAATAACAATATGGAGTAGTTCATGATTATATGATTTGAGGAATTTAATTTTGATGGTAGTAAATACATAAATAAAACAATCGAGGATTTAAAAATTTGAGGATAATTATTGATTTAAATAAAGGGTCAAGAATTTAACACGACGGAAATTATGGTGTATTAATTCCAGGAAAGATTATGACATGTTTAAGTTGGTTATTAATTTGGAAATTTTGGGAGATTTATCAATGTATTTATTTAATTGCAAGTTATGAATTTTAGAACTTTATATTTGAATGTGACAATTGGGAGAATCCTTAAATATCATATTGTTGAGTATTTTGAGGAGTGGATATTAAAATTCCGGGTATTGAATTATAACTCAAAACTTTCAAGAAATTTTTGATGGACTTTGATTTACTTTGAGGATTTTCAGGTTATACAAATTTCAGATTTTTGAAATTATGAAAAGACCTTGTGGATTATTCGTGGTTGATGAATTTAATTGAGGGAATGATAAGTGTGTATGATTTAAACACTAGTAAGAGGATTTTAAATTTCGAGGACGAAATTCTTTTAAGGTGGGTAGACTTGTCACTACCACATTCTGAAAACAGGGGAATTTTCGAATTTTTACAGTATTTAATATTATGTTATTTTAATTAATTAATTGCATAATAGTATATTGATTTAAATAATTATTTGTGCGATGTGTGATTAAATATATAATTAAATGCAGTGTTAAATTATTTTATTTAGCTAGCAGACTAGACCTAGAAGCCCAGTAGTCGAACCCTTGTCCGAATTATAGAATTCTGGATTTTATTATTTTATTTAGAATTTAATTCTTGGTGTTTATAATTAATTACTGTATTTTTATTTAATATTTTGCGCATTGCCTTTGCTTCGATATTTGGAGCACTATCCAGACTTTTGTCTTCCAACAAATTTCACAATCTTGCTCTAGACATGCCCGCCTTCCATTCTGCTATTTTTGCAACTCATAATTTTGCTCCCTGTACATTGTTTCTGGCCGCACAAAAATCGTCGCGGACGTTTATTTTTAATTTCCTATTTTTTATCGTTGTGCGTTCCAATCGAAAATTGGAAGCCATCTTGACCTATTTTTCGTGCGACCCAAATTAGGGTAATATTCTGTTCTGAGTCTTCTTCAATATTGGTATTGATGACTTGACCTGATTTTGGCCCCAGGTACTCCTAATTAATTGTTGAACACAACTTGCATTTATTTCTATTTAAATTGAGGATACCATTTTATCTGATTTTTAAATCCCAATTTAATTCCAGTGCCCTACAAATTCAGTCCATACCCATCTTACAGCGCCCCCTGACCCTACAAAATATCGGACCCCGAATCGCCTGCCCAATTTTCGTCATTTCATGTGTTTGTGCAATTTCCCGAATTTAAGGGGCTAAGTTGCAATTATTCAATTGTAGGTGCCAACACCTAATTATTTTAAATCAATGAGGGAGCCTATTAATTTTAATTAAGAACCCTCATCCCCCATGAATAAATTTCTCATGTTCAATCCTAGCCATTCATTAGAAATTGGCCCATCACAACCCTCCACCACACCCTCTCTCTCCCTATTTAATGACTTGTACTCTCAAACCCTAATCCCTATGCAACCTAGAAAACACCACCTCACAAGCCTCCAAAATTCCCCAAGCCCCTACATCCTCTCTCCTACGTAGGATTCCTCTCCCTCTTCCTTTCTTCTTCTATTTTTCTTCTCCTTCTTTTCTTCTTCTCTTTCCCTTCCTTCTTCTTCCTTATTAAATTCTTTTTCACTTAAATTTAATATTTGAACATTGGGGGGAACACTGTTCCCTGTGCTTTTCCCCCCAGACCCTGTGCTCCGCCGGCCAAGTCGATCCCCGGCGGCCTCTTCAACGCCGGCGGTCCAGCCGACGGCTCCCCGCGGCGACAGCCCGGCGACTGCACCTCTGCCGACTCAACCCGGCCGTGCTCCGGCGCCGAGTTCCCCACGGCGGCGCTGTCCTTCCACCCGGCGGCCAGCCCCGAGACCGGCCGGCCTAGCCCGAGCCCGTGGCTGATCTTCCTCCCCTCGAGCTTCTGTCCGGCGGCTACCCCCTGCCCTGTCCGGCGCCAGCGACCTTCCCCATCAGCCGCTGCACCTCTCCCATCTCCTCCTTCCTCTCGCTGCACCCTGGCAACAACTCCAGCGGCCGGCCAGCAACTCCGGCAAGCCCACAGTAAGCCTCTCCCTCTTCCCTGTTTATATATATATATGTATATATATATATATATATATGTATGTATATATTTATATACGTACGTATATACGTATAAATAAATGGTATTATCTAATTAATATTTTAAATACGTAAATAAGTATAGCAATTATTAATTAATATTTAAACACCTTATGTGTAGTATTTATTTTTATTAAAAATTAAGTGTATGTAATTAATTTAATTGTATATATATTTTGTATAAGTATATATTTAAATTGTGTATATTTAAATTAGTGTAATTAATTTGTAAATATAATAAATGTAAGGTATTGTATGTATTTAAATAAATGGTATAAATATGTATTTAATTTAATAGTATATATAATATTGGTATATATATAATTTGTATAAGCTAGTATATGTATTTATATGTAATTAATATATGTAAATAAATTAATTTGTATATATATATAATGTAAGTAATTGTGTATTTAATTAAGGCAAATGTATATATAACGTATTTGGTATATGTATTATTTTTGGTAAAAATGTATAAATATGTAAATTGTATATTATTTAATTATTAGAAATCAATTGTATAAGTATAGTATATATTTAAATAAATTCTATAATTAAGTTTGGCATATATATATATATATTTTTTTTGTATATATATATACTTGATATAATTTTAAATATATATTTTGTGCATGTATATTATTCATAAATAAAATGTTTAAATACATGTATTAGCATAGTATATATATTTCAGTATATGTTGGTAATTGTAATTTAGTATCTATATAAATTAGTATACATATATATATATTCTTTGTGTATTATATATATATGTACATGTATATTTTATTTTTTCATTAAAAGTTAAACATGTATAAAAAAAAAATGTGTTTTAGTAATTAATAATATATCTATAATGTATTTTTGGCATATATGTGAGTATACACTAGTATAAATCAAATATGTAATTTTAAAAGGAATATATATGTATATATATTGTAAATACATTTAAATAGGTGCATGTATAAAATATTGTAAGTATAAATTATTATGTTTATATATACATACAAGAATCATTTATTTTAAAGTATATATATATTTATACATATATCTATAATTGTAATGGATGGAAATTATATATACTAGTTAATGAGATGTTTATATTTATATATCCCTACTAGATGACCCTAGTTGACTAGTGCCCTGCCTGGCATAGCCCTAAGGCCAGTGTATTTCTATTGTGTGCTAGTATAGCCCCTGATACAATGTTATATTGTAATGTGTCTTTAGGACTGTTGGTTCACCCAGGGGATACTCTGGAACAGGACACCATAAATACCAGCTAAGGACCGAGGCAAGTACATTCTCTGATAATTTCCAATTCTTGATAATAGCTATAAGTTCAATGATCTTGAAATGTTACAACTGAATCTTTGACACTGTGCTACACGGACTAGTATAGCTTGGATCTGCAGTCATGAGATGTTACCTTGATTATCGTATTGACATTATACACGACATTTATATTGACATTTACATTGACATTTACATTGACATTTACATTAGACATTGTACATAATATATTAGACAATGTTGTGTATTCGTGACGTGTCATGATTGGATCCACAGTACTAGTTGGGGGCGGGGAAGTAGTTAGTAAGAAATGTGATCATAACCTCTTATTGTAAAAATTGTAAGTGTTAATCATGCTCTTCACCATGATTAGCCAGGCCCTGTAGCTACTGTACATGTCCCAAGCTGATCACATTTCGAAACTACTATTTCAAACACCTAGAATAGATTACAGTTCTCTATTTTTAATCATATACTACATCACCCATATATGATACTGTTCCTTTCATTTTTATACATGCACTGACTGTGTTTCATTGCCTATTGCCTGTCTCTCTTAAACTGTCATTACATTATTCCACTGTCTTCTCAGTAGCTAGCATGACATGTTTTATTGTATTATAGACATTATCAATTAATGGAACTGTTATTTGAGATTGTGCTTTGCTCCTTCCTGACTGGAAATATTTTTCCAGACTATGCCTTAGATGACCGCTGTCCGACACTTATGGTGAGTAGCTGCAGACTTGGTAGTAGTTGATTCTGGAAGTCTAGTCGGAATTATTATTCATAGTTAGTTCTTTTAACAGTCTATTTGGTATCGGATTTGTCTCCGGCATTTTGATGATTCTTGGATATTGTTAAGTTAAGTTATTTCTTGTGGACTTGTATTGTGTTTAATTTTAATTTCTGTTTCGAAATCTTATCGTGCTGTGATTCTGTGGTTGAGTATGTGTTCATCTTATTTGTGTCATCCGTGCCTCCTAATGGAGATTGGATGCCTGCGTGACATTAGTTAGATAGTATCAATACCTAGACAGCGTTCTACCGCCGATGCTGCGGCGTAGGCTGGACGTACCCACGCACTCGTGCCCCTAAACCGGGTGCGGGTCGTGACATTATTAATGGATTTTCCTTTGTGTTTTATAGAAACCAATTGGATCTATTGATCAGAAGTTTTATCTCCATTCTCACTAGGAGGATCAACTATATGAGAATGTTCTTTCATTTCTCTATTGAGGATAATCTCATTGTAGGATTTAACATCATGTTCAATGTGAAGCAAAATAATTTTACTAATGCTTATATTCAAACCATTGGTGCTCAATTGGTTAGAATGAAAACTGCCTTTGATGAAGTTCTTCATAAGGTAAATTACATTCTAAAATTACCTAATAATGTTTCTAAAGCTTCTACTTCTAAAGAAGTTAGGACCAATAATATACCAATAAAACCGACTAGTGACACTAGTGGTTTTAAATTATCTTCTCCTGAGGTTACAAAGGAAGAAATAAAAAACTTAATTGAAAAGTTACAAGCTACCTCTTTAGGTGGAAATAAAGATAAAAATACTCTGTCAGTACTTGATGGAAATTCTTCTATAACTGATGATTCAGATATTAAATCTAATAATGAAAGTTATTCTCAGATATATGAAGATCTTTAGATCATGATCAGATACATGCTATTCAGCAGTCTTTTCAAAGTGATCATAAAACTTCAAATATGATTCTGCCCATGCAGCAGCAACATAAGAAGCCTAATCTTCAAAAATATTATGTCACTACCACATCCTAAAATAGGGGTAAATTTATTATTTTATATATTATTAGTATTGTGTGTATTTATTTTAAATAATTGCATAATATGTGTATTTATATATATATTATATATAGTGTTCTTTAATGTATGGGTTAGTGGACTAGACCTAGAAGCCCACTAGTTGAACCTCTGACCAGAATATAGGGTTATGAATTTAATTTGTATTATTTCGGGATTAATTATTTAGGGTTATAATTTATTATTGTGATTTTATTTCATTGTTGTGCCTTACCGTTGCTTCGATATTTGGAGCGCTATCCTATCTTTTGCCTTCCAATAATTTCACACCCTTGTCCTAGACGTGCCCGCCCTTCATTCTGACCTTTGTGTAACTCATAAATATGCCCTCTTGCGCTTCATTTTAGTCGCACAATATTCGTTACGGACGTTTATTTTTAATTCGCAATAAATTCAACTTTGTATCTTTGTGCGTTCTAATCGAAATTGGAGACACAATCTCGACCCATTTTATGCAACCTAAATTATGAAAATATTATATTCTGAGTCCTCTACGTCCATGATACTTGTGTCCCGCCTAATTTTAATCCCATGTACTTCAAATTAATTTTAGAACACCAATCATATTATATTAATTAAATTATTCCAAAACCCAACTTTGTATAATTTTTCAATTGTTAGGGACATTTATGCAAAAGTGCATTGAGGTGTCCACACCCCATTG
Source organism: Iris macrosiphon (assembly GCA_036927795.1). Classification (NCBI taxonomy): domain Eukaryota; kingdom Viridiplantae; phylum Streptophyta; class Magnoliopsida; order Asparagales; family Iridaceae; genus Iris; species Iris macrosiphon. The sequence continues at coordinate 185,825 of JAYESA010000032.1, read as the reverse complement.
GACCAAACAGATGAAGAAACCCTATTTTCTCTCATTGACCGATCATATGATTTTTTTCCATAATTTTGGAGTATGTAGCACTCAACATCAACCCTCATTAAACATTGGCCCTCCATTTTGAAACAAACCAAATCCTAGCCTTTGAATTCCTACATGAAGAATCCAAGCCCACTCCAAGGAGATGTTAACCAGGCCCAACTTTCTAGGTCAACCTCAAACCCTCCTTTATACACACACACAAACATACACACACACACACACATATATATATATATATATATATATATATATATATATATATATATATATATATATATATATATATATATATCTTTTCTTTTTCATTCACCATCAAAAACCAATCCAGCCGACACCCTCATCACCCTCATGTTCATCCACCCTCATCCCGCCGACCGGAGCACTCGCCGGAGCTGGCCATCCTGACCCTCGTCTACTTCCCTCTCAACCCGCCTGCCATCTCCCTCTCCTTCAACCGCCGACAACTTTCGCGATCATCCATCCTCCCGCGGGAGGCCGACTGAACTTCTCCTCCCTATCCATCATCTTTACCGGACCGACTACCATCAACCCGTCGACTGAACCCGACGCCACCTCCTGCTCATCCACCTGAACCGCTGCACCCCACCTGCAGACTTCCCCATGAGACCGCCTGAACCACCATCTTCCTCTCCTTCAACCGCCTGCCGACTTCCTCCCGAGCCCGCTGAACTCGACAGGATCCCGACCTCCCTGACCCTGCCTCTGCCACTGTCTTCCCACTACAACCTCCATCCCCGATCTCTCTGCCGTTCCCGAGCAACCACCACCTCTCCTACCTACTCTCTCCTCCTCCTCGACTGAGCACAATCGTCACCACCCCGTTCTCCTCCCATCTTCTCCCGTCGACGAGCTCACCACCAGTACGACCTCGCCTGAGCTCCGACTCTGACATCATCATCATCACCATCATCATCACCACCATCATTATCACCATCATTAACATCGTCGTCATCGCCGTCATCGTTGACCCCGTGCGTGCCGCCAAGCTTCGTAGCTGCCCTCTCCGTGATTTTATGTGCATGTGTGAATAGTATAGGGTTTTAGCACATCATGTCATGACAGGTTTAGTTGGTTGATCATAAGACCCTGGGTCGGTGAACCCAAAACTCGTATGCGTATGCGTACGCATATGAGTATTATAATTAAATTGGTATATATATATATATATATATATATATATATATATATATATATATATTATATGGAAATTAATGCTAATACTAATTATGACTGCATATATTTATATATACGATATGACCCTAGTATAACTGTGGATATCCCGTATTTATACATGACCATATGACTCTTGAGTATTAGTGAATTGATTGCCTTGTGTACACTGACGTACTGGCTAGACATATGTTAGTTTGACTGTCTGATTTTGTATAGCATTTGAAGATGTAACACATGTGCAGTTAGACGCACACTTGGCCCTATTAGTTGACTAGTGTCACCCCTAGCGTAGCCCCTGAGTTCAGAGTATTTATGGTTGTGTATGTGCTAGTGTAATGGCTGATGATGTATTGTATTATATTATATGTATATAGGACCATTGTATTGTTCTGCGAGACTTCAGGAGCAGGATATTGGTATTGCCCGCTCAGGACCCCAAGCGAGTATATTCTCTGATAATTTCCGTTATTTAATAATTTCTATAATTCAAGTATTTAGAAATGCTACATCTGATTCTTGACACTGTGCTACACGGACTAGTATATAGATTGGATCTTTAGTCATGAGATGTTACATTGGTTATCGTATTAACATTGTACACGACATTGATATTAGACATTGTATATGATATATTGGACATTGATCGTGTATCGTGACATGTCATGGTTGGATCCACAGTACTAGTTGGGGGCAGGAAAATTGCTAGTGAGAGATGTGGTCAAATCCATATCGTACAAGTGTAGATATTGTTAGTGTTAATCATACACCTCACGTATGATTAGCCAGGCCATGTAGCTATCATACAAGTTCTCAAGCCGATCACATTTCAAAACTACTATTTCAAACACTTAGAATAGTTACAGTCCTTCATTTCAGTTCATATACTACATCACCCGTATATGATATTGTAGCTCATTCTCTTCATTTTATATATGCACTGACTGTACCATATTGCCTATATTGTATGTTCTCTTTATTTTGCTATTGCATTTATTTATTGTCTTCTCTCAATATATAGCATCATCTATTTATTATTTTATAGTCCTTATCAATTAACTGGAACTATTATTTGGGTTGTACTTTGCTCCATCATGACTGAAAATATTTTTCCAGACTGCGACTTGGAGGACTGGTGTCCGATATTTTATGGACCACAGGGAGAGTAGCTGCAGCCTTGGACCTTATAATTCAGTTATGATTCCAGGAGGTCTAGCCGGGATCACTAGTTATTCAGTTAGTTTTTCTTTTAGCAGATTTTGGTACCGGATTTGTTTTCGGCATACTTTGGAACATGGATGTTATTGTTTGAGTTAGTTTATTTTGTTTAGACTTGTGTTGCATTTCAATTATTTATTTTTCTTCGATATCTTATCGTGCTTTAGTTATGTGATTGAGTATTTTCATATTATATTGTGATATCTGTGTCTCCTTATGGAGTTGGATAATTGTATGAGATTGATTAGATAGTATTGTGACATAGACAGCGTTCTACCGCCGATGCTGCGGCGTAGGCTAGACGTACCCACGCACTCGTGCCCCAAATTCTGGGTGCGGGTCGTGACACATTTTTAGTGGTTGCTGTAAAACCCCTAATTTTAAAAATCGTATTAACTATTTAATTAATTTTTAATTGATTTATAGTATTTATTAGCTAATTAGAAGAAATAGAATTTATTGGATTTTTAATGCTAGGTGATTGTGTATATAGAGGATTTATGGAACAACTCTAATTTTTTCTTAATTATTTACATGTAGGAGACCCAGTGGACAATTGATAGATTAATTGTATGCACTAAAATTAATTACTCAAATTATATATATATATATATATATATATATATATATATATATATATATATATATATATATATATATATATATATATATGTGTGTGTGTGTGTGTGTGTGTATATGTATATATATATGTATATGTATATTTATATATATAAAGTTTATTATTAGAAAAGAAATAGAAATAAAAGGAAAAAGAAAATAAAAAATAAAAAATGAAAAATGAAAAATGAAAAATGAAAAATAAAAAAAAGAATTAAAACTAATTAAACCCTACCCAATATCCTAACCCTAACCCAATACCAACCCGACCCGGCCGCTTAAGTAATAGCAGCAGCGGCAGCAACTTGAAGCCCACCCGCGCGCGGAGTCCCCCCCCCCCACTTCCTATATATATATATAACAATAAAGTAAACCCTAAACCCTAACCCTACTCTCATCTCCTTGATCTTGAGACCGCCGCCGACCCAGAGCCACCGCCGGAGCACCGCCGCCGCGACCACCACGTCCGCCGTTCGAGCCGCGCCGCGACCGGAATACACAGCAACTAAACAGCAACTTACCCCTGTTCAGGACTCAATTCCTGCGCCATCGCTCAACCAAACTCGACCCCATCTTCACCAGTATGTTCATGACCTATCCCCTTCCAATACTGTGCATTAGTTTACTTCGAACAGTGCGCAACCCTAGGCGAAAACCGAGACCAAGTTGGAGAAAAATATAACTTTTAGATCGCATAAAACTGCCGTAACCACCCATGTTTAAGGACTCGTATCTCCCACCACAGAGATCCGAATTTAGTTTTTATTTTTGGTATACAAAGACCACCTAACCGAGATAAATTCCTGTTAATTATAATATTTTAATTATTGCTGTATGCTGAATTAAATCAGACTAAAAATCCCAAAAACCTACTTTTTTAACTTCCAGAATTTGCGATACGGAGCGCGCCCCGCCAAACGGGACCGCCCCATCGCGTACCAATTGCACCCAAAGGTGCGTATGGTATGCACAGACGTGTGGGATTTCGCAGAAACTGATTCGAACGCGTGTGTGCGTCGAAATTAACTCATATCCGCAAAAAGTCCCCGTATCGCGACTTTTGCAAAATTTTGCACCATTTGTTGTACGCTTATCAGAATGCGACGAAACTTGCGCCATTGGACTCGTGGTATTACACTGGTCCTGTGAACCAATTTTTACGCAATTCTGAGACAGTTGACCAAGTCGCCTATTTGTGGGCCCTACGGTTGACTTTTTGGACGAATTTGTGTTCGGCTCACCGAAATCCAAAATCGGATATACCGTTGAGTTCGTACTGACATTTAGAGTTTGTTTAACCTATAATTTATTCCTTTTAGAGACCTTTACCCTTGGCACACTTTTCGGTGCAAAGTGGGCCACACGTGGGCCACACGTGGACCGCACTTTGACCCAAAATTACTGTTTTGTCTCTGTGTCCAAATTGGACGAAAGGGTAGTAATTTCTAGCTATCTCGCTGATTTTAGAAACGTTGGTGATGTCTATTTCAGCATCCGGAGACGTTTGTTCGGAGGCCTTAGTTCCTGATCCCGTGTCCTTGACATCTGGATGATTACACTATACGGATTTCTTGCCAGGCAAGTATACCTTGCCATTGTACTATTATTTATATTCCATATGTTGCATGCATCTTTATTTCTATCTATTTAGTTCATTTATTTTAACTGCTATATAAACTGCGCGTCCAAGGAAACTTGGGTGCAACGACGGTGACGTCGTATTCTGTTTTTATTATGTATATGTATTTGGACCTACTTTATGAGACCAGTCCATTATGATGAGTCATCTTATGTTTCATTGGCCATGACATTGTTCTTACACGAGTGTGAGTCACATGTAGGATAAGGACTTGTGTACTCGGCTGGCCACTGGTACGTACAGGTCGTACGACGGATAGGGATAACTGCCGATAGAAACTTTGCATGCTAGTAGACCTGACAGTTATTTAGAGGTATCATCGTGTCATGGATGTGACATGTTTAGAGCATGGGGTGGGAAGAACAACAAGTAAGGCGTTTGGGCTCCGTTACACTTCCTTTTTATGTAACCCGCACGCTCCGCCGGAGATGCGTGGTCGTGATGACCCCTATACTACCTGGCGGCCTCTGAGGTTCAAAAGATGTCATGCTTTTTAGGCCCCTGAATCTCCAAGAGAATCATGCCAATCCTATTTTTGGCCAGATACCCACTTGTTGGAAAGTTGTTCTCAAACTGCATTCACATATATGGTTAGGCGACCCGTTGGATGTTTATTTTCAGTACTTTATTGGCATGTTTATATGTATCTTGTTATGTCCCTCTGAGGACCTGGTCCCTTTCCAGATATAGACGGGCAGGAGTATCCATAGGAGTATGGACCCGGACCTGACACTTCTTATCAGACTGAGGAGGTCTTACCTTCGGAGTATCTTTGATTCATTGCATCTGTTAGAGATTCTAGTTGCTTTTACTTTTTAGACATTTATCTTATATTAGAGTTGATTCTCTTCTCTCTTTTAGTAGTTTTAGTATAGTCAATTTGTAGTGGATTTGTTTCCATCCGACTATCATACCTTGATACTCATCTTTGATATTCAGTTATTTATTTCCTATTATTTCTTTATTTGTGTTATGGATGAGATATAGATTGCGTGTGACTTGTTGAGACAGTATATTACCATTGGTGGATTGGATATTCATGTACAGCGTACGTGTGTATATGGTTTCCATATATTGGAGTTCTTATCCATACGGCTGGCGTGTTACGTATTCCTAGTCCTACGTATTTTGGGACTGGGGCATGACATATTTTTGTGGTGGCCCATGCAGGTCAAGAATATATTATCTCGGTTACGTAACTATACCGAGCAAGCATGCGTATAGGAATAGAGTATAAGGATCTTATCCACGCTTGACTAAAACTCATCCTTCCGTTCAACTATACTATTTAAATGCTTGCATCCTGTTTGATTCATGTACTTCTTCTAATCGTTTCGCCCACCACCTGCAGAGAGATGGATATGCATAATGGATGTATTGCCGCCGATGGAAACACACCTTCAGGAGTCAATGGCCAAACACAAGGAGAGGCCTCAACGATTCCTAGACTTCCAGGACCAGATAGACAGACTCACAATCCAGTTCCATCTGATCTTTTTGCTTTACCTAATGGGACCCTTCCAGCTTCATCGACACTGCAGGATGGCCAGACACAGCTGTTCTAATTCTTCCAGATGATAATGCAGGAACAGAGACAACAGGAAGCCATACTAGCAGCAGAGCAGAGGCAGCAAGCAGCAGAGCAGAGGCAAGAATTTCTAGCAGCACTTGAGAGAATGGTTGCACAGGCTACTGTACCAGCTCAAGCACTAGTTCCAGTACCACGAGCTAGAGTTGGTTCAGTCAAAGACTTTATACAGATGGGTCCCAAGCCGTACAAAGGCACTAAGAGCCCAGAGGAGACTACAAACTGGATCACCCACACCCAGAAGCTATTGGAAGCATCGCAGTTACCTACAGACCTATGGATGACAGGCATAAGGATGCTTCTAGATGGTAACGCCCATCACTGGTGGGAATCAATGGAGCTCCAATTGGGTACATATCAGACTTGGGAACAATTCTTGGAGTGCTTTGAGAGAAAGTACTTCCCGGACACTATAAGGGATGCGTTATACGATCAGTTTCTTCATCTGGAGCAGGGGAACAAGACAGTTGACGAGTATGATGCAGAGTTTAGTCGCCTCAGTAAATATGGCGCTGCCCTGATACCAAATAACTTGGTGAAGGCTAAGAGGTTTCACCGCGGACTGACTCAGGAGCTCCAACACTACACTAGCTCACAGTCCCGGATCTCTTATGCCGAGTTATTGACAGAAGCTAGATTGCAAGAGACCATCAGCAGAGGAAAAGGAGGTCAACTGAGGACACAATAAGGACCAGCAAGGACACAGCAAGGACCAACAAGGACACAACAAGGAGGGCCTATCAGACGTCCTTTGGCACAGCAACAATAGTACCAGCACAGAGCAGGACCATACCAGATTTTGGAGAAGCCCCACTGTAATTATTGTGGGAAACGCGGGCATATTTCGAGAGACTATCGGGCTCGTTTGGGATAATGTATGAGATATGGTTCCGGACAGCACATGGCGAGAGACTGTCCAATGCACCAGACATTGACACTTCCACCGCCAGTACAAAGGCTAGCACTTCCAGCACCGAAGCCAGCTCAGCAGATGACTAGACCAGGAGCACCTCGACCTCCAGCAGCAGGAGGATTTCAGCGAGGACCACCGCTACCTACTCAGGAGGATCAGTACACGAGGGACAGTCAGGGATTACCATAGAGGAATGGGCAAGCTTTTGCACTAGAAGTTGATGACTTGGATCAGGAGATTGATGTCATAGCAGGTATTACTCTTGCTTTTACTTTTCCTGCTGTGACATTACTTGATACGGGAACCACCCACTCATTCATATCTTCTAGTTTTATTATCAAATATAATATTGCCAATACACCTTTACCTAGTTGTGTTAGAATTCTCACCGGAGGAGGAGTTGTACATGTTAGTCGAATTTGTAGATCGTGTCTTGTAGTAATCCGTGGCAGAGAGATGAGTACCCGACTCTTAGTCCTTCCTATGCCAACTTTTGATATTGTGCTTGGAATGGACTGGCTAAGCAAGTACCACACTTTCTTCGACTATTTTGAAGGAAGTATTCTTTTTAAGGTACCAGGCCAGCCGGAACTTGAGTTTGTACGAGGATCCACCGAAGCCCTTGGTGGTGTTCAACTTCCAATGGACGACGTTATTTATCACCCCATCATTTCAGAGTTTCAAGACATTTTTCCAGAGGAATTGCCAGGCCTACCTCCGAACAGAGACATAGAATTCTCAATTGAATTGACACCAGTAGCAGCATCCATAGCATCGCATGTTTACAGATTGGCAAAGAAGAAGATGGATGAGATGAAGGCACAGTTAAAAGAATTAGAGGAGAAAGGTTTCATTCGACCAAGTGTATCACCCTGGGGAGCACCAGTGTTGTTTGTACCAAAGAAGGATGGGTCAGTGCGTATGTGCATTGACTACAGAGCCTTGAACGTAGTGACCGTGAAGAATAAATACCCGTTGCCACGCATTAATGACTTATTTGATCAGCTTAGTGGAGCCAAGGTGTTCTCGAAGATAGACTTGAGATCAGAATATCACCAAGTGAAGGTACAGAAGCAGGACATCCCAAAGACCGCATTTAGGATAAGATATGGACACTACGAGTTTCTGGTCATGACATTTAGGTTGACCAATGCTCCAGCTATCTTTATGGACTTAATGAATCGAGTATTCCATCAGTATTTGGACCAGTTCGTGGTCGTCTTCATAGATGACATACTTGTCTATTCGAAGAGCCACGAGGAGCACGAGAAGCACCTGCGGATTATTCTAGAGACATTGAGAAAAGAGCAGTTATATGCAAAGCTAAGTAAATATGAGTTTTTCTTGGACAGAGTCTCATTTCTTGCGCATGTCGTTATGGGAGATGGTATTTCTGTTGATCCAGAGAAAAATTCGGCAGTCGAGACATGGCCCGTTCCTAAATCAGCATCGAAGGTGAGAAGTTTTCTTGGACTTGCGGGATATTACCGACGGTTCATAGAGAACTTCTCAAGGATAGCAGCATCTATGACTCGGTTGACATGCAAGGATCAAGAGTTCATATAGACCGACGAGTGTCAAGCCGCTTTCGAGGAGTTGAAGAAGCGACTGACCACAGCACCAGTATTGACTATTCCATCAGGATCAGGAGGCTATGTGATTTACAGTGACGCATTAGGAAAAGGCTTGGGATGCGTGTTGATGCAACATGGAAAGGTGATTGCATATGCATCCAAACAGTTACGAGTGAATGAGAAGAATTATCCAACTCATGACTTGGAACTTGCAGCCGTTGTATCTGCTCTAAAGCTATGAAGACATTACTTATATGGGGAACGAGTGAAGATCTATACAGACCACAAAAGCCTTAAGTATGTCTTCACGCAGAAGGAGTTAAATATAAGACAACGTCGATGGCTTGAGTTAATAAAGGATTTTGAGCTAGAGCTATATTATCACCCAGGCAAGGCTAACATTGTAGCAGACGCGTTAAGCCGAAAACTAGCAGCTTAATTCTTGACGACACAGAGGGAATTATTGGAGGACTTGCAAGGGCTTGGCATAGAAGTGATATTACCCAGAACAGATGGGATATTAGCCAATTTATATGTACAGTCATCACTAGTAGAGAGGATCAAGGCAGCATTACCTATAAATGCCAGATTCAGGAGATTAAAGGAAAGGATAGAGGCCGGAGAGCAGACAGGATTGCGCATTCATGATGATGGGACATTACGATGTATTTGTCATGCCCCAGTCCCAAAATATCGAGGGACTAGACACGTGGCAATGGCCAGCAGCACACACCGTTGGACAAACCCAATTTAATGGATCCATCGGGGCATACTTAAGCTGTATTTCGGTGATCAGGGTTTACTAATCTCATCCACCGAATAAACACAATAATATCAATAAAAAAGAAATAAACATCAACCAGTCACAAGTAAATAAATTCGAAGAACAACCCGATATTAAGTCTGTTACAATTGTTCATTTAAACAGGAATAAAAGAGTTTATTTGCCATTTAAAAACTGAGCAGAGAAGCAGATGGTCAGGAAAAGTCCTCAGCGATCACCTCGCCCTTAGGTGCTGGTACTGTTCTGAGAAGTGCTCATATTCCGTACACCTCAGGATAGATATTCTCTGCTAATCCTGGGGACATAATCCAGATCCAGGTCCTCAGGGGACATAGCAAGGTACAAGATAACTCAAGCCAAAATAAATGCACTGCAATAGTAAATAAAAATAGGGTAAATATGTAACCATCTATGTGGAATACAAATGAGAGCATCACTAGAACTTAGGCTGAGACCACTACAAGCTCTGTGTCGGAGAGCCGGTAGCAGTTATACTATATAGTTATGCTATGTAGTTTACTATGTTGTGGCACCATATATATATAATCAGCCTGTAGTCTGTGTGTCTCTCCCCACCCAATGTAATCATACGTCTCATCTCCACGATGCCTCATGTCCATGTCACGTAAGATCATATCTAATGCAGTGAGTCATACTATGTCTATGAATATAATGTCTAAGAATATAATGTCTATATCATAAATCCTGCAACCTACACAGAATCACCTTGAATATTTCAGGAAGATTCTGTCTCATGATTCGTGTCAGGTGTCCTGGTTATAACGTACTTGATAATGCAAGTACGAGAATATAAAGGGTGTCGATATCCATCTCTAGGTGACGTTACACAACACTGCGTACAGTGTTGGCACCCGACTATTAATCGGACGCTAAGTAAGTCACACGGTACTAGGTTTAAGCATGTACAACAAGTATATATGTCAAGGAAATAAGTAGCAAAACTGCAGGATTTGGCAAGGTACACTTGCCTGGGGTTCCGGCTCCAATTGTAGGTCTGACTTCAGCGGGATTTGTAGGCAGTTCTCCGGTTGCTGAAATAGACATCAGTATCAGATCCAAAAAATATCAAATAGCTAGAAACGCCTGTCCTTGAGTCCAATTTGGACAAAGGGGCAAAATTAACATTTTCAGGTCAAGGCGGGGTCCACGTGTGGGCCGCTTTGCACCGAAAAATGTGTCAGAACAAATGGTCTCCAAATTCGTCCAACTTAGTGTCAACAATTCAGGAACGATGATACGAACCCAACGGAACTTCCAGAATTGGATTCCGATGAGCCGATCACAAAATCGGCCGTCAAGTGGAGCCGTGGGGCCCACGATACGCAATTTTGTCAACGTTCTCAGAATCGAACCAAACTTGGGTCACAGGACCAGCGTATTGCTACGAGTCCGATGGCACAAGTTTCGTTTCGATACGACGTATGTACACAAAGTTACAGCAAGATCCAGAAAGAACGGATACGGGCGTTGTCGGCGGATACGCGTTGATTCCGATGTGCACGCATATCCAAATCAACTTTTGCGAAATCCCGCACGTCCGTATCAACAGCGCGCACGTATCGGTAAAGACCGCACGCGACCAAGTCGTCCCGTTTGGCGGGACATACTCAGTTTCGAGGTGAAACAGGGCATTGTTTTTCCTGTTTTTGGATCGCGGTTCGTGATCGCCACAGGATGCGACGCACCGAGCGGGTTACACGGGCATCGAGAGGGTCATGCAGGGTTCGTGTTGCAACAGACGAAATAGAAAATGGGGCAGCAAGGAGAGAGAAATGGGTACCTGAACAGGGCTCCAAAAAACTGAGATTTCTCGTATCCGCGTGTCGACACGAGACACTGGGTCTGTGTCCGGGCCGTGTCCTGGCTAGGTTAGGGTTTCGGTTCTATACACTCGCCGGAGACTCGCCGGAGGAGCGCTGGGCAGACGGCTGCTCGTTGGGGGCGTCTCTAGCCGGAGGCGGCTGGGGCTGTGGGCCGCGGAAGGCGTCGGGCTCGGCTGCGGGAAGCTCGGATGGGTGAAGGAGTCGAGTGACGTAAGGAGCCGGAGGTGGCTGCTGGAGGGCTGGAGACGGGCGGCTGCTGGAGGGCGGTGCTAGGGTTCAGGCGTGGAGTGGGGTTCGCCGGAGGGGATGGCCGGAGGAGATGGAAGAGGGGAAGAATCGGGCCGGAGAGAGGGTTTTTATAGGCGGAGAGGGGAAGAGGGAGCGGCGGCGGTTGCGGAAGCGGCCGGAGGCGAGCGGGCGGGCGTTGCGGAGGCAAGGCGGCGCTGGCTGCCGGAGCGGTGCGGCGGTTACGCTGCGGGGGAGGGAAACGGAGCGGCGGCAGGCGGAGCGTCGTCGGGTTGGGAGAGAAAGGGTTTCAGGCCGGGTCGGTGACGGGTCGGGTCGGGTCAGGCGGATCCGGCCCGATCCAATAAGAATTGAATGCGGGTCGGGTCTAGCGGGTTTCGGGTCGCGGGTTAGACCCGGATCCGACCCGCAGGGTCAGGGTTGGGTTTACTAAACCGGTTTGGGTTGGTTCGGTTTGGTTTATTTCAAATAAACCGGGTTTAATTAGGGTTTATTTTGGTTTAATAAAAACTTGGTTTTTAGGGCTTTAAAAATACTTCCGGGGTCCAATAAATTCCCGAAAAATTATTCTATGTCTAGTTTTTCATTTTACACCAGAAAATATTATTTTCATAGTATTTTAATATTATTTAACATCATTTAAAAATCATTTAAATGAAAATACCTTGGTTTTTAATTTCAAAAAAATCCCAGAAAATTCCAAAAAATTGTGAAAAATTTCAATTTAAAAAATTCTTAAAAATCAGGGGGTTTATAATCTACCCCCTTAAGAGGATTGCGTCCTCACAATCAAAGAATAACCGGTCAACAGAGATGATGTCACTAGCACGTTCCGAAAATAGGGGTATTTTTGACTTTTTATAATTATTAATATTATGGTAGTTACAATTAAGTAATTGCATGATAAGTATATTTAATTTAAATAATTATGTGAGATGTGTAATTAAATATATTATTATATACAGCGTTCATTTATGTTTGAGCTGGTAGACTTGACCTAGAAGCCCAGTAGATGAACACCTGTCCGAATTATGGGATTATGTATTTAATTGTTTTATTTAGAATTTATTTATTGGAGGTTGTAATTAACTACCGTAATTTATTTAATTGTTGCGCCCTGCCCTTGCTTCGATATTTGGAGCGCTACCCTAGCTTTTGCCTTCCAACAAATTTCATAATCTTGCCCTATACATGCCCGCCTTCCATTCTGCTATTTTTGTAACTCATAATTATGCTCTCTGTACCTTATTTTTAGCCGCACAAAAATTATCGCGGACGTTTATTTAATTCCTAAATAAATTCCAACTTTGTATCGTTGTGTGTTCCAATCAAAATTGGAGGCGATCTTGACCTATTTTTCGTGCGACCCAAATTAGGAAAATATTCTGTTCTGAGTCTTCTTCATTAATGGTATTGATGACCCGACCTAATTCTGGCCCCAGGGACTCCTAATTAATTTTAGAACACAGATTTGCATTTATTTCTAATTAATTTGAGGATACCATTTTAACCGTTTCCGTAAATCCCAATTTAATTCCAGTGCCCTACTATTTGAGCCCATACCAAACATACGGCGTCCCCTCACCCTACAAAACGCCAAACCCCGAATCGCCTACCAATGTTCATCATTTTATGCGTATGTGCAAATACCCAAATTTAAGGGGGCTAATTTGCAAATTTGCATTAGGTGTCGACACCCCATTGGTTCAAACCAAAGGAGGAGCCCTAATGTTGACTAGTCAACCTAACCCTCACCCCCATGAAGAATTTCTTCATGACCAATCTAGACCATCCATTCAAGGGGCTCATCATAACCTTTCATTCCCACACACACTACCCTATTTAAAGTCACATCATCCCTCTTCCCTAGGAAAGCCCTAATCCCCAAAAACCTAGTTTTCCCCACCTCCTCACAAGCCCCCACACTCAACCGTAGCTTCTCTTCTCTTCTTCATTTTTTATTTTCTTTTTCCCTTCTTCTTCTTCTTCTTCTTCTTCTTCTTCTTCTTCTCTTTTTGAATAAAAAAAGAGAGAGGGAAACCATTCTGTCACCCCACACCCGGCCGAGCCCGACCCCCGGTCTGCCACTCCGGCGTGGTCCAGCCACCCTCCGGCCTAACCCCGACACCCTCCACGATTCAGTCTTCTCCGGCGGTTCGAGCCGACCTTTCCCCCATCGGCCCGCTGACTGCAGCTCCGGCCTACTGTAGCGCCGGCCTGTGCAACTCCTCCCCCACGCTCGAGTTCCCCCGTGGCCGACCACTCCGGCCTACAATCGAGCTCCACCACTGTTCCTTGCGACTCCGGCTAACCACCCGGCCAGCTCCGGCCGAGCCTCGAGCCCGACTCCGGCAACCTCACTGCTCGGCCACTCCCCATCCATTCTCTCCGGCCGCTTCACCAAGGAGCTTCTCCCCGACAGCAGTCCGACCTTCTCCTAGCTCCCCGCTCCCGGCCAGCCACTTATCACCACCACCATCTTCACCTATCCCCACCACCATCTTCACCTACACCACCATCTTCACCTATCACCACCACCAACCACCACCATTACCACTGTATACCACCACGACCACCGCCTGAAGCCCGCAGTCCGGCCACCCAGCACGACCACCACCCTCCTCTGTGAGATCTCCTTCTCTTCCTCTTCCCTCCTTTATTATACATATATGTATGTGAGTATGTGTACACGTGTATGTATACGTATACGTGTGTATATGTGTATGTGTATACGTATTAAAATATATTTTAGTATAAATATGTATTGGTATATATATATATATATAAACATATTTCGGTATAAATATATGATGTATATATATATATTTTCGTATTGGTATATGTATGTACATATATATATATATATGTTAATTGGTATATACATATAAATGTAATTTGGTATATTTACCTGTATATAGTATAAGTACTAATTTGGTATATATATATATATATATATATATATATATATATATATATATATATATATATATATATATATATATATATATATATATATATATATATATATATATATACATGTAATTGTCTTGGTATTTATGAATATGTATTTTGATGTATATATATACGTAGTATATATATAATTATTTTGGAATATATGTATATATATATATATAGTATAAGTTAATATCTATTTTGGTACATGTATGTATATTAGTTTATATATATGTATAAATACATATATTCTTATAATGGGAGTTATGTATATTTTTCACATAAACATAAATAATATATATTTCCACTTATGTACATACAGTTATACCTATTTTGTATATACTTTGGAATAACCATATATATGTATTATATTTAATTATTAATAATATGTTTAATTGGTGAATATACTAGATGACCCTAGTTGACTAGTGCCATACCTGGCACGGCCCTGAGTTCGATATTTTAGATTGTGTGTTAGTGTAGCATCTGATACAAGTATGATATTGTGATATGTCTATAGGACTGTTGGTTCATCTAGGGGATACTCTGGAACAGGACATCAATATTTACCAGCTAAGGACCCAAGGCGAGTACATTCTCTGATTAGCTTCTTGTTTATGATATCCCCTATGTTCATTGTATCTAGTGTAAATATCCATGCTCTTGACACGATGGTTACACGGATTGGTGTATACGGATTTCATCATGAGATGTTATTCCTTATTCATGGTGTAGCTTGTACAAGTCTTGTTTCCTTGTTATCTTGTGCATGTACAGACACTGATTTCCGGGGAGATTTGCTACCTTCCCAGGGAATCCCGTGCCATAGCGTACCATGGTTGGATCTACTATACCAGTCGGGGGTGGGGAGTATTTTAGTGTAGATATGTGATCATACCCTTCATGTACAAGTCTTGCTCACATGTTAGTGTTGGTCATACACCGCACGTATGACTAGACAGGCCCTTATACCTGTACAAGTTCCTAAGCCGATCACATGTTAAAGCTAGTACTCACACACTTAGTTATAGTATTCTTGCTCATTGACATATTGTTCCTTCCCGCATTTACTTACAGTATTTCCAGTATTTTCTTTATTGTATATCTCTCATACATATATATGCATCTTGTATATTTCCATCTATTTCACTGCTACATAGCTTATATCATTGATATAGAACTGCTATTAGAAATGTACTTTGCTTCTTCCTGACTGAAAATATTTTTCCAGACTATGCCTTAGAGGACTGGTATCCGACACTCTATGGACCATATGGTGAGTAGCTGCAGACTTGGATTTAGTAGTTCAGTTGTGATTCCGGGAGGTCTAGCCGGAATCACTAGTTATCTAGTTAGTTCTTTCAGTAGTATATTGGTACCGGATTTGTCTCCGGCATGCTTTATTGAGACTTGGATATTGTTGAATTAAATTATTTTACCTTAGACTTGTGTTGTAGTTTACTTTATTTCTTCAAATTCTTATCATGCTGTAGTTGTGATTGAGTATGTTGATCCATTTATATTGTGTTATCCATGTCTCCTTATGGAGTTGGATACTCGTGCGAGATTGTTTAGATAGTGCTTGACCTAGACATCGTTTTACCACCGATGCTACGGCGTAGGCTGGACGTACCCACGTACTCGTGCCCAATTTTCGGGTGCGGGTCGTGACACATTTTTAGTGGTGGCCCATGCAGGTCAGGCTTCGCGAGTTGTGCGATGTCGTGGTAGTGTGACATCTCTGTTGTACTACTGCATGCCTGCGATAGGATATAGGACATAGAATACTAGGATGAGAGCGGATACTCAATCACAATTCCTTGAGAGATTCCTGGGATGACCCCTGAGAACCTCATTATAAATTCCAATTTAAATCATTTCCCTTATTCCGTCCATTCTCACTTGTTGATATTACATTTGATTATTATTGATCAATTATTAAATTAGGATCTTGGTTTCATTGTAGAGTTTGATTTCGTATCAAGATGAATTTACGGACTAATTTATGGTATTATCTGATGACACATATCGATGAGGACAGTGAGAAAGATAACATTAGAGCTATTGGACTACAAGAGGTGGATTTAAATTATAATTTGAGGATTGAAAATAAATTTCAATATTTAAGAATTTTTGAGGAATTGAGATATTATGTTATTAAAATTTTTGAGGATTCAGATTCAATTCAATGAATCTAGACAA
This sequence comes from Iris macrosiphon, assembly GCA_036927795.1. Classification (NCBI taxonomy): domain Eukaryota; kingdom Viridiplantae; phylum Streptophyta; class Magnoliopsida; order Asparagales; family Iridaceae; genus Iris; species Iris macrosiphon. The sequence continues at coordinate 169,017 of JAYESA010000032.1, read as the reverse complement.
GGCTGTAAGAATTTTAGAAGTGATAAAATTTTGTTTCAGCTTTTGAACATCTGACTTTGAGGAAGGTATATGCATTTTACTTTAAATTATTCGAGGAGTTAGTTTTGAGGACTTTATTGGAGGATAAAATCTTATAGTGAAGAAGATATATATTAGTATATAAGTAGATGAGGTGCATGTGTAAGGATCTGTTGGCTTGAGCATGATTGAGATTGCACTGCAAACTGACTTGGGTGTCCACCTAGGGTTGTATTAGAGAGAGCAGTATCTAGTATGATGTGTTGCATTTGATATGCACTTGAGTGATAAGAATAACTAGTATCAGCGATTGCAGTAGGTAAGAAAGCTAGCAGTGAGTGTGTTTGTAGTAGAACTGTGGTACCTAAAGGGATAGAGGTATCAAACCTTGGGTGCATCATTAACCTGTGCAATCACAACTAGGAATATCATTCCAATCTATCTATCTTGAATGTTGCTTTCTTTAGAACTTTACTGTCCTTCCTTGATGATATCGCATTTATTGCCTTAATTAATTCTTTTGGATCTGTCTTCAGGATGTCGCCGAAGACACGATCTATGAGAGTGGGAGCATCAGCCTTAGAGGGGTCTGCCACCTCTCCAGCTGAGGGACAGACAGCCGTAGTTCCTCCTACATCTCTGATACATGTGGGAGTATCTGCACTTTTCGGGGATCCCCCTCCCCCACCTGTCCAGAGGATTGCCGCAGTTGTGACGGACAACCTTCCTCCTCCACCGACTCCAATTTTCGGAGGTTTGCCCATTGACGGGGCACAGATGTTTACCTTGATCCAGGGCATGGTAGATGCCCAGAGAGTGACGGCAGACGCTCAGCGAGTTCAAGTTGAGGCTCAGAGGGTGCAAGCAGAAGCGCACCATGCACAAACCGAGCTGATGAGAGAGAGCATGGAGAATGCTCATCAAGTGACTCTCCAAGCTTTGGAGAGGGTAGCACAATACCAGCAGTTTCCTGGCCAGCAGCAGCAGAGATCAGGCACTATAGTGGACTTCAAGAGGATGATGCCTCGAGAGTTTAAAGGCACCGAAGGGATACTCTACGCTGACGACTGGCTAGAGGACATAGATAGGAGCCTGCGATTGGCCCAGATTCCAGAGAGCTTACGGATAGAGGCGGCTGGCAGTCAGATGTTCGATATCGCACTCATGTGGTATCGCACGGAGCCGAGACTTACTGCACAAGGACTTACTTGGGAGACCTTCAAGGAGCTCTTCAAGGAGAAGTTCTTTCCCGACGTGGCATTGGGAACCTTGGAAAGTCAGTTTCATGACTTGGTTCAAGGAAATATGTCGGTCGACGAGTACGCTGCAGAATTTTGTAGATTGAGCCGTTTTGCATCGTCTATGATTTGGGACCCAGGAGATCGAGCTCGGAAATTTAGAAAGGGGCTGACGAGAGAGATTAGGTCGCGTACTTCTGGTCGTCGTACCGCTACCTTTGAGGGTATCTTGATGGTTGCCCAAATTGCAGAAGAGGATCTGGATCTCAGGCCTAAGAGGAGTCACAATATTTCTGGAGATACGGATGGTAGCGTGGGACCAGCCAAGCGTCCCCATATTCAGCAACAGCCGAGGACGTTTCAGTATCAACAGCAGTACCAGGCACCAGTTCGTGTTCAGCAAGATCGACGGCAGCCTCCGAGAGAGACACAGCAGACTTATCATTTCTGTAAGAAGCCAGGTCACCTTTGGGAGAGCTGTAGATTGAGGCTAGGACTTTGTTTGCGCTGTGGTGATACAGGACACCGAATGAGGGATTGCCCTCTAGCTCAACGCACCGCTCCAAATTATAGAGATCCAGTTAGGCCACCTGTGGAACCGTATATTGCTCAGCACCCGCGGAGGGAGCCACCCCAGCAGGGCGGAGCATTTGCGATGATGGTCGAGGAGACCGATACTGCAGGTAATGTGTTAGCAGGTTCTGTTCTTTCCTTCCTTCTATTTCTTTCTATTTGATTGATTGACTGATTTCCCTAGTACTGTAGTTCGTATGCATAATTTTCTTGTTAGAATGTAGTTAGTAGTACATCCTGACAGAGACTGCAATACCATAACAAAAGATACCATGACTGTACACATTTTTCTTAGATTACAGGTTGTATGACTGTAGGTAGATTTTTCTTAGACCATGATTATCGGTGTTTGACCATAACGAAGATTCATGAAGGGGTTATGACTTGACAAGAGAGACAACATGATTAAAATTCGAGGATAAACATCGATTTAAATAAAGGGTTAAGAAATTAACATGGCATAATTGATGGTTTATAAATTCTAGGAAGATTATGATATGATTAAATTGGTTATTAAAATTTGGAAAATTTGGAAGATTATCATTATATTTATTTGACTACAAGTTATGAATTTTAAAATTTTATATTATGGACGTTGCATTTGAAGAATCCATAGGTATCGCGTTGTCGAGTATTTTGAGGAAAAAAAAAAGGGAAACCGGGGAAAAAGATCATTGATGGATTAGTGTTGAATTCAAACTTTTGGGGACAAGATTTCAATTTTATATATATGCATTGATTAAAAATCAAATTAGAGGAGTGGATATTAAATTCTGAGTATTGAATTATTAGCTTAAAATTTTGGGGGAAATTGTGATAAAAATGGAAACTGATTTTTATTTTATTTTTTTTGAGGATTTTTCAGGATACAATAATTTCAGAATTTTTGAAAATTGTGAAAAGGCATTGTGGATTATTACCTGATTTCGTGGTTGATGAATTTAAACTTTGAGGGAAAATAATAATGTGTATGAATAAACACTACTATGAGAATTTTAAATTTCGAGGACAAAATTCTTTTAAGGAGGGTAGACTTGTCACTACCACGTTCCGAAAATAGGGGTATTTTTGACTTTTTATAATTATTAATATTATGGTAGTTACAATTAAGTAATTGCATGATAAGTATATTTAATTTAAATAATTATGTGAGATATGTAATTAAATATATTATTATATACAGCGTTCATTTATGTTTGAGCTGGTAGACTTGACCTAGAAGCCCAGTAATGAACACCTGTCCGAATTATGGGATTATGTATTTAATTGTTTTATTTAGAATTTATTTATTGGAGGTTGTAATTAACTACCGTAATTTATTTAATTGTTGCGCCCTGCCCTTGCTTCGATATTTGGAGCGCTACCCTAGCTTTTGCCTTCCAACAAATTTTACAATCTTGCCCTAGACATGCCCGCCTTCCATTCTGCTATTTTTGCAACTCATAATTATGCTCTCTGTACCTTGTTTTTAGCCGCACAAAAATCGTCGCGGACGTTTATTTAATTCCTAAATAAATTCCAACTTTGTATCATTGTGCGTTCCAATCGAAATTGGAGGCGATCTTGACCTATTTTTCGTGCGACCCAAATTAGGAAAATATTCTGTTCTGAGTCTTCTTCATTAATGGTATTGATGACCCGACCTAATTCTGGCCCCAGGTACTCCTAATTAATTTTAGAACACAGATTTGCATTTATTTCTAATTAATTTGAGGATACCATTTTAACCGTTTCCGTAAATCCCAATTTAATTCCAGTGCCCTACTATTTGAGCCCATACCAAACACACGGCGCCCCCTCACCCTACAAAATGCCAAACCCCGAATCGCCCACCAATGATCATCATTTTATGCGTATGTGCAAATACCCAAATTTAAGGGGGCTAATTTGCAAATTTGCATTAGGTGTCGACACCCCATTGGTTCAAACCAATGGAGGAGCCCTAATGTTTACTAGTCAACCTAACCCTCACCCCCATGAAGAATTCCTTCATGACCAATCTAGACCATCCATTCAAGGGGCTCATCATAACCTTTCATTCCCACACACACTACCCTATTTAAAGTCACATCATCCCTCTTCCCTAGGAAAGCCCTAATCCCCAAAAACCTAGGTTTCCCCACCTCCTCACAAGCCCCCACACTCAACCGTAGCTTCTCTTCTCTTCTTCATTTTTCATTTTCTTTTTCTCTTCTTCTTCTCCTTTTCTTTTTGAATAAAAAAAAAGAGAGGGAAACCATTCTGTCACCCCACACCCGGCCGAGCCCGACCCCCGGTCTGCCACTCCGGCGTGGTCCAGCCACCCTCCGGCCTGACCTCGACACCCTCCACGGTTCAGTCTCCTCCGGCGGTTCGAGCCGACCTTTCCCCCATCGGCCCGCTGACTGCAGCTCCGGCCTACTATAGCGCCGGCCTGTGCAACTCCTCCCCCATGCTCGAGTTCCCCCGTGGCCGACCACTCCGGCCTACAACCGAGCTCCACCACTGTTCCTTGCAACTCCGGCTAACCACCCGGCCAGCTCCGGCCGAGCCTCGAGCCCGACTCCGGCAACCTCACTGCTCGGCCACTCCCCATCCATTCTCTCCGGCCGCTTCACCAAGGAGCTTCTCCCCGACAGCAGTCCGACCTTCTCCTAGCTCCCCGCTCCCGGCCAGCCACTTATCACCACCACCATCTTCACCTATCCCCACCACCATCTTCACCTACACCACCATCTTCACCTATCACCACCACCAACTACCACCATTACCACCGTATACCACCACGACCACCGCCTGAAGCCCGCAGTCCGGCCACCCAGCACGACCACTACCCTCCTCTGTGAGATCTCCTTCTCTTCCTCTTCCCTCCTTTATTATACATATATGTATGTGAGTATGTGTACACGTGTATGTATACGTATACGTGTGTATATGTGTATGTGTATACGTATTAAAATGTATTTTAGTATAAATATGTATTGGTATATATATATATATAAACATATTTCGGTATAAATATATGATGTATATATATATATATATATATATATATATATATATATATATATATATATATATATATATATATATATTTTCGTATTGGTATATGTATGTACATATATATATATGTTAATTGGTATATACATATAAATGTAATTTGGTATATTTACCTGTATATAGTATAAGTACTAATTTGGTATAATTTTATATATATATATATATATATATATATATATATATATATATATATATATATATATATATATATATATATATACATGTAATTGTCTTGGTATTTATGAATATGTATTTTGATGTATATATATACGTAGTATATATATAATTATTTTGGAATATATGTATATATATATATATATAGTATAAGTTAATATCTATTTTGGTACATGTATGTATATTAGTTTATATATATGTATAAATACATATATTCTTATAATGGGAGTTATGTATATTTTTCACATAAACATAAATAATATATATTTCCACTTATGTACATACAGTTATACCTATTTTGTATATACTTTGGAATAACCATATATATGTATTATATTTAATTATTAATAATATGTTTAATTGGTGAATATACTAGATGACCCTAGTTGACTAGTGCCATACCTGGCACGGCCCTGAGTTCGATGTTTTAGATTGTGTGTTAGTGTAGCATCTGATACAAGTATGATATTGTGATATGTCTATAGGACTGTTGGTTCATCCAGGGGATACTCTGGAACAGGATATCAATATTTACCAGCTAAGGACCCAAGGCGAGTACATTCTCTGATTAGCTTCTTGTTTATGATATCCCCTATGTTCATTGTATCTAGTGTAAATATCCATGCTCTTGACACGATGGTTACACGGATTGGTGTATACGGATCTCGTCATGAGATGTTATTCCTTGTTCATGGTATAGCTTGTACAAGTCTTGTTTCCTTGTTATCTTGTGCATGTACAGACACTGATTTCCGGAGAGATTTGCTACCTTCACAGGGAATCCCGTGCCATAGCGTACCGTGGTTGGATCTACTATACCAGTCGGGGGTGGGGAGTATTTTAGTGTAGATATGTGATCATACCCTTCATGTACAAGTCTTGCTCACATGTTAGTGTTGGTCATACACCGCACGTATGACTAGCCAGGCCCTTATACCTGTACAAGTTCCTAAGCCGATCACATGTTAAAGCTAGTACTCACACACTTAGTTATAGTATTCTTTCTCATTGACATATTGTTCCTTCCCGCATTTACTTACAGTATTTCCAGTATTTCCTTTATTGTATATCTCTCGTACATATACATGCATCTTGTATATTTCCATCTATTTCACTGCTACATAGCTTATATCATTGATATAGAACTGCTATTAGAAATGTACTTTTCTCCTTCCTGACTGAAAATATTTTTCCAGACTATGCCTTAGAGGACCGGTATCCGACACTCTATGGACCATATGGTGAGTAGCTGCAGACTTGGATTTAGTAGTTCAGTTGTGATTCCGGGAGGTCTAGCCGGAATCACTAGTTATCTAGTTAGTTCTTTCAGTAGTATATTGGTACCGGATTTGTCTCCGGCATGCTTTGTTGAGACTTGGATATTGTTGAATTAAATTATTTTACCTTAGACTTGTGTTGTAGTTTACTTTATTTCTTCAAATTCTTATCGTGCTGTAGTTGTGATTGAGTATGTTGATCCATTTATATTGTGTTATCCATGTCTCCTTATGGAGTTGGATACTCGTGCGAGATTGTTTAGATAGTGCTTGACCTAGACAGCGTTCTACCGTCGATGCTGCAGTGTTGGCTGGACGTACCCACGTACTCGTGCCCAATTTTCGGGTGCGGGTCGTGATAGATGACACGGTTGCAAATATTGTTCGAAGCACATAATGATTAAGAAAAGTCAAGGTTGAGGGTTAAAACACATAGGAAAAATCATTTCCCTAAGCAAATGGAAGTTATAAAATTTCCAGAAGAAAGAAAATCTAGAAAACTACAGTTTTTAGAAAAATCTAGGTTATCTCTTATCAAAACATATTAGGCTAACAATTATAAAACATTCTAGGTTATTTAGCAAGTTCAAAATTACTAGGTTATTACTAGGTTATCTATTATTAGCAAGTTCAAAGTTACTAGGTTAAGGCTGGGGTCACGAACCAGCAGGCACGAACTAAAGCAATACTAAAAACAGAAAACTATAAAAACTTACGCGCATTATCTACTCCATGATTCTGCGCATCTTCCAAGGTCATCGCGAAGGCTTGTCCGCGTCCTTGTGGTGGATTCCTCTGCTGCTGCTGGGCCTGTTGGAAGAGTGCTGCTTGTGGTGCCAAGGGTGGCCTCGGCTGATACCCTCCTGGGGCAGGTAGAGTTTGTTGGTTTGCCCTTGGTGTTCCTCCTCGATGCTGAGGACAATCCTTGGCTAAGTGTTGATTGGTTCCGCAAATCAAGCATAATCCCAACTTGCGTCTGCAGTCCTTCTCAATATGGCCTACCTTGCCACAGTATTGACATGTAGGTAATGTCTACGGAGAGGCTCTGGGTGGCTGGTGTATGTGAGGTCTCTTTGCAGCTTCTTCTTGTGGTGCTTTGGCTGATGTGGAAGACCATTTCAGACTGGTCTCTCTCCTGGTGATGCATTCCATGCGTCGGGCTGCAGCGAGAACGTCCGAGTAAGAGGTAGGTGCGACGGATCCGATGAGTCTCTGCAGCTCGAAGTTTAGTCCGTCGAAGAACTTCTCAGCCTTCTCTTCTTCCGTTGGGATCAAAGTAGGGGCGAAGCGACTTAGATAAATTAATTCCGCATTGTACTCCTCCACTGTCATACTGCTCTGAGTGAAGCGATTGAACTTGTCCCGAAGTTCTGATCGAGCGATAGCCGAAATGTACATCTCCTGAAAGAGTCTGGAAAACTCTTCCCAAGTGACTCGGTCTGGTCCGAGCCGGGTCTCTTCAGATAGCCACCAGTGATGAGCATTGTCCGTCAACTACATTCTAACGGCGGTCATCTAACGTTCTCTTGGAAGCTCAGCTGCTTCCAACTGATGTTGTATGTTTGTGAGACACTCATGAACTTCTGTTGTTCCCTCTTTGCTAGAAAAGTTACGGGGCTTGAGCTGACGAAAATCAGTGATAGAACCCGTCGCTGGTCGCCTGGCTTATGGGTTCGCCTGCTCCAATGCGGTTACTAGGTTGGTCCTCAAATACTCTGCCTCGTGACGATGAGTCTCTTGATGAATTTGCTGTTGAGCTTGCATCATTGCGTAGATCATTTGAAATATCTGCTGCCCGTCTATAGGTTGCCCTTGTGGGAATACGGGTATTGGTGGAACGAACTGCGGAGGCGGCGGGATGTCATCACGCCGGAACCTTGAATTATGCTGGGCTGCTTGATCGCTTTGAGAAGATTGTCCTCGGTCTTCGGGTGTCACTCCTTCATCATAAGTAACCACAGCATCGTGTGGTGTACCCAAGGAATTCTCGTCTTCGCTTATTGGATCCATTACTCTGCATCAAAAATAAACTATAAGAGGCGCACAGGAATCAAGGCAAGATGCAAGTCAAAAATTAATTCGAATACGATATAGATATCAAGAACGATTCAAGCAAGTGGATGAGATCCTAAAAACTTATCCTATTCTTATTGCAGGCTTGTTCGGTCCCTAAGTTGAAATCGAACAATTTAGTCGTTGACCTGCATGGGCCACCACAAAAACCATGTCACGCTCCAGTCCTAAAATATCGAGGGACTAGACACGTGGCAATGGCCAGCAGCACATACCGTTGGACAAACCCAATTTAATGGATCCATCGGGGCATACTTAAGCTGTATTTCCATGATCAGGGTTTACTAATCTCATCCACAGAATAAACACAATAATATCAATAAAAAAGAAATAAACATCAACCAGTCACAAGTAAATAAAATCGGGGAATAACCCGATATTAAGTCTGTTACAATTGTTCATTTAAACAGGAATAAAAGAGTTTATTTGCCATTTAAAAACTGAGCAGAGAAGAAGATGGTCAGGAAAAGTCCTCAGCGATCACCTCGCCCTCAGGTGCTGGTACTATTCCGAGAAGTGCTCATGTTCCGTACACCTCAGGATAGATATTCTCTGCTAATCCTGGGGACATAATCCAGATCCAGGTCCTCAGGGGACATAGCAAAGTACAAGATAACTCAAGCCAAAATAAATGCAGTACAATAGTAAATAAAAATAGGGTAAATATGTAACCATCTATGTGGAATGCAAATGAGAGCATCACTAGAACTTAGGCTGAGACCACTACAAGCTCTGTGTCGGGGAGCCGGTAGCAGTTATACTATGTAGTTATGCTATGTAGTTTACTATATTGTGGCACCATATATATATAATTATCCTGTAGTCTGTGTGTCTCTCCCCACCCAATGTAATCATACGTCTCATGTCCACGATGCCTCATGTCCATGTCACGTAAGATCATATCTAATGCAGTGAGTCATACTATGTCTATGAATATAATGTCTAAGAATATAATATCTATGTCATAAATCCTGCAACCTACACAGAATCACCTTGAATATTTCAGGAAGATTCTGTCTCATGATTCGTGTCAGGTGTCCTAGTTATAACGTACTTGATAATGCAAGTACGAGAATATAAAGGGTGTCGATATCCATCTCTAGGTGACGTTACACAACACTGCGTACAGTGTTGGCACCCGACTATTAATCGGACGCTAAGTAAGTCACACGGTACTAGGTTTAAGCATGTACAACAAGTATATATGTCAAGGAAATAAGTAGCAAAACTGCAGGATTTGGCAAGGTACACTTGCCTGGGGTTCCGGCTCCAATTGTAGCTCTGACTTCAGCAGGATTTGCAGGCAGTTCTCCGGTTGCTGAAATAGACATCACTATCAGATCCAAAAAATATCAAATAGCTAGAAATGCCTGTCCTTGAGTCCAATTTGGACACAGGGGCAAAAATGACATTTTCAGGTCAAGGCGGGGTCCACGTGTGGGCCGCTTTGCACCAAAAAATGTGTCAGAACAAATGGTCTCCAAATTCGTCCAACTTAGTGTCAACAAGTCAGGAACGATGATACGAACCCAACGGAACTTCCAGAATTGGATTCCGATGAGCCGATCACAAAATCGCGTCAAGTGGAGCCGTGGGGCCCACGATACGCGATTTTGTCAACGTTCTCAGAATCGAACCAAACTTGGGTCACAGGACCAGCGTATTGCTACGAGTCCGATGGCATAAGTTTCGTTTCGATCCGACGTGTGTACACAAAGTTACAGCGAGATCCAGAAAGGACGGATACGGGGCGTTGTCGGCGGATACGCGTTGATTTCGGTGTGCACGCACATCCAAATCAACTTCTGCGAAATCCCGCACGTCCGTATCAACGGTGCACACATATCGGTGAAGACCGCACGCGACCCAGATCTGACCCGCAGGGTCAGGGTTGGGTTTACTAAACCGGTTTGGGTTGGTTCGGTTTGGTTTTTTCAAATAAACCGGGTTTAATTATGGTTTCGGGCCGGGTCGGTGACGGGTCGGGTCGGATCAGGCGGATCCGGCCCGATCCAATAAGAATTGAATGCGGGTCGGGTCTAGCGGGTTTCGGGTCGCGGGTTAGACCCGGATCCGACCCGCAGGGTCAGGGTTGGGTTTACTAAACCGGTTTGGGTTGGTTCGGTTTGGTTTATTTCAAATAAACCGGATTTAATTAGGGTTTATTTTGGTTTAATAAAAACTTGGTTTTTAGGGCTTTAAAAATACTTCCGGGGTCCAATAAATTCCCGGAAATTTACCCTATGTCTAGTTTTTTATTTTACACTAGAAAATATTATTTTCATAGTATTTTAATATTATTTAACATTATTTAAAAATCATTTAAATTAAAATACCTTGGATTTTAATTTCAGAAAAATCCCAAAAAATTCCGAAAAATTGTGAAAAATTCCAATTTAAAAAATTCTTGAAAATCAGGGGGTTTACAGTGTTGATCGTCTATATGTTCCCAATGGAGAGATTCGATAGGAGCTGATGACAGAAGCACATAGTTCGATATATTCTATTTATCCTGGAGGCACCAAGATGTACCGTGACTTACGACAGCACTTTTGGTGGCATGGAATGAAAAGAGAGAGATCTCGCTTTGTAGCCAAATGTCTAGTATGCCAGCAAGTAAAGGCGGAGCACCAGAGAACAGCAGGGTTATTGCAACCACTTCCGATTCCAGAATAGAAGTGGGAGCACATCACTATGGACTTCGTCACGGGTTTTCCCAAGAGTCCAAGTGGAAGAGATGCAGTATGGGTAATAGTGGATCGACTCACCAAGTCAGCCCATTTCTTGCCTTTTAGTGTTGGCCAGTCTACAGAAGCTTTGGTTGACTTATACATGAGGCAAATCGTGAGATTGCACGGCATACCAGTCAGCATTGTATCAGACAGGAATTTGCGTTTTACATCGCACTTTTGGAGAAACATGCAAGAGAGTCTTGGAACTCGTCTGAAGTTCAGTACATCTTATCACCCACAGACAGATGGGCAGTCCGAGCGTACTATTCAGACATTGGAAGATATGTTGAGGGCTTGTATGTTAAACTTTGGAGGATCATGGGAGGACCACCTATATCTTGTGGAGTTCTCTTACAATAATAGCTATCAAGCGAGCATCAAAATGGCTCCGTTTGAAGCATTGTATGGAAGAAAGTGTAGTTCTCCCGTGTGTTGGAGTGACATGGGAGAACGTCAGATTCTGGGACCAGAGTTGGTAGTCAACACCGTTGAGACAGTGAAGAAGATACAAGGGCACTTGCGAGCAGCGCAAGACAGGTAGAAGCAGTGGGCAGACCTTCATCGTCATCCCTTGGAGTTTAAGGAGGACGATCATGTCTTCTTGAGGATATCACCTACTAGAGGCACCAGATTCGGAGGGCTTGGCAAGTTGAGCCCAAGCTATATTGGACCATTTGACGTGCTGGAGAGAGTGGGAGAAGTGGCATATCGACTCGCACTACCACCTTCACTTGAGGGAGTACATGATGTATTCCATGTGTCGCAGCTTAGGCGATATGTGGCAGACAGCAGTCATGTTCTCGAACATTCTGAGACCACCATTGGGCCGAGCTTGTCATATCAAGAGCAACCCGTGGAAATCCTTGATCGTCGAGAAAAAGTGTTAAGGAACCAGTCTATTCCCTTGGTTCGTGTGGCATAGAAGCATGGCCCACCAGGAGAATCAACTTGGGAGCGCGAGTATGACATGCGCAAACATTTTCCGAACCTATTCGTAGACCAAGGTATGAATTTACTTTGTAAATTTCTATCTTATACCATCCTTGACTTTCTATCGTGGCTTAGTTTTAATTTCGAGGACAAAATTTTTATAAGTTAGGTAGAATGTAAAATCCCTAATTTTAAAAACCATATTAACTATTTAATTAATTGTTTAATTGATTTATAGTATTTATTAGCTAATTAGAAGAAATAGAATTTATTGGATTTTTAATGCTAGGTGATTGTGCATATAGAGGATTTATGGAGCAACTCCAATTTTTTCTTAATTATTTATATATAGGAGACCCAGTGGACAATTGATAGATTAATTGTACGCACTAAAATAAATTCCTCGAATTATATATATATATATATATATATATATATATATATATATATATAGAAATAAAAGGAAAAAGAAAAAGAAAAAAAGAATTAAAACTAATTAAACCCTACCCAATATCCTAACCCTAACCCAATACCAACCCGACCCGACCCGACCGCTTAAGTAACAGCAGCAGCGGCAGCAACCTGAAGCCCACCCGTGCGCGGAAGTCCCCCCCCCCCCACTTCCTATATATATATATATAATAATAGAGTAAACCCTAAACCCTAACCCTACTCTCATCTCCTCGACCTTGCGACCGCCGTTGACCCAGAGCCACCGCTGGAGCACCGCCGTTGCGGCCACCATGTCCGTCGTTCGAGCCGCGACCAGAATACACAGCAACTGAACAGCAACTTACCCCTGTTCAGGACTCGATTCCTGCGCCATCGCTCGACCAAACTCGACCCCGTCTTCACCGGTATGTTCACGACCTATCCCCCTTCCAATACTGTACATTGGTTTATTTCGAACAGCGCACAATCCTAGGCAAAAATTGAGACCAAGTTGGAGAAAAATACAACTTTTAGATCGCAAAAAACTACGGTAACCACCCATGTTTAAGGACTCGTATCTCCCACCACCGAGATCCAAATTTAGTTTTTCTTTTTGGTATGCGAAGACCACCTAACCAAGATAAATTCCTGTCAATTACAATATTTTAATTATTGTTGTATGTTGAATTAAATCAGACTAAAAATCCTGAAAACCTACTTTTTTAACTTCTAGAATTTGCGATACGGAGTGCGCCCCGCCAAACGGGACCGCCCCGTCGCATACCAATTGCACCCAAAGGCGCGTATGGTATGCACAGACATGTAGGATTTCGCGAAAACTGATTCGGACGTGTGCGCGTCGGAATCAACCCGTATCCGTGAAAAGTCCCGATATCGTGACTTTTGCAAAACCTTGCACCATTTGTTGTACGCTCGTCAGAATGTGACAAAACTTGCGCCATTGGACTCGTGGTATCGCGCTGGTCCTGTGACCCAATTTTCAAGCAATTCTGAGACCGTTGACTAAGTCGCCTATTTGCGGGCCTCACAGTTGACTTTTTGGGCGAATTTGTGTTCGGCTGACCGGAATCCAAAATTGGATAAACCGTTGAGTTCGTACTGACATTTAGAGTTTGTTTGACCTATAATTTATCCCTTTTAGATACCTTTATCCTTGGCATACTTTTCGGTGCAAAGTGGGTCATACGTGGACACCATTTTGACCCAAAATTACCGTTTTGCCACTGTGTCCAAATTGGACGAAAGGGTAGTGATTTCTAGCTATCTCGCTGATTCTGAAAATGTTGGTGATGTCTATTTCTGCATCCGAAGACGTTTGTTAGGAAGCCTTAGTTTCTGATCCCGTGTCCTTGACATCTGGACGATTACACTATACGGATTTCTTGCCAGGCAAGTATACCTTACCATTGTACTGTTATTTATATTCTATATGTTGCATGCATCTTTATTTATGTCTATTTAGTTTATTTATTTTAACTGCTATATAAACTGCGTCTCCAAGGAAACTTGGGTACTACGACGGTGACGTCGTATTCTGTTTTTATTATGTATATGCATTTGGACCTACTTTATGAGACCACCCCATTATCATAAGGCATATTATGTTTCATTAGCCATGACACTGTTCTTACACGAGTGTGAGTCACATGTAGGATACGGACTTGCGTACTCGGCTGGCCACTGGTACGTACAGGTGGTACGACGGATAGGGATAACTGCCGATAGAAACTTTGCATGCTAGTAGACCTGGCAGATATTTAGAGGTATCATCGTATCATGTATGTGACATGCTTAGAGCATGGGATGGGAAGAACAACAAGTAAGGCGTTTGGGCTCCGTTACACTTCCTTTTTATGTAACCCGTATGCTCCGCCGGAGATGCGTGATCGTGATGACCCCTATACTACCTGGCGGCCTCTGAGGTTCAAAAGACGTCATGCTTTTTAGGCCCCTGAATCTCCAGGAGAATTATGCCAATCCCATTTTTAGCCAGATAGCCCACTTGTTGGAAATTTGTTCTCAAACTGCATTCACATAGATGGTTAGACGACACGTTGGATATTTACTTTCAGTACTTTATTGGCATATTTATATGTATCTTGTTATGTCCCTCTGGACCTGGTCCCTTTCCTGATATAGACGGACAGGAGTATCCACAGGAGTATGGACCCGGACTTGACGCTTCTTATCAGACTGAGGAGGTCTTACCGTCGGAGTATCTTTGATTCATTACAGCTGTTAGAGATTCTAGTTGCTTTTACTTTTTAGACATTTATCTTATATTAGAGTTGATTCTCTTCTCTTTTAGTAGTTTTAGTATAGTCAAATTGTAGTGGATTTGTTTCCATCCGACTATCATACCTTGATACTCATCTTTGATATTCAGTTATTTATTTCCTATTATTTCTTTATTTATGCTGTGGATGAGATATAGATTGCGTGTGACTTGTTGAGATAGTATATTACCACTGGTGGATTGGATATTCATGTACAGCGTACGTGTGTATATGGATTCTATATATTGGAGTTCGTATACATACGGCTGGCGTATTATGTATTTCTAGTCCTATGTATTTTGGGATTGGGGCGTGACAGTGGCCCATGCAAGTCAGACTTCGCAAGTTGTGCGATGTCGTAGTAGTACGACGTCTTAGTTGTACTACTACGTGCCTGTGATAGGATCTAGGATATAGCATACTAGGATGAGAGCGAATACTCAATCACAACTAGGAACATTTCCAATCTATTTATCTTGTTATCCTTATTTCCTTCTGAATATTGCTTCCTTAGAATTTTACTGTCCTTCCTTGATGATATCGCATCTATTGCCTTAATTTATTCTTTTCGGTCTATCTTCAGGATGCCGTCGAAGACAAGGTCTTCAAGAATGGGAGCATCAGCTTCAGAGGGGTCTGCCACCTCTCGACCTGACGGACAGACATTTTGAGTTCCTCCTCTTCCAACTGTTCAGAGGATTGCCCCAACTGTAACAGGGAACCTTCCACCTCCACCTACTATGCTTCCCGGAGGTGTGCCCGTTGATGGGGCACAGATGTTTACTTTGATCCAAGGCATGTTAGAAGCCTAGAGAGTGACAGCAGAAGCTCAGCGTGTTCAAGATGAGGCTCATATGGTGCAAGCAGAGGCGCACCAGGCACAGACAGAGCTGATGAGAGAGAGCATGGAGAATGCTCATCAGGTGGCTCTCCAGGCTGTGGAGAGAGTAGCACAACACCAACAGTATCCTGGTCAGCAGCAACAGCAGAGACCAGGCACTATTGTGGACTTCAAGAGGATGATGCCTCGAGAGTTCAAAGGCACCGAAGGGATACTCTACGCTGACGACTGGTTAGAGGATATAGAGAGGAGCCTGCAATTGGCCCAGATTCCGGAGAGCTTGTAGATAGAGGCAGTCGGCAGTCAAATGTTCGATATCGCACTCACATGGTATCGTACGGAGCCGAGACTTACTGCACAAGGAATTACTTGGGAGACCTTCAAGGATCTTTTCAAGGAGAAGTTATTTCCCGACGTGGCCTTGGGAGCTTTGGAAAGTCAGTTTCATGACTTGGTCCAAGGGAACATGTCGGTCGATGAGTATGCCGTAGAATTCTGTCATTTGAGCCATTTTGCTTCGTCTATGATTCGGGACCCAGGAGATCGAGCCCGAAAGTTTAGAAAGGGGTTGACGAGAGAGATTAAGTTGCGCACTTCTGGTCGTCGTACCGCTACCTTTGAGGATATCTTGATGGATGCCCAGATTGCAGAAGAGGATCTGGATCTCAGGCCTAAGAGGAGTCATAATATTTCTAGAGATACAAGTGGTAGTGCGGGACCGGCCAAGCGTCCCCATATTCAGCAGCAGCCGGGAATGTTTTAGCATAACCACCAGCAACACCAGGCACCGGTTCGTGTTCAGCAGGAACAATAACAACCTCCGAGGCAGACACAGTAGACTTGTCATTTCTGTAAGAAGCCAGGTCACCTTTGGAAGAGTTGTAGAGCGAGGCTAGGACTTTGTTTGCATTATGGCGCTATGGGACATCGAGTGAGGGATTGTCTTCTAGCTCCTTATCTTCCAGGCCAGCGAGCAGCTCCAAATCATAGAGATCAAGTTAGGCCACCTATGGAATCGCAGATTGCTCAGTACCCGCGAAGGGAGCCACCCCAGCAAGGCGGGGCATTTGCGATGACGGTCGAGGAGACCGATACTGCAGGTGATGTGTTAGCAGGTTCTATTCTTTTCTTTCCTTTTGTTCCCTTCTATTTGATTGATTGATTTCTTAGTACCGTAGCTTATATTAGTAATTTTCTTGTTAGAATGTAGTTAGTAGTACACCCTGACAGAGAGTGCAATACCATGACAAAAGAGACCATAACTGTCACGCCCCAGTCCTAAAAATATACGGAACTAGGCCACGTGTCACTGGCCAGCTGACACGTCACTAAGGGATCACCCAATTTAATGGACCCAAAGTGATGTGCTACGCTGTCCTAAAATACTACAAGTCTAAATACAGGTAAATCTGTCTCATCCACAAAAATATCAAGAAAAGTGTTGAATATATATAGAGGCTAAATCTGAAATGTCATATACAAATCAGATAAGTTAGGTGGGAACAAACCCACTACAAAAAGGTAAGCAGAAAGTGAAATAAGATAAACTAGCGCATCATCCTCAAAATATATAGCTCCAACTCCAGATGTATTCAGGCAGACTCTAATGGCATCTCCTCTAACTCCATCTCAAGGGCATGTCCAGACTCCTGTCCAGGTCCAGGTACTGTGGGGTGGAATGTCTCAGCTAAACCTGGCAGGGAACCAGGTCCTCAGAGGGACGTAACAAGATACAGAAAAATAACATGCCATGTATGTAAATACTGAATAAATAAATGGGATGTGCTAACCAGCTAAGTGAATGCAAATTGAGACAACCTAGTACGTATGGGAAAGTATGGCTAGACATATGCTGACGTAATTCATCAATCTGTAGTGACTGGCTAGTATATGCCACATATGCCCCCGTTCAAGGGCACTATACAATTTTCCATCTACGATGAGTATGGTCACATGAATATATATATAACATCCGTATCACTCCGTCGAGTGCGGCACATGATAAAGAGGTGGGTGTCCCATACGTATTTTAGTCGTTCTTCTCGCCCAATGTAACTAATGCCAAGTCGTAACCTTCATGATTTTAAGCTAAGCCGTGATGCACGTCGTACGTAATGGTAGCTAATCAACTACGTAAACTTGCATCCAAAAATGAAGTGCAACCTTGTTGCGTGTACCCGTGATAGGGTCTAGGAGGATATTATGATAACCTCGCAGTTGTTTGGTAAGTCTGTAAACTAAGTTAATTACACTACGTGCCAACGTATCTGTTGGCTGTACCCAAGGCAATCTCAGATACATACAATTATAGAAAATTCAGGAATTCAAGAACATATATTAATATTTGAAATTAAACAGTAAACTTGGCAAGGTATACTTGCCTACTCCCTGATAGTGTTGATAACCTGATCTCACAGTCAGGTTTGAGGGTGCTGATGACAGGGGGTCACTGGCTGTGCTGAAGGTGGTTTCTGTTAAAACAGACAGGGTTCGTGAATATCATGGCTGTAATATAAAGTATATATATATACTTATATACACATATATAATATAGATATATATATAGTATGTATATATATAGATATAATATATATAGCAGTATATATATAGTATATAAAGAACAGACAAATGCAGGTATATATATATAATTATAATAGTAGCAGGGTATATCCACTGCTATATATATATAATAAATAATAATATTATCAGGGTGTATCCACTGATATATAATAATATAGTAGTCAGGGTATATCCACTGAGATATATATATAATAAATAATAATCAGGGTATATCCACTGATATATATATATAATAAATAATAATCAGGGTATATCCACTGGTATATATATATATATAGATAAAATGAATTGACAGTGCAGGAATGTAAATAGATAATATATATATGATAAATTGAAGGACATTGCAAGAATTGAAAATATACATATATATAAGCTGTATTATCCAGCTCAATATTATATATAATATTATATATTATATATATATATATATATATATATATATATATATATATATATATATATATATATAATAATTTAAAAAGAATGTGCAGGAATGTAAAATATATATATATACATATGCTGTATTTATCCAGCAATAATATATTGTATATATAGGTAACATATATACAATATATAAATTATATATATATATATAGATATACATAGATGTACATATATATAAAGAAAAGAAAAGAAAAGTGCAGGAAAAAGCGTACATATGTATACATATATAATATATATACACATAATATATATATATATATATATATATATATAGATAGAAAAATACATATGTATACTTTTACATATATATATATATACACACACACACATATATATATATATATATATATATATATATATATAATATATATATATATATATATATATATATATATATAATATATATATATATATATATAAATGAACAAAATACATATATATAAGTAAATATATATATACTGTATTTATTATATACTGTAATCTTAATAATAATAATAATAATAATAATAATAATAATAATATATATATGATAACATATATATATTGATATACATATATATACATATATATATACATGTATACATATATATATAGATATATACATATAATAATAATAATAATAATAATAATAAAATATATACATATAATAATAATATATATATTACATATATATACTGTATTTATACAATATTATATAATATATATTATATACTATAATATATAATATATATATAACCATATATATTAATATACATATATATACATATATATATACATATATACATACATATACATATATATATATAAATACGTATTAAATAGTGTATTTATACCTGACAGGGTGGCAGGTGGGATCCACGGCGGGTCGCCGGCGGGAGGTCGGCGGCGGAGTCGACGGCGGCCGGCCGGAGAAGTAGCTGCAGCAGCAGCTTGTAGTCAACAACAGCAGCAGCAGTAGCAACTTGCAGCAGCCGCAGCGCCGCGTGCGGTGGCGAGGGTGGCGGAGCAGTGCGTCGGGACGGTGGAGGAAGGGGCGGCGAAGAGTTCGGGGTGGGTGGCGGTGGTCAGAGGCGGTGGTGGCGGTGTCTAGGGAGGTCGGGAGGTGGCTCGGGCAGTGGGCAGGGAGAGGCGGTGGTGGTGCTGCGGGGGTGACGGCGGGGGCTGTGGTGGTCGTGGAGGGACGGGGCGGTGATGGTTGGGTAGAGGGAGTCACGGCGAAGCGGATGGGGGTGGTGGCGGAGGTCCACGGTGGTCGGGGTGGCGGTGAGGGGCGGCCGGAGGTGGGGAGCTGCTGTTGGTGTTGGAGTTGGTTTGGTTGCTGTGGGGGCTGCCGGAGGCGGAGGCGGTGGCCGGAGGGGTGGCAGTCGGCCGGAGGGTAGCAGAGGGAGGGGCGAGGAGGTTGGCGGCGGTCCGGTACCCGGAGGGTGGTCGGAGGGTGGTGGTGTGTGGTCGGGAATGGGGCTGGGTAGGGTTTAAATAGAGTTAGGTTTTAGGACATGTTGGTAATTAATGAATTTGTTAGGGGTATTTTAGTAATTCAATTTTTAAGATATTTTGGGATATTTTTATCCTGATATTTCAGGATATTTAGGGGTCCCACTGACACGTGTCACGTGCACGGTCACTGGCAAATAGGAACGTGCCACCTCGCGCTGTAATTTACAAAAAACCCCTGTAATTCTGTAATTTGCAGAAAAGTCCTAAAATTGGGAATTTGCGCAATTATGCAATTTGTCTGATTAAAAACGCTGATTCCTAAAAATACCAAATTGCACAGAAATGAGGGGAAAGCTGGGGGAGTGCTTTGGGATGTGTGGGGGTGAGTCTAGGCAAGGGCAGGGTTAGATTCTTTGGGTGATACGGGTCACCGTATTTATTATTTAATAAATACTGCGTACGATGTTTACTAATTATTTAGAGGCAGTTAGGGTCATAATTTTTCTATGGTGTCAATACACTAATTGTAGTATATTCAGTGTAGAATATTATCGTATTTTTGTTTGGGCAAAACAGGTGCCTACTGGTCCTCAAATCTCTAGGGTACAGAGATGGGTAAAGAGCAGAAAATTAAATAGGAATTAAATACGTACGTTTGTAACGATATTTGTGCGACTAAAACGAAGCACGAAACGAAGTATCTGGGGAGTTGCACAAAATACAGAAAAAGTAGTCTAATATGTCTAGGGCAGGTATGTGGACTTTGTTTAGAGTTAACAGCTAGTATAATACCCTAATTAATTGTTTAATGAACAAATATACAATCAATAGAATATATAATAAATAAATTTTTAAAAAGTTGAAATAATTCTAATTAGCATAAAAATAATTTAAAATACTGAAATCTGGTCGAGGGAGTTTACAATCTACCCTCCTTAGAATATTTCGTCCTCGAAATAAAAACAGACATATAATGAGAACGAAAGATTGATTGAATTAAAATATTAGGACATAGACATAGCTGAAGATTTGATTTGAAATATTTTGGACATACCCTGGTCTGAAAATAGATGAGGGAAACATTATCGAATATCCTCTTCCCGTTCCCAGGTTGATTTGCCTGGTGCATGCTGTTTTCATGCAAAATAAACTAGAGGAATAGTCTGGCCTCGCAACCCCTTCTCGCTTCGATCTAGGAGTTCTACGGCTCTGACAATAATCTGAATGATCCAGCACATGACTTGTATCCGGAGTGTACCTCCTTAATTGGGATACGTGGAAGACGTCATATACTCCTTCCAATGTCTGGGGTAAGGCTAGCTTTGTAAGCAACTTTTCGACGCGTTCCAACACATCGAAGGGTCCGGTGTACCTCGAGCTTAGTTTTCCTCTTCTTCCAAGTCTGATAGTTCCTCAGGTAGGTGAGAACACATGTTCTCCTATTTTATCCTATGTGTATCATTTATCCAAATTATAGGGGTACCATTAGGTTTATAACTGGTCGTACAGTATTGGTAGTTCCTGATGTTTAACTCAAGGTTAACATCTGCCTACCCTCTCTCCTTCAATCTAATTGCTTTTATCCCGTTACTAGCTATAACTAATCTATTGGTGAAAATACGAGACCGTACATCAAATCTAATTTGGAAACTACCTGTAGTACTTAGCTATCATTTTATTCATATGATTGAGCCTATCAAGTAATGTCTAGCAATCTACCTATCTGTTTTTGCTTAGTCCTGATCATTATCTAAGGGTGGAACATAATTTAGGTTGGATACTATAGGTCATCAGGTAACTAGGGTTAACTACCTAGGTACTATCTATATCTGAATGGGTAAATTGGTAGTCTAAAGATGATGCTTCTCTTCCCGTAGTCTAGTATAGCATTTATACTGGCTTTAACTAGTCCATGCCTAAGACAACGTCGAAGTTTGGAATTGGAAAGTATCAAGAATCGCGTCCTCATTACTCTACTATACATGACTACTAGCATGCTTTAGTAATGTTGGTAACTGGAACAAGGCCTGCTCCGGTAAAATTGGCTATTTGCATGGCTACGAACTAGATATGAAGACAATGCAGTACCAGAATTAAATAATGCGGTTTGCAGATACTATTGCAATTATAATGGTACCTGAAATGGTTTTACTTTCCGGTTCTTCTGCAACTGCAGCTGGTGCAAAGGCCGGCTCGTGCCTTTGTCTTCTGGGTTGTTGTTTGGCTAGGTAGTACTGCGTGTCTTGGGTGGCCAAGGGTGGTCCCCTTTGAAATCTTCCAGCTGCTAGGAGATGCTGACCTCTAGTTGGAGGTTGCATTCCCTGGGCTGGTGCTGCTGGTCCTTGCCCATTCTGGAGTGCCGGTTCTCTGTGTTGTGGGCAGTCTCTGGCCCTATGTTGATTGTCTCCACATATCAGGCATAGTCTATACTTTCTTCGGCAGTTTTTGGCATAATGTTCCTGCCTGCCACAATAGTGACAAGTCGGGAGTTTCTTGTATTGATATGGCCCCGTCTTGTGTTGTGTCTGATTTCCCTGGAGACGGATTGGTCCTCCTTCTCCCGTCTGGTCTCTGGCTGATATGGTTGGATTTGAGCATCTTGTCTCTCGGCCAATGGCTTCTTGTATTCTTGCCTCTGAAAGAACTTCTTCGTATGAAATCCTTGACTGTGCCGTAGTATACCCCTGGAGCTCGGGGGTAAGGCCGTGATGGAACTTCATGGCCTTCTCCAGCTTGTTTGGTATCAGGAGGGCACCGAATTGACTTAGTCGACTGAACTCTGCGTCGTAGGCGTCGACGGTCATATTTCCTTGTTCCAAATGCAGGAACTGGGAGTACAGATCATCTCTGACCGTAGCTGGAAAGTATTTTGCATTAAAATATTCCAGGAATTGCTCCCAAGTATTGTTTCTGCCGATGCTGCGCTCGATGGAGTTCCACCAGTGATGGGCGTTGCCTTTTAGTTGGGCCCTTACTACAGTCATCCATTGGTCGGGGTGAAGCTGTGAACCTTCTAGCAGCATTTCCGTGTTGGAGATCCAGTCTGAGATCTCTTCCGAAGTTTCACTGCCCTTAAAGGTTCTTGGGTTCATCCGACGAAAGCCTTGGACAGTGCCAGCTGGTTGTGCAGGTGCTGGTGCTGGGGCAGCTGTCCTCTCTAGAGCTATCATCAAGCTCTGTCTCAGGGCTTCTTTTTTTGCCACTGAGCCTGTCTCAGGGCTTCTGTTTGTTGTAACATGGTTTGGAGGAATTGAAACATTTGAGGCTGTCCCTCAAATTGTGGCATCAAGGCTGCAAGGGCTAGAGGTAGAGGCAAAGGTGTCTCCGCCTGCGGTGTTGGTGCCTGGGAAGTTTGCCCTTCTTGTCGGGCTAGTGTTGCTTCCGGGGTAGGATCCTGGTGATAGTACGGGGTTGTTGGATTGACCAGCATCCTTCTTGGAGTTTGGTCTCTCGGGGTTGGTGTCCTTTGGACATCTGGCGAGAGGTCTATTGCTTGGTCAGCCCCATCAATAGCATGTTCCCCGGGTATGTCCATATTTCTGAAGAAGATAGAAGAATTTAGAAAAGTACGAAGGAAAATAATAAATGATAATCAAGCAGGATGCAAAAATTTTATGGATGAAGTCAGTGTGGATGAGACCTAGTATTCATATCCTATAGCAGGCTTGCTGAGCATGACATCATGCTATTCACAATTTAACTCGACCTGCATGGGCCACCACTAAAACTGTGTCACGCCCCAGTCCCAAAAATATACGGAACTAGGCCACGTGTCACTGGCCAGCTGACACGTCACTAAGGGATCACCCAATTTAATGGACCCAAAGTGATGTGCTACGCTATCCTAAAATACTACAAGTCTAAATACAGGTAAATCTGTCTCATCCACAAAAATATCAGGAAAAGTGCTGAATATATATAGAGGCTAAATCTGAAATATCATATACAAATCAGATAAGTTAGGTGGGAACAAACCCACTACAAAAAGGTAAGCAGAAAGTGAAATAAGATAAACTAGCGCATCATCCTCAAAATATATAGCTCCAAATCCAGATGTATTCAGGCAGACTCTGATAGCATCTCCTCTAACTCTATCTCAAGGGCATGTCCAGACTCCTGTCCAGGTCCAGGTACTGTGGGGTGGAATGTCTCAGCTAAACCTGGCAGGGAACCAGGTCCTCAGAGGGACGTAACAAGATAAAGAAAAATAATATGCCATGTATGTAAATACTGAATAAATAAATGGGGTGTGCTAACCAGCTAAGTGAATGCAAATTGAGACAACCTAGTACGTATGGGAAAGTGTGGCTAGACATATGCTGACGTAATTCACCAATCTGTAGTGACTGGCTAGTATATGCCACATATGCCCCCGTTCAAGGGCACTATACAATTTTCCATCTACGATGAGTATGGTCACATGAATATATATATAACATCCGTATCACTCCGTCGAGTGCGGCACATGATAAAGAGGTGGGTGTCCCATACGTATTTTAGTCGTTCTCCCCGTCCAATGTAACTAATGCCAAGTCATAACCTTCATGATTTTAAGCTAAGCCGTGATGCACGTCGTACGTAATGGTAGCTAATCAACTACGTAAACTTGCATCCCAAAATGAAGTGCAACCTTGTTGCGTGTACCCGTGATAGGGTCTAGGAGGATATTATGATAACCTCGCAGTTGTTTGGTAAGTCTGTAAACTAAGTTAATTATACTACGTGCCAACGTATCTGTTGGCTGTACCCAAGGCAATCTCAGATACATACAATTATAGGAAATTCAGGAATTCAAGAACATATATTAATATTTGAAATTAAACAGTAAACTTGGCAAGGTATACTTGCCTACTCCCTGATAGTGTTGATAACCTGATCTCACAGTCAGGTTTGAGGGTGCTGATGACAGGGGGTCACTGGCTGTGCTGAAGGTGGTTTCTGTTAAAACAGACAGGGTTCGTGAATATCATGGCTGTAATATAAAGTATATATATATACTTATATACACATATATAATATAGATATAGATATAGTATGTATATATATAGATATAATATATATAGCAGTATATATATAGTATATAAAGAACAGACAAATGCAGGTATATATATAATTATAATAGTAGCAGGGTATATCCACTGCTATATATATATAATAAATAATAATATTATCAGGGTGTATCCACTGATATATAATAATATAGTAGTCAGGGTATATCCACTGAGATATATATATATAATAAATAATAATCAGGGTATATCCACTGATATATATATATAATAAATAATAATCAGGGTATATCCACTGGTATATATATATATATAGATAAAATGAATTGACAGTACAGGAATGTAAATAGATAATATATATATGATAAATTGAAGGACATTGCAAGAATTGAAAATATACATATATATAAGCTGTATTATCCAGCTCAATATTATATATAATATTATATATCATATATATAGATATATATATATATATATATATATAATTTAAAAAGAATGTGCAGGAATGTAAAATATATATATATACATATGCTGTATTTATCCAGCAATAATATATTGTATATATAGGTAATATATATACAATATATAAATAATATATATATATAGATATACATAGATGTACATATATATAAAGAAAAGAAAAGTGCAGGAAAAAGCGTACATATGCATACATATATAATATATATACACATAATATATATATATATATATATATATATATATATATATATATATATATATATATATATATATATATATATATATATATATATATATATATATATATATATATATATATATATATATATATATATATATATATATATATATATATAAATGAACAAAATACATATATATAAGTAAATATATATATACTGTATTTATTATATACTGTAATAATAATAATAATAATAATAATAATAATAATAATAATATATATATGATAACATATATATATTGATATACATATATATACATATATATATACATGTATACATATATATATAGATATATACATATAATAATAATAATAATAATAATAATAATAAAATATATACATATAATAATAATATATATATTACATATATATACTGTATTTATACAATATTATATAATATATATTATATACTATAATATATAATATATATATAACCATATATATTAATATACATATATATACATATATATATACATATATACATACATATACATATATATATATAAATACGTATTAAATAGTGTATTTATACCTGACAGGGTGGCAGGTGGGGTCCACGGCGGGTCGCCGGCGGGAGGTCGGCGGCGGAGTCGACGGCGGCCGGCCGGAGAAGTAGCTGCAGCAGCAGCTGTAGTCAACAACAGCAGCAGCAGTAGCAACTTGCAGCAGCCGCAGCGCCGCGTGCGGTGGCGAGGGTGGCGGAGCAGTGCGTCGGGACGGTGGAGGAAGGGGCGGCGAAGAGTTCGGGGTGGGTGGCGGTGGTCAGAGGCGGTGGTGGCGGTGTCTAGGGAGGTCGGGAGGTGGCTCGGGCAGTGGGCAGGGAGAGGCGGTGGTGGTGCTGCGGGGGTGACGGCGGGGGCTGTGGTGGTCGTGGAGGGACGGGGCGGTGATGGTTGGGTAGAGGGAGTCACGGCGGAGCGGATGGGGGTGGTGGCGGAGGTCCACGGTGGTCGGGGTGGCGATGAGGGGCGGCCGGAGGTGGGGAGCTGCTGTTGGTGTTGGAGTTGGTTTGGTTGCTGTGGGGGCTGCCGGAGGCGGTGGCCGGAGGGGGTGGCAGTCGGCCGGAGGGTAGCAGAGGGAGGGGCGAGGAGGTTGGCGGCGGTCCGGTGGCCGGAGGGTGGTCGGAGGGTGGTGGTGTGTGGTCGGAAATGGGGCTGGGTAGGGTTTAAATAGAGTTAGGTTTTAGGACATGTTGGTAATTAATGAATTTGTTAGGGGTATTTTAGTAATTCAATTTTTAAGATATTTTGGGATATTTTTATCCTGATATTTCAGGATATTTAGGGGTCCCACTGACACGTGTCACGTGCACGGTCACTGGCAAATAGGAACATGCCACCTCGCGCTGTAATTTACAGAAAAATCCCTGTAATTCTGTAATTTGCAGAAAAGTCCTAAAATTGGGAATTTGCGCAATTATGCAATTTGTCTGTTTAAAAATGCTGATTCCTAAAAATACCAAATTGCACAGAAATGAGGGAGAAAGCTGGGGGAGTGCTTTGGGATGTGTGGGGGTGAGTCTAGGCAAGGGCAGGGTTAGATTCTTTGGGTAATACGGGTCACCGTATTTATTATTTAATAAATACTGCGCACGGTGTTTACTAATTATTTAGAGGCAGTTAGGGTCATAATTTTTCTATGGTGTCAATACATTAATTGTAGTATATTTAGTGTAGAATATTATCGTATTTTTGTTTGGGCAAAATAGGTGCCTACTGGTCCTCAAATCTCTAGGGTACAGAGATGGGTAAAGAGCAGAAAATTAAATAGGAATTAAATACGTACGTTTGTAACGATATTTGTGCGACTAAAACGAAGCACGAAACGAAGTATCTGGGAGTTGCACAAAATACAGAAAAAGTAGTCTAATATGTCTAGGGCAGGTATGTGGACTTTGTTTAGAGTTAACAGCTAGTGTAATGCCCTAATTAATTGTTTAATGAACAAATGTACAATCAATAGAATATATAATAAATAAATTTTTAAAAAGTTGAAATAATTCTAATTAGCATAAAAATAATTTAAAATACTGAAATCTGGTCGAGGGAGTTTACAATAACCATATATGTTTTCCTTAGATTGCATATTGAATGACTGTAGGTAGGATTTTCTTAGACCTTGATTGTTGGGGATTTGACCGTAGTGAAGATTAATGAAGAGGTTATGACTTGACAGAGAGAGACAATGTGTCTTAAATTTTGAGAACAAAATTTTTCTAAGGAGGGTAGACTTGTCACTACCACATCCTAAAATAGGGATAAATTTTTTATTTTATATATTATAAGTATTGTGTGTATTTATTTTAAATAATTGTATGATATGTGTATTTATATATATATTATATATAGTATTCTTTAATGTATGGGTTAGTGGACTAGACCTAGAAGCCCACTAGTTGAACCTCTGACCAGAATATAGGGTTTTGAATTTAATTTGTATTATTTCAGGATTAATTATTTAGGGTTATAATTTATTATTATGATTTTATTTTATTGTTGTGCCTTACCGTTGCTTCGATATTTGGAGCGCTACCCTATCTTTTGCCTTCCAATAATTTCACACCCTTGTCCTAGACGTGCCCGCCTTTCATTCTGACCTTTGTGTAACTCATAAATATGCCCTCTTGTGCTTTATTTTAGTCGCACAATATTCGTTATGGACGTTTATTTTTAATTCCCAATAAATCCAACTTTGTATCTTTGTACGTTCCAATCAAAATTGGAGACACAATCTCGACCCATTTTGTGCAACCCAAATTATGACAATATTCTATTCTAAGTCCTCTACGTCCATGACACTTGTGTCCCACCTAATTTTAATCCCATATAATTCCAATTAATTTTAGAACATCAATCATATTATATTAATTTAATTAATCCAAAACCCAACTTTGTGTAATTTTCCAATTGTTAGGGACTTTTATGCAAAAGTGCATTGAGGTGTCCACACCCCCATTGGAACAAACACATGAAGAAACCCCATTTTCTCTCATTGACTGGTCATGTGAATTTTTCTATAATTTTGGAGTGTGTAGCACTCAACATCAACCATCATTAAACCTTTGCCCTCCATTTTGAAACAAACCAAATCCTAGCCTTTGAATTCCTACATGAAGAAGCTAAGCCCACTCCAAGGAGGATGTTGACCAGGCCCAACTTTCTAGGTCAACCTCAACCCTCCTTCACACACACACACACACACACACACACACATATATATATCTTTTCTTTTTTATTCACCATCAAAAACCAATCGAGCCGACACCCTCATCACCTCCTGTTCATCCATCCTCATGCCGTCGACCGGAGCACTCGTCGGAGCCAGCCATCCCGACCCCCGTCTACTTCCCTCTCAACCCGCCTGCTATCTCCCTCTCCTTCAACCGCCGACAACGCCTGCGGCCATCCATCCTCCCGCCGGAGGCCGACTGAACTTATCCTCCCCATCCATCATCTTCACCGGACCGACTGCCATCAACCCGTCGACTGAACCCGATGCCACCTCCTGCTCATCTGCCTGAACCGCTGCACCCCTCCTGTCGACTTCCCCACGAGACCGCCTGAACCACCATCTCCCTCTCCTTCAACCGCCTGCCGACTTCCTCCCGAGCCCGCTGAACTCGACAGGATCCCGACCTTCCTGACCCCGTCTCTGCCACCGTCTTCCCACCACAGCCTCCATCCCCGACTTCCCGGCCGTTCCCGAGCAACAACCACCTCTCCTTCCTGCTCTCTCCTCCTCCTCGACTGAGCACAATCGTTACCACCCCGTTCTCCTCCTATCTCCTCCCGTCGACGAACTCACCACCAGCACGACCTCGCCTGAGCTCCGACTCTGACATCATTATCATCACCATCATCATCACCATTATCATCATCACCATCATTATCACCATCATCAACATCGTCGTCATCGTCGACTCTGTACGTGCCGCCAAGGTTCATAGCTTCCCTCTCCATAATTTTATGTGTATGTGTGAATAGTTTAGGGTTTTAGCACATCGTGTCATGTCAGGTTTAGTTGGTTGATCATAAGACCTTGGGTCGGTGAACCCAAAACTCGTATGTGTATGCGTACGCGTATGAGTATTATAATTAAATTGGTATATATATAAATATATATATTGTGTGGAAATTAATGCTAATACTAGTTATGACTATATATATATATATATATATATATATATATATATATATATATATATATATATATATATATATACGATATGACCCTAGTATAACAGTGATATCCCGTATCCCGTATTTACACATGACCATATGACCCTGAGTATTAGTGAATTGACTATCTTGTGTACACTGCCGTACTGGCTAGACATGTGTTAGTTTGACTGTCTGATTTTGCACAGCATTTGAAGACATAACACCCGTGCAGTTAGACGCATACTTGGCCCTGTTAGTTGACCAGTGTCACCCCTAGCGTAGCCCCTGAGTTCAGAGTATTTATGGTTGTGTATGTGCTAGTGTAATGGCTGATATTGTATTGTATTATATTATATGTATATAGGACCATTGGATTATTCTGCGAGACTTCAGGAGCAGGATATTGGTATTACCCGCTCAGGACCCCAGGCGAGTACATTCTCTGATAATTTTCGTTATTTGATAATTTCTATAATTCAAGTATTTAGAAATATTACATCTGATTCTTGACACTGTGCTACACGGACTAGTATATAGATTGGATCTTTAGTCATGAGATGTTACATTGGTTATCGTATTGACATTGTACACGATATTGATATTAGATATTGATATTAGACATTGTACATGATATATTGGACATTAATTGTGTATCGTGACGTGTCATGGTTGGATCCACAGTACTAGTTGGGGGCGAAAAAAATTGCTAGTGAGAGATGTGATCAAATCCCTATCGTACAAGTGTAGATATTATTAGTGTTAATCATACACCTCACGTATGATTAGCCAGGCCATGTAGCTATCGTACAAGTTCCCAAGCCGATCATATTTCGAAACTACTATTTCAAACACTTAGAATAGTTATAGTCCTTCATTTCAGTTCATATACTACATCACCCGTATATGATATTATAGCTCTTTCTCTTCATTTCATATATGCACTGACTATACCATATTTCCTATATTGTCTGTTCTCTTTATTTTGCTATTGCATTTATTTATTGTCTTCTCTCAGTATATAGCATTATCTATTTATTGTTTTATAGTCCTTATCAATTAACTGGAACTGTTATTTGGGTTGTACTTCGCTCCATCCTGGCTGGAAATATTTTTCCAGACTGTAACTTAGAGGACTGGTGTCCGATATTTTATGGACCACAGGGAGAGTAGCTGCAGCCTTGGACCTTGTAGTTCAGTTGTTATTCCGGGAGGTCTAGCCGGGATCACTAGTTATTCAGTTAGTTTTTCTTTTAGCAGATTTTGGTACCAGATTTATTTTCGGCATACTTTGGGACTTGGATGTTATTGTTTGAGTTAGTTTATTTTGTTTAGACTTGTGTTGCACTTGTGTTGCGTTTTAATTATTTATTTTTCTTCGATGTCTTATCGTGCTTTAGTTATGTGATTGAGTATTTTTATATTATATTATGATATTTGTCTCCATATGGAGTTGGATAATCGTGTGAGATTGATTAGATAGTATTATGACCTAGACAGCGTTCTACCGCCGATGCTGCGGCGTAGGCTGGACGTACCCACGCACTCGTGCCCCAAATTCTGGGTGCGGGTCGTGACATATTACTATAAGCGTCCAACTCCTATGGATGTATTATATGAAGAAAATAATAATATCATTCGAAATAACTACAGTGGTGGCAATATTTATGAATGGAACATAGATGGTTGTTCTGACAAACAAATATGTGACCAAATGCACAAAATGTTAATGTTTGCTACAGTTTGTCGTTCCAACAATAACATTGATTGATCTATTGCTAGCTTTATTACATGTGGTTTTATCGGCACTTTAAAAGGCTGGTGGGATCATTGCCTATCCCCTGAACAAAAGGCAGACATAAGTAATGCTGTCAAAATTTAAATTAATAATGAAATACAAGATAGTTTTATGACTTTGATAAGCACTATTTGTGATCATTTCACTAGTTTAGTTTCTGATAATGGTGAGCGTATCAGAACTCGACTGCAAAATCTTCGATGTCCTACTCTAACCCATTTTAGATGGTATAAAGATATTTTTCTAAATAGAGTAATGTAATTAAGTGATAAAAACTCTACACACTAAAAATCTATATTTATTGATGGTCTTCCTAATCTATTTGCAGAGAAGGTTAGACAACAAATGAGGAATAATAATGATGGAATTATACCATATAGTGATTTTACTTATGGTAACTTAGTAAACACATGCATTCAAGAGGGGTTATCTCTTTGTAATAACTTAAAATTAAAATTTTAATTAAAATCTCAAAGGTTATCTGAGAGAAAATAATTGGAAGAATTTTATAGTCAATTCGCTATGAAAACTATTAAACCTCCAGATACAAATAAATATTTCTCTAAAGAAAAGTCTTACAGAAAGAAGAGTTATTCTTCTAAAAAAAATATATCACAAAGATTTTCCTGAAGAGAGAAAATGATTTCCTACAAGAAAAAAATAATTCTCAAAAAATAAAAGTTCCAATAGGCTCAAGGCAAAGACAATTCTCAAAAAATCGATTGGTATCAGAGCCATGAAGGCTCAAGGCAAAGACTTACTCTCATTGAACAGGATGTTAAATCCTACAATGATATTATCCTCAATAGAGAAATGAAAGAACATTCTCATATAGTTGATCCTCCTAGTGAGAATGGAGATAAAACTTCTGATTTGAACTGTGTCAAAGAAGGAATTATTCTTTTAAAATATTGTGAACGTACTACTCAGACTTTGAGTGCGACCTGTAAAACCCCCTTCCCAGAAAATCGTATATACATTTTTCTTTATTAATTATTAATTAAATTGTAGTAATTAGGTCCAAATAGGAGAAATAGATTTTTAATAATTTTTATGTTAGGTGTTCGGGCACTTAGAGGACTTGTGGGACCATCAGAAATTTTTCGGAATTTATTCCATGTAGGAGACCCCTTGAGCAGTTGCTAGCCTAACGATGTACAATACCCCATTATATAAATTTTCTTATGTGTGAAAATATATATATATATAAACAAATATATATGTATATATATTTTAATTAAAGAAAGTAAGGAAAAGAAAAGAAATGAAAAGAGTTAATAAAATATAATAATAATAATAACTTATAATAATAACTTACAGTAGCATACTAATAGTAATAGAATATGGTAATGATCCAGGGAAACTTGCTTACTTCAGCGAGCATTAAATCCGAGACTTAAAATCCCTTCAGCGAGCATTAAAGTCCGAGCCCCTTCAGCAAGCATAAAAAATCCGAAATCCCTATTCACCCGACCCACTCAACCCGCCTCCAATTAACTAACCCTCTCTCTCTCCTAATATATATTATATATATATATATATCATTAGCTCTCCAAAACCCTAACCTAAAACTCCAGACTTCCCCTTCCCATCTAGAGCCGTCACCGCAGCCAGAGAAGCCTCCCCAAGCCATCCAACCACCCCGTCGACGCCGACATCGCGGACTGCAGATTCCCACTCGAGGCACCTTCGCTCCGGCGCGTTTTTCCGTTGACTCGCTCGACCAAACGCAGATCCGTTTTCATAGGTATGATCTTCCCTTAACCCTCTCCAATATCTGTTTTATAGTCAACCTCGGAAAACGTGTGCCCCTAGGTGAAAAACAGCGCCCAAGTCAGCGCGAGCAGACAGAATTCTGCAATCGCAGAAACTTGTGATGACCACCCGTATTGTCGAGTTCGTATCTCCCACCACAGGGATCCGAATTCGACGATTCTTTTTGATACCTGTAGATTACATGACCTAGTTTATTTTCTGTATTATAACTTTGTGCTATTAGTTGCTGTGGACCAAATTGTAGTCGTCACAAAACTGCGCGCACCCACTTTTTCCGGTTTTCTAAAAAGTGGGAGATCGGAGCGCGCCCCGCCAAACGGGACCGCCCCGCCTTGTGCCAAGTGTACCGAATGGTGCACACAGCATAAGCGGACACGTAAAAATTTGCGGGGACTGATTTGGACGCTTGTGCGCGTCGGAATCAGGCCGTATCCGCGAACAAATTCCGTGTCGCCACTTTTGTGGAACTCGCGAGTATTTTGTGCACGCTTGTCAGATTGCGACGAAACTTGCGCCACTGGACTCGTGGTAACACGCTGGTCCTGTGACCCAATTTTCACGCATTTCTGAGACGGTTGACCAGATCGCCAATTGGCGGGCCCCACAGTTGACTTTTTGGACCAAATTATGTTCGGCTCATCGGAATCCAAATTTGGACATACCGTTGGGATCGTATTGACATTTAGAGTTGTTTGACCCATAGTTTGTCCCATTTAGAGACTGTTACCCTCGGCACGCTTTTCGGTGCAGAGTGGGCCCACCTATGGAACCCGCTTTGGCCCGGAAATGACCTTTTTGCCCCTGTGTCCAAATTGGACGTAAGGACAGGCGTTCCTAGCGGTTTGATACCTTCTGAGACTGTTGGTGATATTTATTACAGCTTTTGGAGTAGTCCCTACCGGATCCACTGATACCAGGACGACAGTTGATACTCAAACATCAGGCAAGTGTACCTTGCCAAACCTTGCAGTTCTTGTTGCATATTTCCTTGCTTATTTATATTGTTGTGCATGCTTAACCTAGGACCGTGTGACGTACTTAGCGTCCGATTATCAGTCGGGTGCCGACACTGTACGCAGTGTTGGGTACTGTCATCTAGAGATGGACATTCGTGACACTTTATTCTCGTACTTGTCTTATCAAGTACCATATGACCCAGGACACTTGACACTATTCATGAGACAGGATTTTTCCGAGATATTCGTGGTGATTCTGTATAGGATGCAGGACATGGACATTATATTCTTAGATACTTTATGACTTGTTGCATTAGCTATGATCCCGCTTGACATGGACATGAGACGTTATGGTCATGATATGCGTGATTACATTGGGTGGGGAGAGACACACAGGCCCCAGGTTGATTTTATATATTATGACAGCGTCTCAGTCTTTCTCTAAGCTAGACGACTGCTGGCGTCTCAGTCTCACGCTGAGCTAGACGACCACATGATATCACTGCTACCGGCTCCCCGACACAGAGCTTGTAGTGGCTTCAGCCTGAGTTCTAGTGCTGCTCTCATATTGCATATCACTTAGATGGTTACATATTTACC
This sequence comes from Iris macrosiphon, assembly GCA_036927795.1. Lineage (NCBI taxonomy): Eukaryota > Viridiplantae > Streptophyta > Magnoliopsida > Asparagales > Iridaceae > Iris > Iris macrosiphon. The sequence continues at coordinate 133,915 of JAYESA010000032.1, read as the reverse complement.
CTATTGCTTTATCTATTTCATTATCTGCTGCACTGCATTTATTTTGGCATGAGCTTTCTTGTACCTTGCTATGTCCCCTGAGGACCTGGATCCGGATTATGTCCCCAGATATTGTAGACGAGATCTACCCAGAGTTGTACAGTACAGGAGCATTAGCAGAAGCAGGTGCCTACATTGGAGCAGTGCCAGGACCAGAGGGCGGGATCGTACCAGAGGACTTCTCCTGGGTATTGGTTTGAGATACTCATATACTTCTGTTCCTATTTACTTTACTTCCAGTCTATTGCATTATTGTATTAGACTTGTTCTCGGATTGTTCTCCGAGACTCTTTATTGAGATATGCTAGATTATAATTACTTGCATTATTCTGGCATTTGATCTGTGATTATCTGTTGTGGATGAGATTAGTATAGACTGAGACATGTATTATTGGACCTGCTTATTGTTATATTACAGCTTAAGTATGCCCTGATGGATCCATTAAATTGGGTTGTCCATCGGTGCGTACTGCTGGCCATTATCACGCGTCTGGTCCCTCGGTATTTTGGGACTGGGGCGTGACATGGTTTTTGTGGTGGCCCAATGCAGGTCTCGACTAAATTGTTCGGTTTCAACTTAGGGACCGAGCAAGCCTGCAATAAGAATAGGATAAGTTTTTAGGAATCTCATCCACTTGCTTGAAACGTTCTTGATATCTATATCAGATTCGAATTTAATTCTTGACTTACATCCTGCCTTGATTTCTGTGCGCCTCTTATCGTTTATTTTGGTTGCAGAGTTATGGATTCACAAGCAAACGACGAGACACCTGCAATATCACCACGAGATGCTTTGGTAACCAATGAAGAGGAAGTAACACCAGTAGAAGAAGGTCAAACAGCTCAACAACACGGTCAAGCAAGTTGGCCTGCCACGAGAATCCAGCAAGACGACGTTCCACCATCGACGCAGTTTGCTCCACCGATGCCTACCCTTCCACAAGGGCAGGCCATAGACGGACAACAGATGTTCCAAATGATCTATGCAATAATGCAAGCTCAACAAGAGGCTTTGAGTCGCAGCCTAGCAATCGCACTAGAGCAGGCAGATTTACCAGCACGACGGCCAACAACGGGCTCTATTTCCGATTTTCGCCAGCTGAAGCCCCGTACCTTCTCAGGAAAGGAAGAGCCCACAGAAGTTCATGAGTGGCTCACCAACACACAACATCAATTAGAAGCAGCTGAGCTTCCAAAGGAACGTTGGATGACTGCCGTCAGAATGCAGTTGACGGACAATGCCCATCACTGGTGGCTATCTGAGGAGACACGGCTCGGACCAGACCGAGTCACTTGGGAAGAGTTCTCTAGACTTTTTCAGGAGATGTACATACCAGCCATCGCTCGATCAGAACTTCGCGACAAGTTCAATAGCCTTACTCAAGACAATCTGACAGTGGAAGAATACAACGCAGAATTTATTCGTCTAAGTCGCTTTGCCCCAACCCTGATCCCGACAGAAGAAGAGAAGGCCGAGAAGTTCTTCGACGGACTAAACATTGAGCTACAGAAATTGATCGGATCCGTCGCACCTACTTCTTACTCAGACGTCCTTGCTGCAGCCAGACGCATGGAGCGTGTCATCAGGAGAGAGACCAGTCTGAAGCGATCATCCACATCAGCACCCGCCGAAGCACCACAGGAAGAAGCTATAAAGAGACCTCACGTGCATTAGCCATCAGAAGCATCTCCACAGTCTCTACCTATCTGTCAATATTGTCGCAAACGAGGCCATATTGAGGACGAGTGCAGACAAAAAAGGAAAGTATGTTTAGCTTGCGGATCCAGTCAGCATTCATTGAGGGAATGCCCCGAACGTCGAGACAGAGCACCAATGGTTAACCAACAAGAAGTACCAGTACCAAGGCCAGCCTATCCAGCATTGGGAGCACTGCAAACGGAAGTTGAAGGAGTTATACCACCGCCTCCAGGAGGGTACCAGCCGAGGCCACCTTTGATACCACAAGCCACACTCTTCCAGCAGGCTCAACAGCAGCAGAGGAATCAACTACAAGAACGTGAACAAGCTTTCGCGATGACTTCGGAGGACGCGCAGACCCATGGAGTAGCTAATGCGCGTAACTTTTCGTAGTTTTCTATTTCTAGATTTGTTTTATCTCGTGCATATTGGTTCGTGACCTCAGACTTAACCTATGTAATTTTGAACTTACTTATAATTGATAACCGTAGAGATTATAGAGTCTTTTGTGATTGTGCTTATTTTGTGTTGTTTTGTGAACTTGAATTAATTTGTACCTCCTTTCATCATCATCTAGCGTACTTAAATTTGTTGTACTCGACTTATGCTGCTATTCTATAGCCTAGTTTTGCAAGCTTACTCTTTATCGAGCTTGTTCATGACATATGTATTAGTGGACTGGTACATTAATACAATTGTCTATTCAGAATCAGTGTATTACGGTCTGATCAACCTTAGTGCATTTTGGTTCGCTCTTCGCACGACTACTTCACGTGGATTGAGATATGTAGTTGACTAGTATACTTGACCTCTAGATATGTCTGCGCATATCGTATCAGTTACATAACTGTACTAATACGAGCATGCGAACAAAGGATTACCAATAGGATTTCAATCCACAACAACTGGACAATTCCCATTCGAATTCGTCAAACGCCTTGATCCTGATACTTCTAATCTATTACCTCACCCTTGAACTCTTTATTATTGATCTCTATCTTCCCTTATTTCGGAAAGACGAAACCTCGTGCTTGGTATAAGTTTGGTTTATAGACAGTACTAGATATACCCCACAGGCCGGTCACATTATTGCTACCCTTTTATATATGATTAAGGACATATCATAGATGATATGTTGGTGTTAAAAACCTTGAGGATTCAACAACATAATTTGGGGCATAGCTTTCTTGGATGTATAGCCTTAGATGATAGATGGGTAAAATATAAGTTGGGTAGAGACCGCAATGCTCACTTGAGAGAAATTCTCAGACTGTAATCAAGTGAGACTTGACAAAGAGAGCCCTACCCTAATTTAATTTCGAGGACGAAATTTTTATAAGTTGGGTAGAATGTAAAACCCCCTTCCCAGAAAATCGTATATACATTTTTCTTTATTAATTATTAATTAAATTGTAGTAATTAGGTCCAAATAGGAGAAATAGATTTTTAATAATTTTTATGTTAGGTGTTCGGGCACTTAGAGGACTTGTGGGACCATCAGGAATTTTTCGGAATTTATTCCATGTAGGAGACCCCTTGAGTAGTTGCTAGCCTAACGATGTACAATACCCCATTATATAAATTTTCTTATGTGTGAAAATATATATATATATAAACAAATATATATTTATATATATTTTAATTAAAGAAAGTAAGGAAAAGAAAAGAAATGAAAAGAGTTAATAAAATATAATAATAATAATAACTTATAATAATAACTTACAGTAGCATACTAATAGTAATAGAATATGGTAATGATCCAGGGAAACTTGCTTACTTCAGCGAGCATTAAATCCGAGACTTAAAATCCCTTCAGCGAGCATTAAAGTCCGAGCCCCTTCAGCAAGCATAAAAAATCCGAAATCCCTATTCACCCGACCCACTCAACCCGCCTCCAATTAACTAACCCTCTCTCTCTCCTAATATATATTATATATATATATATCATTAGCTCTCCAAAACCCTAACCTAAAACTCCAGACTTCCCCTTCCCATCTAGAGCCGTCACCGCAGCCAGAGAAGCCTCCCCAAGCCATCCAACCACCCCGTCGACGCCGACATCGCGGACTGCAGATTCCCACTCGAGGCACCTTCGCTCCGGCGCGTTTTTCCGTTGACTCGCTCGACCAAACGCAGATCCGTTTTCATAGGTATGATCTTCCCTTAACCCTCTCCAATATCTGTTTTATAGTCAACCTCGGAAAACGTGTGCCCCTAGGTGAAAAATAGCGCCCAAGTCAGCGCGAGCAGACAGAATTCTGCAATCGCAGAAACTTGCGATGACCACCCGTATTGTCGAGTTCGTATCTCCCACCACAGGGATCCGAATTCGACGATTCTTTTTGATACCTGTAGATTACATGACCTAGTTTATTTTCTGTATTATAACTTTGTGCTATTAGTTGCTGTGGACCAAATTGTAGTCGTCACAAAACTGCGCGCACCCACTTTTTCCGGTTTTCTAAAAAGTGGGAGATCGGAGCGCGCCCCGCCAAACGGGACCGCCCCGCCTTGTGCCAAGTGTACCGAATGGTGCACACAGCATAAGCGGACACGTAAAAATTCACGGGGACTGATTTGGACGCTTGTGCGCGCCGGAATCAGGCCGTATCCGCGAACAAATTCCGTGTCGCCACTTTTGTGGAACTCGCGAGTATTTTGTGCACGCTTGTCAGATTGCGACGAAACTTGCGCCACTGGACTCGTGGTAACACGCTGGTCCTGTGACCCAATTTTCACGCATTTCTGAGACGGTTGACCAGATCGCCAATTGGCGGGCCCCACAGTTGACTTTTTGGACCAAATTATGTTCGGCTCATCGGAATCCAAATTTGGACATACCGTTGGGATCGTATTGACATTTAGAGTTGTTTGACCCATAGTTTGTCCCATTTAGAGACTGTTACCCTCGGCACGCTTTTCGGTGCAGAGTGGGCCCACATATGGAACCCGCTTTGGCCCGGAAATGACCTTTTTGCCCCTGTGTCCAAATTGGACGTAAGGACAGGCGTTCCTAGCGGTTTGATACCTTCTGAGACTGTTGGTGATATTTATTACAGCTTTTGGAGTAGTCCCTACCGGATCCACTGATACCAGGACGACAGTTGATACTCAAACATCAGGCAAGTGTACCTTGCCAAACCTTGCAGTTCTTGTTGCATATTTCCTTGCTTATTTATATTGTTGTGCATGCTTAACCTAGGACCGTGTGACGTACTTAGCGTCCGATTATCAGTCGGGTGCCGACACTGTACGCAGTGTTGGGTACTGTCATCTAGAGATGGACATTCGTGACACTTTATTCTCGTACTTGTCTTATCAAGTACCATATGACCCAGGACACTTGACACTATTCATGAGACAGGATTTTTCCGAGATATTCGTGGTGATTCTGTATAGGATGCAGGACATGGACATTATATTCTTAGATACTTTATGACTTGTTGCATTAGCTATGATCCCGCTTGACATGGACATGAGACGTTATGGTCATGATATGCGTGATTACATTGGGTGGGGAGAGACACACAGGCCCCAGGTTGATTTTATATATTATGACAGCGTCTCAGTCTTTCTCTAAGCTAGACGACTGCTGGCGTCTCAGTCTCACGCTGAGCTAGACGACCACATGATATCACTGCTACCGGCTCCCCGACACAGAGCTTGTAGTGGCTTCAGCCTGAGTTCTAGTGCTGCTCTCATATTGCATATCACTTAGATGGTTACATATTTACCCTATTGCTTTATCTATTTCATTATCTGCTGCACTGCATTTATTTTGGCATGAGCTTTCTTGTACCTTGCTATGTCCCCTGAGGACCTGGATCCGGATTATGTCCCCAGATATTGTAGACGAGATCTACCCAGAGTTGTACAGTACAGGAGCATTAGCAGAAGCAGGTGCCTACATTGGAGCAGTGCCAGGACCAGAGGGCGGGATCGTACCAGAGGACTTCTCCTGGGTATTGGTTTGAGATACTCATATACTTCTGTTCCTATTTACTTTACTTCCAGTCTATTGCATTATTGTATTAGACTTGTTCTCGGATTGTTCTCCGAGACTCTTTATTGAGATATGCTAGATTATAATTACTTGCATTATTCTGGCATTTGATCTGTGATTATCTGTTGTGGATGAGATTAGTATAGACTGAGACATGTATTATTGGACCTGCTTATTGTTATATTACAGCTTAAGTATGCCCTGATGGATCCATTAAATTGGGTTGTCCATCGGTGCGTACTGCTGGCCATTATCACGCGTCTGGTCCCTCGGTATTTTGGGACTGGGGCGTGACATGGTTTTTGTGGTGGCCCATGCAGGTCTCGACTAAATTGTTCGGTTTCAACTTAGGGACCGAGCAAGCCTGCAATAAGAATAGGATAAGTTTTTAGGAATCTCATCCACTTGCTTGAAACGTTCTTGATATCTATATCAGATTCGAATTTAATTCTTGACTTACATCCTGCCTTGATTTCTGTGCGCCTCTTATCGTTTATTTTGGTTGCAGAGTTATGGATTCACAAGCAAACGACGAGACACCTGCAATATCACCACGAGATGCTTTGGTAACCAATGAAGAGGAAGTAACACCAGTAGAAGAAGGTCAAACAGCTCAACAACACGGTCAAGCAAGTTGGCCTGCCACGAGAATCCAGCAAGACGACGTTCCACCATCGACGCAGTTTGCTCCACCGATGCCTACCCTTCCACAAGGGCAGGCCATAGACGGACAACAGATGTTCCAAATGATCTATGCAATAATGCAAGCTCAACAAGAGGCTTTGAGTCGCAGCCTAGCAATCGCACTAGAGCAGGCAGATTTACCAGCACGATGGCCAACAACGGGCTCTATTTCCGATTTTCGCCAGCTGAAGCCCCGTACCTTCTCAGGAAAGGAAGAGCCCACAGAAGTTCATGAGTGGCTCACCAACACACAACATCAATTAGAAGCAGCTGAGCTTCCAAAGGAACGTTGGATGACTGCCGTCAGAATGCAGTTGACGGACAATGCCCATCACTGGTGGCTATCTGAGGAGACACGGCTCGGACCAGACCGAGTCACTTGGGAAGAGTTCTCTAGACTTTTTCAGGAGATGTACATACCAGCCATCGCTCGATCAGAACTTCGCGACAAGTTCAATAGCCTTACTCAAGACAATCTGACAGTGGAAGAATACAACGCAGAATTTATTCGTCTAAGTCGCTTTGCCCCAACCCTGATCCCGACAGAAGAAGAGAAGGCCGAGAAGTTCTTCGACGGACTAAACATTGAGCTACAGAAATTGATCGGATCCGTCGCACCTACTTCTTACTCAGACGTCCTTGCTGCAGCCAGACGCATGGAGCGTGTCATCAGGAGAAAGACCAGTCTGAAGCGATCATCCACATCAGCACCCGCCGAAGCACCACAGGAAGAAGCTATAAAGAGACCTCACGTGCATTAGCCATCAGAAGCATCTCCACAGTCTCTACCTATCTGTCAATATTGTCGCAAACGAGGCCATATTGAGGACGAGTGCAGACGAAAAAGGAAAGTATGTTTAGCTTGCGGATCCAGTCAGCATTCATTGAGGGAATGCCCCGAACGTCGAGACAGAGCACCAATGGTTAACCAACAAGAAGTACCAGTACCAAGGCCAGCCTATCCAGCATTGGGAGCACTGCAAACGGAAGTTGAAGGAGTTATACCACCGCCTCCAGGAGGGTACCAGCCGAGGCCACCTTTGATACCACAAGCCACACTCTTCCAGCAGGCTCAACAGCAGCAGAGGAATCAACTACAAGAACGTGAACAAGCTTTCGCGATGACTTCGGAGGACGCGCAGACCCATGGAGTAGCTAATGCGCGTAACTTTTCGTAGTTTTCTATTTCTAGATTTGTTTTATCTCGTGCATATTGGTTCGTGACCTCAGACTTAACCTATGTAATTTTGAACTTACTTATAATTGATAACCGTAGAGATTATAGAGTCTTTTGTGATTGTGCTTATTTTGTGTTGTTTTGTGAACTTGAATTAATTTGTACCTCCTTTCATCATCATCTAGCGTACTTAAATTTGTTGTACTCGACTTATGCTGCTATTCTATAGCCTAGTTTTGCAAGCTTACTCTTTATCGAGCTTGTTCATGACATATGTATTAGTGGACTGGTACATTAATACAATTGTCTATTCAGAATCAGTGTATTACGGTCTGATCAACCTTAGTGCATTTTGGTTCGCTCTTCGCACGACTACTTCACGTGGATTGAGATATGTAGTTGACTAGTATACTTGACCTCTAGATATGTCTGCGCATATCGTATCAGTTACATAACTGTACTAATACGAGCATGCGAACAAAGGATTACCAATAGGATTTCAATCCACAACAACTGGACAATTCCCATTCGAATTCGTCAAACGCCTTGATCCTGATACTTCTAATCTATTACCTCACCCTTGAACTCTTTATTATTGATCTCTGTCTTCCCTTATTTCGGAAAGACGAAACCTCGTGCTTGGTATAAGTTTGGTTTATAGACAGTACTAGATATACCCCACAGGCCGGTCACATTATTGCTACCCTTTTATATATGATTAAGGACATATCATAGATGATATGTTGGTGTTAAAAACCTTGAGGATTCAACAACATAATTTGGGGCATAGCTTTCTTGGATGTATAGCCTTAGATGATAGATGGGTAAAATATAAGTTGGGTAGAGACCGCAATGCTCACTTGAGAGAAATTCTTAGACTGTAATCAAGTGAGACTTGACAAAGAGAGCCCTACCCTAATTTAATTTCGAGGACGAAATTTTTATAAGTTGGGTAGAATGTAAAACCCCCTTCCCAGAAAATCGTATATACATTTTTCTTTATTAATTATTAATTAAATTGTAGTAATTAGGTCCAAATAGGAGAAATAGATTTTTAATAATTTTTATGTTAGGTGTTCGGGCACTTAGAGGACTTGTGGGACCATCAGGAATTTTTCGGAATTTATTCCATGTAGGAGACCCCTTGAGCAGTTGCTAGCCTAACGATGTACAATACCCCATTATATAAATTTTCTTATGTGTGAAAATATATATATATATAAACAAATATATATTTATATATATTTTAATTAAAGAAAGTAAGGAAAAGAAAAGAAATGAAAAGAGTTAATAAAATATAATAATAATAATAACTTATAATAATAACTTACAGTAGCATACTAATAGTAATAGAATATGGTAATGATCCAGGGAAACTTGCTTACTTCAGCGAGCATTAAATCCGAGACTTAAAATCCCTTCAGCGAGCATTAAAGTCCGAGCCCCTTCAGCAAGCATAAAAAATCCGAAATCCCTATTCACCCGACCCACTCAACCCGCCTCCAATTAACTAACCCTCTCTCTCTCCTAATATATATTATATATATATATATCATTAGCTCTCCAAAACCCTAACCTAAAACTCCAGACTTCCCCTTCCCATCTAGAGCCGTCACCGCAGCCAGAGAAGCCTCCCCAAGCCATCCAACCACCCCGTCGACGCCGACATCGCGGACTGCAGATTCCCACTCGAGGCACCTTCGCTCCGGCGCGTTTTTCCGTTGACTCGCTCGACCAAACGCAGATCCGTTTTCATAGGTATGATCTTCCCTTAACCCTCTCCAATATCTGTTTTATAGTCAACCTCGAAAAACGTGTGCCCCTAGGTGAAAAACAGCGCCCAAGTCAGCGCGAGCAGACAGAATTCTGCAATCGCAGAAACTTGCGATGACCACCCGTATTGTCGAGTTCGTATCTCCCACCACAGGGATCCGAATTCGACGATTCTTTTTGATACCTGTAGATTACATGACCTAGTTTATTTTCTGTATTATAACTTTGTGCTATTAGTTGCTGTGGACCAAATTGTAGTCGTCACAAAACTGCGCGCACCCACTTTTTCCGGTTTTCTAAAAAGTGGGAGATCGGAGCGCGCCCCGCCAAACGGGACCGCCCCGCCTTGTGCCAAGTGTACCGAATGGTGCACACAGCATAAGCGGACACGTAAAAATTTGCGGGGACTGATTTGGACGCTTGTGCGCGCCGGAATCAGGCCGTATCCGCGAACAAATTCCGTGTCGCCACTTTTGTGGAACTCGCGAGTATTTTGTGCACGCTTGTCAGATTGCGACGAAACTTGCGCCACTGGACTCGTGGTAACACGCTGGTCCTGTGACCCAATTTTCACGCATTTCTGAGACGGTTGACCAGATCGCCAATTGGCGGGCCCCACAGTTGACTTTTTGGACCAAATTATGTTCGGCTCATCGGAATCCAAATTTGGACATACCGTTGGGATCGTATTGACATTTAGAGTTGTTTGACCCATAGTTTGTCCCATTTAGAGACTGTTACCCTCGGCACGCTTTTCGGTGCAGAGTGGGCCCACCTATGGAACCCGCTTTGGCCCGGAAATGACCTTTTTGCCCCTGTGTCCAAATTGGACGTAAGGACAGGCGTTCCTAGCGGTTTGATACCTTCTGAGACTGTTGGTGATATTTATTACAGCTTTTGGAGTAGTCCCTACCGGATCCACTGATACCAGGACGACAGTTGATACTCAAACATCAGGCAAGTGTACCTTGCCAAACCTTGCAGTTCTTGTTGCATATTTCCTTGCTTATTTATATTGTTGTGCATGCTTAACCTAGGACCGTGTGACGTACTTAGCGTCCGATTATCAGTCGGATGCCGACACTGTACGCAGTGTTGGGTACTGTCATCTAGAGATGGACATTCGTGACACTTTATTCTCGTACTTGTCTTATCAAGTACCATATGACCCAGGACACTTGACACTATTCATGAGACAGGATTTTTCCGAGATATTCGTGGTGATTCTGTATAGGATGCAGGACATGGACATTATATTCTTAGATACTTTATGACTTGTTGCATTAGCTATGATCCCGCTTGACATGGACATGAGACGTTATGGTCATGATATGCGTGATTACATTGGGTGGGGAGAGACACACAGGCCCCAGGTTGATTTTATATATTATGACAGCGTCTCAGTCTTTCTCTAAGCTAGACGACTGCTGGCGTCTCAGTCTCACGCTGAGCTAGACGACCACATGATATCACTGCTACCGGCTCCCCGACACAGAGCTTGTAGTGGCTTCAGCCTGAGTTCTAGTGCTGCTCTCATATTGCATATCACTTAGATGGTTACATATTTACCCTATTGCTTTATCTATTTCATTATCTGCTGCACTGCATTTATTTTGGCATGAGCTTTCTTGTACCTTGCTATGTCCCCTGAGGACCTGGATCCGGATTATGTCCCCAGATATTGTAGACGAGATCTACCCAGAGTTGTACAGTACAGGAGCATTAGCAGAAGCAGGTGCCTACATTGGAGCAGTGCCAGGACCAGAGGGCGGGATCGTACCAGAGGACTTCTCCTGGGTATTGGTTTGAGATACTCATATACTTCTGTTCCTATTTACTTTACTTCCAGTCTATTGCATTATTGTATTAGACTTGTTCTCGGATTGTTCTCCGAGACTCTTTATTGAGATATGCTAGATTATAATTACTTGCATTATTCTGGCATTTGATCTGTGATTATCTGTTGTGGATGAGATTAGTATAGACTGAGACATGTATTATTGGACCTGCTTATTGTTATATTACAGCTTAAGTATGCCCTGATGGATCCATTAAATTGGGTTGTCCATCGGTGCGTACTGCTGGCCATTATCACGCGTCTGGTCCCTCGGTATTTTGGGACTGGGGCGTGACACGACCAATAACAATCTCTTACAACACATTTTAAGGTTACAGACGTTCATATCTATAAAAATAAAGTTTGTATTCTCATACACTTCATAGTTGTTAAAGAGATATCATAGCATATGATTCTAGAAACTCCTTTTCTAGAAAAGCTCATGCCAATAAAAGAAATAAATAAGCAAGGGATTTCTACTTGTTATAAGGGAAAAAATATTACATTCAAATTTATCACCAATCATGTGATAAAAAATTTAAATGAAATAGAGGAAGTTGATCTGAAAGCCAGTAAGATAAACTTTATAAAAGAAGAAATTTTTTAGTTATCTACTTCTCACCAACTTGAGAAATTAGAAACTAAAAATAAGATAAAACAAATTGAAGACGAATTTATACGTCAAACTTGTAATAATATTCCTAATGCCTTCTGGGATAGAAAACAACATATTGTTTCTCTTCCTTATGTAGAAACTTTTAATGAAAAAAAAATTCCGACGAAGGCTAGACCTTGTCAGATGAACAATAATTATCTTGAATTATGCAAGCAAGAAATCAAAGATCTTCTTGATAAGAAACTTATTAGAAAATCTTACTCCCCATGGAGTTGCATAGCATTTTATGTTAATAATAATGCTGAGAAGGAAAGTGTGGTTCCAAAGTTAGTCATTAATTATAAACCTCTTAATACAGCTCTTAAATGGATTAGATATTCAATTCCCAACAAAAAGGATTTGCTCAACAGAATTGTTAAGGCAAAGATCTTCTCTAAATTTGACTCGAAGTCAGGATACTGGAAAATTCAAATTGAAGAGAAAGATAAGTACAAAATCGCATTCACAGTCCCATTCGGATATTATGAATGGAATGTTATGCCCTTTTAAAAAATGCTCCATCTGAGTTCCAGAATGTTATGAATAAGATATTTATTCAATATTCTTCTTTTTTACTCTCCTATATTGATGACATATTAATATTCTCTAATACCATTGAAGAATATTTTAAGCATTTAAATATTTTTAAACATTTAGCTATAAAAAATGGTCTGATAATATCCGCTCCTAAAATAAAATTATTTCAAATTGAAATACGATTTCTAGGACATAATATTATTAACAACACAATTATCCCCATCGACAGGAGTATCGAATTTGCTTTAAAATTTTCTGATAAAATCACTGATACTAAACAACTATAGAGATTTTTGGGAGCCCTTAACTATGTAGCTAATTTTTATAAAAATATTGCTATTGACACAAAAAATTTGTATCAAAGACTAAGAAAAAATCCACCTCATTGGAGTATTAGTTATACCAAAGCTGTTCAGTTTATTAAATGAAAGGTTAAATGTTTACCTTGCTTACATTTAGCCAATCCTGATTGGTTTAAAATTGTTGAGACTGATGTCAATAACATATGCTACGGGGTATTCTCAAGTAGATTGATCCCAATAATACTCATACTTTTCTTGTTCAATACTATTCTGCTAAATGAGATGATACCCAAATTAATTACTCTAAGATAAAGAAAGAACTTTTTTCTATCATCAAATGCATTTATAAATTCTAAGATAATTTACTAAATAAAAAATTCTTACTTCGAATAGATTGCAGTTCTGCTAAATCTGCTCTTGAAAAAGATGTTAAGAATCTTGCCTCTAAACAATTTTTTGCTAGATGGCAAGCTGAATTAGCAATATTTGATTTTGATATTGAATTTATTAATGGTAAGGATAATTCTCTTCCTGACTTTCTGACTCTTGAATTTTTACAACAAGATATTCATCTAAGCCAGAGGGAGAGGCAGATCTAAGGGGACGTTACGTCCTCAAGACTCTTTTTCTCATCAGAAAATCATTGGCAATAGGCCTACTGAAGCTGGATCCAGCTCCAATGACAAAGTCAAACAGCCTGCCAATAATGACACTAATACCTTTTCTTACAAAGAAGCAATGGAAGTTGAGTCTATCTTCTCTGAGAAGCTAAATTCTGAAGAAATTATCAAACTCGATAAGAGTGATATTTCTCTTATGAAGGATCCATGAAAACTTCATAAACGATATCTCGAAGGCAGTTTTATTTTGGTTACCGGCAAACTTGTCAACATTTATGAAGGTATTTTGATCACAACAAAATCCATAACTGTGGAACATTCTACTAAACCATATTCTCTGGAAGTGGCTTACAATAAAGTTATAATCAAAAATATTCTCATACCACAGTCTTGGGGACTATATCCTAACAGGGAACAACATCTCTCTAAAGATAAAGTTATTGTTTGTAGCTATAATTATTGGGATTATATACAAATATTTTACAACTTCTTATACTATGAGAATTCCCAAAGGACCCATTCTTGGTTCATCAGGATTTGTCTTGAAGTTCTTCAGAGCGAAATTCCTTTATGGTTTTATGACTAGTGGGTCAAGCTAGGAGCTACCTTGGAAATTCTTCCAAATCTTATTCAGGAATAATTCTCTAAATGGATTCTCTTTTATCCTCGTTGTCAAGAGAATCATATTTTTGTAGGGGAGAGTATATTCTATTACTTTGTTCAATTCCAGATTCCATATATATTTCGTTGGACTATTAAATATGAGTTTGATTCCAACAATATACCTATTTTGTCACGAAAATTTCTTGTGAAATGGTGGCAGAGAATTGATGAAAAGGAAAAACTGATAGAAATCATTGCCTTTATCAAAGAGAATAAAGCTCATATGGACAAGATATTCCAGAAGGAGATCTTCGGTGATAATAAAATCACCAAGTTAAAGGAATCCCTACTCAGGAAGAACCCTCGCATATCTGAGGATGAATTAAAGATGAAATGCTTTCAATTCATGAAAGCACAGTTCGATGCCAATTTTAATATGGACATTTCGGGTAATACCTCTGAGGCCAACCTGGAAGATATGACAGTTGACGAATTCTATCAATTGATTACGACTATCCAGTCCACAGAAGAAAAATAATTCCTTTCGCTTTTGTAGGTCCTATCTTTCTTTAATCATGGGCAGTTGGCTTTTTTGCAACTTTATGTTAGTGGGTTCTCCACTTATTAGTTGCGCTGGACGGTCATGCTTCGGACAGCTATTAAAGTGTTTTGACACTTTCCTGCTTGATTGATGGCATCCTTCTTTTTCTGCTACACGTTCCTAAAGGAGATTCGGTGGAAGACAGTTTTTCCTAAAGGAGAATTCGGTGAAAGACAGCTGGATGGTTCTGAGTAAAGCTTTTGGCTTCGTTCTGAAGCAATGTTGTAATATATATAGGGGAGTCCCCTAAGTGTGGAGGGTGCAATTTTCAATTCCTGCAATTTTCTACTTCTTCTTGCATTGTACTTCTGTGTGTTACTTATCATCGATCACTTAGTATCGATATTAATAATATTTTTCAAGATTCTGCTTAAACAAGTTGCTTTTAAGTCTCATATATATATATATATATATATATATATATATATATATATATATAGAGAGAGAGAGAGAGAGAGAGAGAGAGGAAGGATCCACATCCCCACCTATTATGCATCCCCAAGTATCCCTATGTTTACAACGTTGGATCTTGTTTAAGTTATCTAATCTTAATCGTTGCTTCGAACCATTCAAATCAATGGTTAAGATTAAATGGCTTAAACAAGATAACAGGGGATGCTTATATATATATATATATATATATATATATATATATATATATATATATATATATATAATGCCAAAAGTTGGCTTCACGTAAAACTTTTTCTTCCAAATATACTCTTGCATATATTGACTAATTAAAAGTGTT
Organism: Iris macrosiphon; assembly: GCA_036927795.1. Taxonomy (NCBI): domain Eukaryota; kingdom Viridiplantae; phylum Streptophyta; class Magnoliopsida; order Asparagales; family Iridaceae; genus Iris; species Iris macrosiphon. Next base: position 118,634 of record JAYESA010000032.1, on the reverse strand, counting down.
CATTAAAGTTATTAATAGGGATATACTACTATATAATGCCAAAAGTTGGCTTCACTGTGAAACTTTTTTCTTCCAAATATACTCTTGCTTATATTGACTAATTAAAAGTGTTCATTAAAGTTATTAATAGGGACAACTAAGTAATTACAAAAGTTGTCCTTTGGACTTCATGAATAGTCTTACGTATTAAATAATATCTATATATAATAACATAATTATAAATTTAGAATAGTTAAGGATTTATCTTTTGGACTTTCCAAGTAGTTTTAATAAATATTAGATACTCATATCAGTTGTCTTTTAATCTTCCTAATAATTATCTATGATACGTGGAAGGCAAGTGCATATATATATATATATATATATATATATATATATATATATATATATATATATATATATATATATATATATATATATATATATATATCGAATAAGGTAAATTTTATTCGGGCCCCTTCAAGAGGTTACAACTCAGTCCAAAGGCTTACAATCAATCCAGCCCGAAGGCCAATATATACAATCACTATCTCACCCAGCTCGAAGACTTATATCCCGGCTCGAAGGCTCCACCAACCCAGCCCGAAGTCTCCACGCCTGAAGGCTCCATCCGGCCCAAAGGGCTCACGCAGCCGTAGCCGCACCGCATCGTGCCGCACCAGCTCCGCTAGCACAGCACCTGCACCCGCATCGCATCCGCGCACCTGATCGAGCCGCAACGCACCGCTCCTGACACCTTAAATGTCGTCGGGGGGTCTCGAATATTATCTTGACTGATTTATCTTAACTTGTAGTTAAAACAAGTATTTACAAGTATCCATATACTAGGGTGACCTAATATTATTTCTATAAAGGTCAAAGGATTGATTATATATTTTTAGGGATGATTTGAGATAAAATTAATTTGAGTTGGTATATATATTTATATGTTAAATCATCTTCATTTTTAAACTTGGGAGTTATTCAAAGAGTGGTGACTTGTACTCTATATGAGTAATAGGAGTACTACTTTGTGAAATATTGTTTTGAATTTTTTTTAAGTAGTTATAATTAGGATGACAATTAGTATATTTAATTGATCTATATCTTACAAAACATCTCCTACCTTATCAATTCTTATGAATAGACTTTGAGTTGGATTCAAATTTTCACTACTTCTAATATAATTGAATATTTGAGTTTGAAATAACATGATTGGGCAACTGCAAGTAAGCGATTTTGGAATTTACTAAACAACTGCAAGAATAAGTAAACGCAATATTTTGCTTGCTAAGGTAAGAAAGTTATATTTAATTCTTCTTTCGTACCTATACGTTTAACTGCGTGAGTTTACTGGTGTTTGAGAGTTGCTCCACCGAAGGGGTCGGCATACCCAAAAAAATTCTACGGAGGGTTGCTCCGGGTCTGTATATTTTTAAAAATTATAAAAAATTTGGAGTCCAGAATACAAAGGAAACTCATCCAAAATTTCCAAGAAATTTTAGAGAGAATCATTTTCGGGGAGTCCGTATAATTTATTATTCTTTATTTTAAGTTATTTAGTAAATTTTGGCTTAGGTTCAACTCTAAAATTCTTAGAATCTGAAGTTTAAATTATAGGACGCGTAAGACACTTTTGCACGTGCACAAAAAAGCAACAAGAATAGCAACAAATTTATATTCCAGAGTGTGGAGTATAATTTCCATGTTTCAAAAATTTTCTACCAAATAGAATAGCATCGTTAAGCGTGATGCCATGAGCACATAAAACAAAATATTTATGTAATATTGGATGGTTAATATTTTCACAAAGACGGAACGAGTTGCTGATACAATACTCTCGTAAAATGTGTAGTCTCTGACACACAGGCCAAGATACAAATCAGGACTAATAATTTAACTTAATTTGACTGTTAGATAGGAATGATTGTAATTTTATAGAATTGCATTGTGGTGGAAGAGAATATTTGTATCACATCGTCGAACTTTTGTAATATTAAATTATTTTAAAAAGTAATGATGATCTGTAGTTCCGGCATACGTATGGCCATACGATGACCGAGGTGAGGTTAGCTCACTTACTTGGCATTGGATCCAAATTCTTGAAAGAGATCAAGAGATTCGACAATTGTGTACATCCAATGTTGACCTTGTTTTTGAATTCTTGGAAAAGTTCAAGATATTCAACAATTGTTTATATTATTACATGATCCAAATTCTTAAAATAAAGTAAGAAATTCGATAATTGTTTATATCATGTGTTATAACATTTTAATGTGATTCAGTGGTTATTATTGTGATACAATGATGTCACGATACCTGTGGAACTGGAATCTAAGCATCGTCCGTCCAGAAAATCTACCTGATCCCGGATATATGGGATTATTGCCGAGACAATAGGTGTTGGAGTTGTGATACAAAAGCGTTCTCTAAATTGCATTTGCATATAAGAATTTTTGTAATGTGGATTATGTTTGTGGCTGTGTTGTTGACACATTGTAGAATAGGTTTTATTAGAAATACGAGGCTTCATATTTCAAGTTTACACTATTATTCAGCTATAAGTATTCCAGTATTCCATATCAGTTATTCTTATCTTCTGAATGACTTAACCTTAAAATTTCGTAATTATCCTATCTTTTGTTTTTAACCGTTCATTGATATAAGGGCTTAATTGCTAATCGTTCTGACGACCTAGTTTTGTTCACTAGGAAATAAAAAAAATGAGGAAGAGACACTACCTTTATATGAAGTCGATTAGGTGGACGAGTAAGGGAGTTAGCTTTTGAAGACAGCATATCTCATTTTGTAGTTGTTCTATGTAAATTATGATTTTTGGAAGAAGACTTGTCAGTGTAAATATAAGATGATAAGCAAAATATGTATAATATGTGAATATTTTAGAATGTACCTTTACTATCCTATACTTATCCTAGAACCTACAGGTGACAATCACAAATATAATACCGAGTATTATATGAGTGCGTAGCCTAGAGATGTATCATTGCACTCAGATTTCTGTATCTTGGAAAATGGGACGTGACACATTGGAACTGCTATTGGAGTTGTGCTCGTTACATCCTGACTGGATAATATTTTTAAGCTTTATTGTGCTTCATGTTCCTGGGTTCAGAGTGATGTTATGATCGAGACTACTTTTGCACTGTGGATTTAGTGGTGACCTATGCTGAGATCTATGCTAGTATTCTTCTATCTCAGTACCATGTCTTAGTTTTATTTCTTTTAGATTGTTGTTGGATTATCTTCCTTATTCATTCTTCCTTTAAAATAATGTGATTGAGTACATTAGTTACTAGTTGAACTAGTATTGACCTTGAGGTTTAGACAGTGTTCTACCGCTGATGTTGCGACGTAGGCAGGACGTACCACATAATCGTGCCCTGATCATCCTGGTGCGGACCATGACACAAGATATGTATTACATCCGGCGGCTCCATACCATCTCCGGGTCTGCCTATGTTACATCAGGACTCAGTCGACAGCTATATAGGGCCGGCTCGATCAACCCGTATACCTGATTCGGACTGGATTTGCTAAGTTTATAGGTCTGGAATGGCTACCCAACCGGTTCGAGTCAGACTTAACGCCAAAAAATTGGTCGACCCGACTCGGTCAGGACGATTACTTAGTCCAGCCCGAGTCGACCCAGTTCCCAAACCCACACCCCCTTCCCACAAACACCCCCTCCCTTTAAACCACTAGTAAAACGTTGAAGTTATTTTGGTAACCAAAAAAAAATCCCACCAATAATATTAGTATTTTGGAGTAAAATTTTACAAAAATGCCTCTATTTCTAAGCATTTTGTGAACGTTAATAAAGAGTATTTTGATAGTTCAAAATAATCAAAATATCCATATAACAGTCACATACTAAGGGTATTTTTGGTTATTTGCCATCCGAAAATTACTATAAATATGACTTAATCCGTTTAAATTACCATAAAAGAATTTCTTTCCTCTCTTATAACACTTATAATACCATAAATGGTTATGACATGTCCGGACAAGATACTGGGTCAAGTTAAACTGGTCCAACCACTGTGTTAACCAAAGTGGTCCAAATTCACTCCCTTATGAACACAATTTTATAAAAATATTCATTTACAACCAAGTTTTAAAAAAATAGTAAATCTACACTGATCCGAACCGAAAAAGTTATCGATCCATGGGTCAACCGGTTGAACCGATCGATCCGGTTCGCTCTTTAAAACACTGCTTAGGACTTCATCCAACAGATAAATTATAAAAGTAGTCTTTTGTCATTCATTAAGTAGATAGTCCAAATAATTATAAGCTATGCATGAATCATAATAACACTTGTTGAGTGAAATAAATATAACACAATTTAGATGATTTTGGAAAAAATGAGACAAGAGCCCTATTAAGTCATAATTCAGTTCTTATCTACCTTCGTGCCCCTTGAAGCTTGTTAAGGACCATAAATCCCTGAAAACTAGAGTCTTAAAGCCATGTATTTCAATTTATTTAGCTAATCACAGCTTTATTTTGTACTTGTTAATAAGGTTTTTTTTTTTTATAAGTGTTTAAATTTAACTCCGTAATATTTTTCAATTTAAGTTCAATCATTTCTATTGGACAAATATAAATTTGTGAGGTGTGCAATTTGAGCTCATGTATGTAAGGGAGTTTCATTTTGCAGACAAGGGTATTGTGGTGCTATTAGGGTGATAGATCTTGACCGGTTCATCAATATTAACCATACAAAATAAGTTATTAAATAAACTGAATTAGAACTAGAACTCAATGACTTGATCCGTATACACGTTTTACTTTTACTTTTATTGCTATATCGGAAGTGACTGTGTATTGTTTGACGTAAAACAGATAATGGATTTGTTTAGGCTCTTGACATAGGAACTACAAAATTCACTCAGGACAGTCCAAATTTTCACCATTGATAATTACAAGTTTGTCACTCCCAAAAATTACTCACCGGACTGTCCACTTCCAATTAATTTTTTTATAATTAGGACTATCAAAATTTTGACAGTCCTGCCAATTAATTAAAAGTACTGTCAAAATTTTGACAGTCCTAATAATTGGTAGAACTGTCAAAATTTTGTCAGTCTTAAAAATATATGTTAATTTTTTAAGACTGTCAAAATTTTGACAGTCCTTCCAATTGGTAGGACTATCAAAATTTTGACAGTCCGGAAGGAAGGGCTACGCGAGGTGACACGAGGGCTGGGCTGCGTGGAGGTCGAAAGGGGGGACGAGGCGGAGGAGCGGGAGGGGGAGGACGAGGAGGAGGCGGCGGCGGGATGCGGGGGAGGAGGCGGAGGCGCGCTCGCGGTGGAGGACGTGGTCACTGCTGCACGCGGGGGCGGAGGTGAGCGGTGGGTGCGGCGGCGAGCGGTGGAGGACGGGACCACTGCTGCGCGTGGGGACGACGGCGAGCGGTGGGGGCGGCGGCGAGCGGTGGAGGAACGGGAGGGGGAGCAGGAGGAGAGAGGTGAAGAGGATGGATAGTCCTAGTAAAATTTGGACTAGCCTGAGTAAAAAAATTTCATAACTGGACTAGCTCTGAGTCTACTTTGTAGTGCCTTTATCACAAGCCTTTGTTTATGTCTTTTGTTAAATCTTTTTCAATGTTCGATAGATAATTTGATAAGCCAATAGTCTTTTTCTCGTATTTTAGAATACAGTTAACCAATATACTAACTAATCGATTACAATAAACTGGATCAAATTTTGCAGCTTTTTTCTTCTACAGTAACTCGATATGACATAAGCATGAAAGTGGTTCAAGAATTAGATTTTTTTAAGAGCTAAAAACAAAGTACTTATTTGTCTTTTCGATCCTATAATGTATGGTGAATATCGATAGATATGAAAGATCTTCATCGAATATGAATTTACACAAAATTAAATATTTATAGAAGTCTAATTAATTTTAAAATATTTATTAATAAATTTAATACGGATGAACCATCACCTTAGGTCTCGTTTGGTTCGCGAAAAGGAAAAAAAATCAATTTCATGCTCTTTTCATTTCTTTTGGAAAATAATTCCTATCAATTTTTTTTTTCGGTGTTTGAAAATACCAAAAAAAATGAGAGAAAAAGTGAATACTTAAAGATGGAAAAGTAAATCATTGGATTTGTGGAGGAAACCACTTTCTCTCCTATTTGGAATCACTTTTTTTCCTTCTCAATTTTTTTGGCATCCAAACATAAAAAAATTATAATTTTTTTTCTCAATCTCATGATTCTGCGAACTAAATAATGCCTTAGAGTCCAAATCCTAAACGGAATAGGACAGAAGCGGCATTAATTTCTAATGTTTCTAGAAGAGAAATTCTACATGCACTCCAAAAGTTACTTAGGACAGCCCACTACTTCAGGACAACCCATATTTTTTAATTTTTGTTCAAGACATGCCCAAATTTACTCAGGACAGCCCAATCCCCCTTCCCAAACCCAAACCCAAACCTCAACCCTAATCTCAGTCGTCGTCGGAGGAGGAGGTGGAGGTGGAGGAGGAGGAGGAGGGAGGAGATTGGAGGAGGAGGAGGAGGAGGGAGGGAGGAGGAGGTGCTGCTGAAGCCGCCGCTCGCCAGGCGCCGGTCCGCCGCCGCCCACCCTCCTCCTTCCTCCTTCCTCTTTCCTCTTTCCTCTCGACGTTGTTGTTGTTGCTTCTTCTTCTTCTTCTTCTTCTTCTTCTAGGACTGTCACTATGTTGACAGTCCTTTGGAAGGACTGTCAAGTCCTTCACATTGGAAGGACGAAAAATGATAAGTTTACTACCAAATGCTTACAACCTTCTTACAACACTCTCTAACCACCCCGCCCCTCTATGTGGGTTACATCCGGCCCCACCTCTCTTCCAATGAACGGCCACCACGTGAATGCCACGTGACGACCACCGAACAGCCACCGAGTCCCACCTCTTCCCCCTCCTCCAATGGGTGGCAGCCACGTGGCGGTTGTAAGTGGGTTGTAAGTATTTAGTTGTAGTGGTATATGGTCAAAATTCACCCCACTCCATCTTTCCTTCCTCACCTCTCCGCACATCCCACAAACCGAAGCCATGATTTTCGTCCAAACCCTAACCCTAGATCTCAACCCACGATCCACCTCCCTCCTCTCCCTCCGCCACCGTCTCCGCCTCCCACTCCGCTGCAGCCTCCTCCACTCCGGCCGCCTCCTCGCCGGCGGTGACCACACCCTCCTCTCCTCCCTCTCCGTCACCGCGAACTCAACCCTAACCCTCCACCTCCCCTTCCGTGGCGGCGGCACCACTCCCCAGCCCCCGGCCCCGGTCCACCCTCCCGTCCCCCGCGCCCCGCGCTACGACTTCCTCAACTCCAAGCCCCCTCCCAACTACGTCGCCGGTCTCGGCCGAGGCGCCACTGGCTTCACCACCCGCTCCGACATCGGTCCCGCCCGTTCCGCCCCCGACCTCCCCGACCACAACGCCGCCGGCGGCGGCCCGTCCCCCATCGGCGCCCCTCCCGCCCCCGTCGGACGCGGCGCCGCCGCCAAGAACGAGTTGGACGCCGATGCGGAGGACAAGTTCTACGACGAGAACCAGAAGTTCGACGAGTTCGAGGGCAACGACGTCGGCCTCTTCGCCTCCGCCGAGTACGACAAGGACGACAGGGAGGCGGACGCCGTGTGGGAGAGCATCGACAAGAGGATGGACTCCCGGCGCAAGGACCGCCGGGAGGCGAGGCTGAAGCAGGAGATCGAGAAGTAGCGCCCCTCGAACCCGAAAATTACGGAACAGTTTGCGGACCTCAAGCGGAAGCTCGCAGACATGAACGCCGAGCAATGGGACAGTATTCCGGAGATCGGGGACTATACGTTGAGGAACAAGAAGAAGAGGTTCGAGAGCTTCGTTCCGGTGTCGGACACGCTGCTCGAGAAGGCGAGGCAGGAGCAGGAGCACGTTACGGCACTGGATCCGAGAGCCGGGCCGCGGGCGGTATGGAGACGCTGTGGTCACAGACTCCCGTCATGGATCTGACTGCGATCGGAGAAGGGAGGGGGACCGTGCTCTCGTTGAAGCTCGATAGGTTGTCGGATTCGGTCTCGGGACTGACTGTTGTTGATCCGAAGGGGTATCTGACCGATCTTAATCGAATGAAGATCACTAGTGATGCTGAGATTTCCGATATTAAGAAAGCACGGCTTCTGCTTAAGTCGGTGACACAGACGAATCCAAAGCACCCGCCAGGTTGGATCGCTGCTGCAAGGTTGGAGGAGGTTGCGGGCAAGGTCGCTGCTGCGAGGCAGTTGATTCTGAAAGGGTGTGATGAGTGCCCCAAGAGTGAGGATGTGTGGCTCGAAGCTTGTCGGCTGGTGAACCCGGATGAGGCAAAGGATGTGATTGCAAGAGGAGTCAGGGCCATACCGAAATCCGTGAAGCTCTGGATGCTGGCTGCCAATTTGGAGAGTAATGATATGAACCGCAGCTGGGTCCTGAGGAGGGGGCTTGATCTTATTCCAGGCTCATTTAGGCTTTGGAAGGCTGTTGTTGAGCTGCAGGCGAGTGAGGAGGATGCGCGCATTTTGCTCCGCGGGGCGGTCGAGTGCTGCTCGCTTCATGTCGAGTTGTGGCTGGCTCTTGCTAGATTGGAAACTTATGAGCAGGCCAAGGAGGAGCTTAATAAAGCGAGAAAGAAGCTGCCCAAGGAGCCTACAATTTGGATAACAGCTGCGAAGCTTGAAGAGGCCAATGGAAACACATGGTCGGTTGGCAAGGTCATCGATAGGGGTATAAGATCGTTACAGAGAGAAGGTGTGGACATCGATAGAGAGACCTGGATGAAGGAGGCAGAGGCTGCAGAGAGAGCTGGGTCAGTGGCGACTTGCAAAGCGATAATTGATCACACTATTGGTATTGGAGTGGAGGAGGAAGATTGCAAGAGGACGTGGGTTGCTGACGCTGAGGAGTGCAAGAAGAGAGGCTCGATCGAGACTGCAAGAGCAATTTATGAACATACACTCAAGGTTTTCTTCACTAAGAAAAGCATTTGGCTAAAGGCAGCTCAGCTCGAGAAGAGCCATGGGACTAGGGAATCTCTTGATGAGCTTCTAAGGAAAGCGGTTACTTATAGGCCACAGGCTGAGGTTCTATGGCTGATGGGTGCAAAAGAGAAGTGGCTTGCTGGAGATGTGCATGCTGCACGAGCAATTCTTAAGGAAGCTTATGATGCCATTCCAAACTCCGAGGAGATCTGGCTGGCAGCATTCAAGCTCGAGTTTGAGAACCGTGAGCAAGAGAGGGCAAGGATGCTTCTGGCTAAAGCTCGGCAGAGGGGGGGAACGGAAAGGGTGTGGATGAAGTCTGTTATTGTCGAGAGGGAACTGAAGAACACTGAAGAGGAGAGGAGGTTGCTGGAAGAAGGGCTGAAGCTCTTCCCTTCTTTCTTTAAGCTGTGGTTGATGCTCGGCCAGATGGAGGACCGGTTGGGTCGTCGAGAACAGGCCAAAGAAGCTTATGAGTTGGGTTTGAAGAACTGCCCTGGTTGCGTTCCTCTTTCGCTTTCCCTGGCAAATTTGGAAGAAAGTATGAGTCGCTTGAGCAGAGCTCGTGTACCTCTTACTTTGGCAAGGAAAAAGAATCCTGAGCTATGGCTTGCAGCTATACGTGCCGAATCTAGGCACGGAAACACCAAGGAAGCAGACTCACTCATGGCTAAGGCATTGCCGGAATGCCCGTACAGTGGGATTCTGTGGGCTGCTTCCATCGAGATGGTTCCGAGGGCTCAGAGGAAAAGAAAGAGTACTGATGCTATTAAAAAGTGTGGTCATGATCCTCATGTCATTGCGGCCGTCGCAAAACTTTTCTGGCAGGACAGGAAGGTGGACAAGGCGAGGAGCTGGTTCAATAGAGCAGTAACTCTTGCCCCTGATATTGGCGATTTCTGGGCCTTATACTACAAGTTTGAGGTTCAGCATGGGCCCGAGGAAAACCAGAAGGATGTCCTGAAGAGATGCATTGCTGCAGAGCCTAAGCATGGGGAGAGATGGACATCGATTTCGAAAGCTGTAAAGAACTATCACCTGCCTGTTGAAGCCATTCTTAAGAAAGCTGTTGCTGCTCTTGGGAAAGAAGAAAATCCTGTTGTTGCTGATGGTATTAGTGCTTAGAGTGCGTTCAACTTTCTCCACCTTACAAGGTCTGGTACTTTTCTATTATAAATTTGTTTTCTTTAGTTCGGCTTGAATTTATTGTTCTTAGGCTTGAATATTTCATCTTTGGCTTGAATTATCAGTTTCATGGAAGACAATAATTTGTGGTGGTGCACTTTCCTCTCTTTTTTTGTGAATTTGTTGGAGGCAGTTTTTTCATGCATTTAATTTAAGTTAGCTAGTCAACTAATGCATTTATGACTGCCCAAGTTAAAGCTGTTCTTAACTTGTCATGTTTAGGGTTGGTAATTATGTTATATTATTACTTATTGTGTTTGTATTGTACTTCTAGTTAAGTATCAAATTGGCTTCTTATTTCAGAGAGGTGCTCTTAAGTACTGCACCTAGTGCAGTTTCCTATATTAGGAGCTAGCTTAAACAGGTCAAGTTCAAACATTTGTTTGTTAACTAGGAATGGCCTAATTATGCTGAACTGTGCCTGTGAAACAATGTGACATTCCAAGCTATGTAAATCTCGACTAATTGGAGGCTGGTTTAAAAATAAATTAAGCTTGAGCAATTCTTGCTTGGGTCATCTCTACTACATTTATGTGGCCACCTTTCTTGCCTCTTGTGCACTCGTGCTACTGATGAAGTAGTCAAGAATCATCAGCATGCAAAGTTGCATATACTAGGCTAAACTTTTTGTGTTTAACTGATATCTACGAGGATTGCAGAACTATGTTATGATTGCTGATGGTAGGAAGAAATATGAGGGGGAACGATGAGATATATGATGCATAAGGAGTATCTTCATCTTGCATTCGTGGACTTGCCATGCAGTAACAGGGTTTCAATAGAGATGAATATGCTTTGTTGCTTGCTTGCTTGAGTTTTGTACAGTGTTTGTTGAAAATAAGGCTGTGACGGACCACCATATTATAATTAGTATGAGATGGAAAGTGATGTTGATTGACCTGTGATTCAAATACTGACGATCATGATGTTTTGGGGGTAATCCTAATAGAATCTGATCTTTCTTAACCTTTGAGTGTAATTTTTCTCTTTCGAGTCCTACATTCCAACATTTCTTCCATTTGTCATATACTCTACAGTTTGTAAATGTTAGAACATTTATAATGCTAAACATAACTACCATCATAGTTGAGAGTTGTCATGGATATCATCACCAGTGACCAGTGTCAGCTATTGAACACCATATAAACTTGAAAAAACTCCAATAGATAGTTGACTAAATATTTTCATTTGGTTATTACTGGAGAAATCTAAAGCTTATATGATTCACCATTAGAGAATTTAGCAAAATCAGACGCCTCGTGGTTAACATTTGCACAGTCTTAAACTTGAAATCAAATCCTTGTATAGTCCTGAGACTCCTAACCTCCTAACCGAGAAACTCAAATTAGATATGAAACCAAATCATTGATCTATCAATAGCTCGCCCTATTTTCTAATACAAGGACATCCAAAGAAAAATAGCAATAGAAATAGGCCATTAAGAGAGCAATTTTAGAATATAAAGGTTAGGGTTGACAAGAAAAACCTCTCTAGAAAAACCTTAAGAAACTTTGGAGATAACTTCGTTGCCAATAAATCAAACTGTGGAAAACATTTAGCTCCTCTCAACTTCGTAGAAAGTTAAAAATGAGATGCAAGTGGAGAAGAGAGGTGGAGAAGACAACGAGATAGGGAGGTCTGAGAAGTGGGTTGTTCAATATGGAGAATAAGAGGGTGACCTTCCCAAAGGGTCTTGAAATCTAGCTCTTTCCCATAAGAAAATACCGCTCTTTTGAAAGGGTCTTTCCAGCAGAGAACCCAGAATGCCAATAGGATTATGAGACCCAAATAATTAGAAATATCCCTCTCTTTTCTCCAATCCTCTTATTCTCTCTCTCCCCCCTAGTTGCTAAAGCTTCTATTTTGTTGAATTCCATCTCCTACTTCATTCTCTTACTGTTTCCTAGCAGCCAAGGTTCCATAACAGGTACAGTCACAAAAAGGAGGAAAAAAAAGCATAAAGAATTTTAGAGAATGCTCATGAAGATATTAGACAACAGAGCGAACTGTATTTTGTAACAATATGATTAGATTTTTGGGATGCTAAACAAAACTGTTGGTAACGACTTTGGAGATCATGTTGCATCATGGTGCTATGTAGAGGTATACTTTCTTGTGTGTTTGCTACCCACGCTTTTCCGATCGAGTAAATCAGCCTTGTTATTGTAAACTATCATAATAGACTGTCATTCTATGTTGCACGAATACTCCTCGGGTGGACTATCCTTGCCCGTATCAAGCTGGAGAGCGACGATATTGGCTGGAGCAGGGTCCCGAGGAGGGGATCAGGCATGTTCTGGACTCGGTTGGGCTCTCAAGGCCGTTGTCGAGCTAGTGGACGAGGAGCTAGGCTCCTGCTGCCCAGGGCAATCAAGTGCTGCCTGCTCCATGTTGAGCTGTGGCCCGCTCTCACTAGGTTGGAGACGTACGAGCAGGCCAAGGAAATGCTTGATAGAGCGAGGTAATCTGTCAAAGTCAAAGTAGCCTGCAATCTGGATAGCGGCTGCTCAAAGAGGCTAATGGGAACACTGTTTCGGCTGGGGAGGTCATCGATAGGGGCATAAGGTCGTTGCAGAGGGAAGGCTTGGAGATCGATAGGGAGGCCTGGATGGAGGAGGCGGAGGCCGTAGAGAGAGCTGGGTTGGTGGTGACTTGCAAAGCTATAATTAATCATACTATCAGCATTGGAGTGGAAAAGACCTCAAGAGGATGTGGGCTGCTGCTGCTAAGGAGTGCAAAAAGAGTCAATTGAGACCGCGAGAGCTATTTAAGAACACGCAGTAACTCAGTTTCCATATAGATGAATACATATTATAGTTAGTATGAGATTGAAAGTGATTTTGATCTACCTGTGAGTCAAATATTGATGATTACGATTGAAATAGAATTTAATATTCCTTTAACTTGAGTATATTTTCTCGACTTGACCTCAACATGACATGTTATAGACACGGACACGGATTGGTATATGTCCTAGTGTATTTCGGAGCGTCCTTGGTGTGTGTCCGACAGGGCATGTATTTTGGTGTCACTGTTTTAAGGTTTTGAGTATAGAATATTGTATTGCGAACAATAACTACGTTCTTGAGAGTGGTCACTGCCATCCGATAATTTTCCATCAGCAGTTTCAACTGTTGAACACCATATAAAGTTGAGAAAGCTCCAATAGACAATTGACTAAAATATATTCAGATGTCTATTACTGGAGCAATCTAAGCTTCATATAATTCACGACATTCACCCTTAGAGAATCTAGCAAAATCAGATGCCTCTTATGGTTTTATGGCTTCTTCGAGTTCAGCACAAAGATTCTTAAATTGAAATCAAATCCTTGGGTTGTCCTAATCAAGAAACTCAATTAGGTATGAAATAAAAGTATTGATCTATCGAACTTTTCCAAAGATATCCAATTTTAGAATCTAAAGATTAGGGTTGACTTTGGAAACTCATCTCTGGAAAATTTTAAGAAGAAGATGATAGATTGCTTCATTGCCAATAACTCTGTGGACTCCGGGAAGCACTTAGCTCACCCAGTAGCTCTGATAACCCTGATTTGCCTCAGTAGTAAGCCAAAAAATGCCATGGAAGTGGAGGAGAAGTGGAGGAGACCCAGAGCATCTAGAAAGAGTTTCTCTGGAAGAAATATAGGGTTTTGCTTGTGGTATGCTCAGGTTAGCTTAAGCGGGGTGAATGCAGATACTGGATGTAGCTTCTAAAGTGTGTTAGTTCCTAGCTGCCGAAGTGTAGGAGCGTGCAAGCTAGGACTTTTGGAACTTCTTATTTTTTTTTTCTCTCTCTCCCATTCCACTAAAAGTGAGTGGAAGGGTTCTTCGACCTCGAGCCATTACACTTTTTTGGATATGAAGAAGGGACCTGAAGAAGGGAATTCAGCCGACAAAGATATAGGGAGGGCTGACTGACAAGAGGAGTGTTGAAGATGGAGAATACAAAGGAAGGGTGATCTTCGCAAAGGGTCTCCAAATCTATATTGATTTTCACTATGGTTATTATAATATGAAATACCTCTTTTCTCAAAGAGTTTCCAGCAGAACCTAGAAACTAGAAAGCCAATTAGATATAGACCAAAAAAGACCCAAATAATCAGAAATATCAAGCACGCTTTTGCAAATTTGAAGTTAACAATTTGTTCTCTACTTCTGTACTTTCTCAAATCCTCTCTTAGTCTATCTCCCCTTGTTGCTAAAGCTTCTGTTCTCTTGAACTTCATATCCTAATTCCATCCTCTTATTGTAACCTAGGAATCCAAGGTTCCGTAGCAGATCCAAGATCAAAAAAGAAGGAAAAAATCTCAATGCATAAGGGTTTTTATAGAATATTTATGAAGCTATTAGACAATAGATTGAATTTAATTTGGTGATGATATGAATATAAATTTTTGGGATGCTAAACAAAATTGTTGGTAATAATGACTTACTGGAGATTTGCTTGCAGTAGCTATGTAGAGGTATACTTCATATCTTCGCTACTCATGCTTCATCTTATAGAACAATCAGCCTGATTATTTTATAAACTATATCACGATATACTGTCACTGCACTGCCATTCTTCGCAGGTCGACCTTGCATGCATCTTGTATCCTCTTGCGAGCACCCTGTCCAAAGTAGAATGTGCTTAGTCCTATGGCGAAAGGTGTGAAGGCCATAGTTACTCATGGGTAATTGTCAACCATGACCAGGTATGACTAATTTACTAGGGTTTCTAACTTGAAGGACCTTACTATGAGAACAAAGGTTTCCTAACGCGTCGAAGATGTGATTTATCTGAGAATGCTTCTAATTCCATGGCAATAGAATTTGACAACCAACGTCTTTTGGTACTGAAGTGTTCAGTCTTTTCTTTATACCAAGGTCTTCCATTTGTAGGGGAAGCTTCACCTATTCTAAACAGGCGTACCCTTGTCAAAGTTGGATGGGCCAGAAATCTGCGTTTGCAATTTTCGGTAACAATATCTGCTTAGGTTTATTTTGAGTTAGGATGGCTTTGTTTCAGAGTTATTATGAGTAGGTTGGATTGGATTATGAATCATAAATCATCATATTCATATTAGAGATGATTAGAATAGAGAAGCATACATGAAAGAAAGCGACATTGATAAGGCTGTGTTTGGTTGGACATGAAACTTAGTTGCACGGATACTCCTTTGGAGAACTGTGTCCGTATCCATATCCTATATGTATCAGACATGATACTTATTACACTCATGCTGGATATGGTTCGTCCTTCACCTATGTTTAGGCTCCAAAGAGAACCATGATTGGAATTTATTTGATACAGCCGTGATTGTGTCAAACGTAATTGAGATGCAAGAAACTTACTTTTAGTTACATCGAGTCATTTATGCAACTCCTTGAAAAATATTTACTACCAAAAACATGCATATGATGTATTAAATATGTATAAATAAGCTTTTGGTTGTATTCATAACTGTGTTGGTGCCATAACTTAATTCGAAAATTTCCAAATATGTTGCATTCGGTATCTTATGAACCATATAGCTACCCCGATTACGATGGATCTTTGGTTCAAGGAAAGGAAATCAAATTTTTTATTCTTTTCTTTTCTTTGAATAATTATAATTTTCATCAAATTTTTTTCAGGACAAGAAATTTGGAAGGAAAAGTGAATACTTAGGATGGGAAAATAAATCTTTGGATGGCTGAGAAACCATTTTTCTCCTCATTTTCTTTTTTTCGGAAATCATTTTTCTTCCCTTTTTTCGGGCATCCAAATAATGGAGGGAATAAGTTTCAACGTGGCATAAAAGAAAGGGGTTGTGTGCGCGCGTGCGTGCGCTATAATGTTTGCTAGAGACTTCAATGTAAGCAAGCTCATGCTGTGTAACTGTGATAATATGAGCAGTTTCTATATAAAGACACTATAGGAGCAGTTGGTATGTAACAATATGAATAATTTATCTCAATGGCAACAGTACGAAACCAAAGGCAAGTAAACGTAGGATACCTATTAAGCAATAAATATTCGGACCCTTGCCTCTTGTAAGGTGAAGGTACATAATTGTTTTCCTCTAGAAAAAAGAAACAGAGACTTGGTAGATCATGCTGTCTAAAATTCATTGGGTTGTCACCATTGTAATATGTGCTTGTCTTTAGACAACTATTGTAATTTCGACCAAGTCTCTTCATAAGAACCAAACCGCCGTGAGTTTGCGAAGAGGTGAACATACAACACTTCGATTATAGAAATTCAGATAGGAACTCAAAATAAGAACTTACAATATGGTTATGACACATGAATTTATTTTTCTGTATAGTTTCTTGAAAGTATATCTACTTTTTCTGCTTAGATCCTTAAAAAAAATCAAGAGTTGAGATGCTAGATATAATCTAACAATTTTTCATTGTCGAATTTAAAAATTAGTAACTCAAGTTACTCTAGGATTTTTAAAAATACAAAGTCATCTTAAGATTCATTGGAAGTGAAATAGGATCTTGTAAGAGCATCAATCGTAAATCAATAGTGAGGCTCATCCCAATTTCTAGATTAGAGATTCAAAAGATAGGAGCTCATTTTGTAGAACAGTTAATACTCAATTTGAGTCCCGTGATATTTGTCCCAACCATATGGCTCTAAGAGCTCAGTTGGAGGTCTATAATGTTCCCAACGCATTTTAGTTTTCAAAATGAGTGAAAACAATAGTTTTAAGGGTTATTAACATTAACTATCTCTATGTTACTCCTCTCTTTTAGAAAATAAAAATAATAAAAAAATAAACATAGGGATAGTTAGTGTTATAACTTTTTATAGAAAATATAAAACATAGGAGTGTTCCGTGTAATTAGTTGCAAAGTAGGATTACCCTATCCATTTTCCTATTATTTTCATCTGGTCCCAACCCATTATAGATTTAATTTATTATTATTGTTATTATTATTGTTGTTATTATTATTATTATTATTAACTTGTGATCCAAATGCATATTTTAGAAGATGCTCTAAGCTCACTAGAGAATGCGCCATAAGCTTGTAGCATCTTTTAGACAATGGTTTATGAAAGAGGTTCAAAATTCATTACATTTGTAGTGGAATATGTGGCTACTGAGGATATTGTTCAACAACTGTACCAAAAGAAAAGGAAAAAAAATCTATAATATTATTAAAAAAATAAGATACAAATTTAAATTATATGAAATATTTTAAATATGATTAAAATATATTTAATAGAATTTGTCATAGATATGTTTTTAGAATTTTAGATATGTATTTAGTTAGATAATACCGTATAGTTAGTTTAAATATAATTTAAATATTGAATATATTTTAGATTTGTTATATGTTAAGATAATCAGAAGAATTTTTTTTTCTTAATTAATGTATAGATAACATATATGATATGATAGTTATTTTTATATATTAATTAATAATATCCATACGATTTAGATGGTTTATTTTTGAGTTCTTTCTAGCCGCATTATAATTAACTAGTTACGTTTCCGTGTGTTGCACGTATAAAAAAATTATAATATTATTAAAATTTAAATTTAAATTATATAAAAATATTTTAAATATAATTTGAATATATTTGAATTATAATTTATTATATATATGTTTTTTGAATTTTGGATATATGTTTAATTAGATAATACTATGTGGTTAATTTAAATTTTGAATATAAGGGTATGTTTCGGGTTAATTTTTTTTTTCCTTTTATGTGAGAAGAAAACACACAAGGGTAGTTTTTATTTGAATTTTTTTATATTAATAGTTGATTGATGATATACATACGGCTTAGACAGTTCATTTTTTAAACCATGATCTCTACTAATATAAGGGGGCTTGGAAACGACTCAAAATTGAGCCTTTTAAGTCGTATATATATCATCAATTAACTAATTTTAAAAAAAATAGTATTACGTAAAAAAAATTTGTTGAAAAAAATAAATTTGTTATAATAACATTTCAAGAATTCGAACTCAGCCAACCAGAGAGAATATCTCCCACCTTAACCACATGAGTTAGAAGTAATTTTGTTTATAATTAGATAATATTAAGTAGTTAAACAATTAATTAAATTTTAAATTTTTAATTACGTGAGGATATACGCTTGGATGGCTAACGGTTTTCAAGATTTTTTATGAAAAATAAAAATATATTCATAACAAATTATAATTAAAATATAATCAAATATATAATAAATTATAATTAAAATATTTATATATATATAATAATTTTTAATTTAAATATATTTAAATAATTAAATAATTTTACATTAATATTAGAAGAAGAAAATTATTTTACACGAGAATTCCTGAAATTTGTTAGCAAATTGCCATCTTGATGTGCAGAGTTCGGTACAAAAAGGAGCAGGAAGTAGCTAGAAAGATTCTTGATAAGGAGATTCACCAAAATTACAAGAAAAATAAACCTTTTCTTATAGTAGCTTTCTTACCTCAGTTTGACGAAGATGGATATATTTCTCTTTCATCCTAGGATTGCGGGACGGAACATTCAAAATAAAATAAAAAAAACTGAAATTCTAAAAATTCAAACAAAAATCGATCCGAAATTAACCATAATCAAACCAAACTAATATAGTTGGTTCGGTTTGATCGATTAGACTGTTTTTATTGTTTAATAGACTAAATCCAAGGTTGAACTTATGGTTAAATTATATCAAAAAATATAAATTTTATACATATAATTGTCCTATTTTAAAATTTTGGGCACAAAGTTTAAACTCGTTGTTAAATTATCAAAGTTTGACTTCAAAAAATTGTTTTCAAAATAAAATTATTTATACTAACTACCTCTAAGTTTTTTGTTTATAACACGGGGTATTTATGCTTTTAAACTAATTACACTGACCACCCCTCCTTTTAGAAAATAAAATTAAAAATAGGGATAGTTAGTGTTATAACTTTTTATTTTTATTAGTATGATGCAAGAAATACAAAAAATAATGGAAAATAAATGATGACACAAACACTTTAGAAAGTCTAACTAATTTGAATACTTCTGCAAGTAGGCAACAAGATTTCAAAATATTATGTGGACAATATGGTTATGACATTTAGGAGATTTGTTAATAATGCACTATACAGATAAAATTCTACTTATTTAATGTTAAAATTTTGTATTAAATTTAGAGATGTTATTACACATTATGGACGATCCAGAGGAGGAGCTGAACAATAATCTGGATAGAAGATCGAAATCGGAAGACTTGAAATTTTTCTTCCAAAAAATTTTCTCTCAATTTTTTCTTCTAATTAAATTAATAAAAAATATCTGAATTTTTTCCTGAAAAGTTATTTGTTCAGTCTTTTTTTTTTGAACCAACCTGTCCAGCCCGGCCCGGCCTGGTTATGTCCGGTCCACCCCCAAACCGATTATGGATCCGGGTTGGGTTCACCCTATAAGTCTTCCGGTCCAGACTGGTCTGGTCTGCTTTCCCTCTGGTCTGAGCCCAGTCCGGCCATGTCCGATCAAACTTGGTAAACACTAGGCTTGGGTCGATCCGATTAACACCTTGAGCTAACTGTAAATTATTTAGTGGTCCGGCCTCATGGTGAACCTTGATCATTACATAATGATTTGATGACACATGACCTATGTTTAACAGTGTCGTACTTCGGATGTGCTATGTCGTACTTCGGATGTGTTATGTCGTCCTTCAGGGACAACACCATATTGTCCTTTAGGGACATCATTTTCTTAAAGAATTTTTTTTTGTGTCCATATGGGACATCCATCCTTGCAGGCATATTTGCAGCATGTATATATGATCTAGCTACTTTCACTAGATTAAGTAATACATCTTGCATATTTTGCGTTATCATCTGAAGATCTAGGATTATACGTACTTAATTAACGCTTAAACGGTTCAGGGATCGAGATGAGACATAGTTGGTACTGACCACGTTATTTCGTTCTTCAGGAACTTTGAAGTTCTTATATCCCCCAATGAAACTCCCCTAATTTTCTCTATTAAAATAAATAATTTAAAGTAGGAATTTCAAGATAATAATAATATTAGCGATAATAACAATAAGGATGTATTTTCTAATAATAATAATAATAATAATAATAATAATAAGAAAGAAAAAGAAGAAAATAAAAACAAAAGAACAACAACAAAGAATAAGCCCAACATAACACAACACCCCCCCCGGCAAACTACTACACCCGACCACCCCTAACCTCTCGGACCCGACACCTCCCTCTATACACATATACCCTAAATCGAACCTCAATCCCCTTCTTTAAGTAAAACGAGAGAGTACAAAGAGGGCCTAGAAAATACAAAGAATTCCTAGGAAACCATCTAAGTACAAATTTGTTTTGATCTGAGTGGTGACGATGGAGGGTTAGGAGTGTAGCAACTCTCTTTATTCCTTGGACGATCCGATGCAGAAGCTCTTCTCTCTTGCTTAAGTGTAGGTTCGCAGATAGCTAGCCCTTTGTATGGACGTAGTGCCCTACTATTTATAACCAATCTAGTGACCGCATGTGTTTCGAGCCGCATGGACGACCGGTGCTGCCACGTGTCCCCTCTTAACAGAAGGAAACTGCAGTCGTGCCCATGAATCCGGGCTACGCTGCCATGTGGATAGTTGTTGGGATTTTCTTGTTGCTGATTATCTGGATGGTTCTCATCCTTTATGGGCGTGACTCGGTCAACTGGACACGTGGCCTGCCATTTGGTTTGAGAGGATCACTTTGGTTGCAACAGCAAGATTTAGTTTGTAAAGGATCTGGGGCACACGAAGCCAAAAAATTATGGGACGTAGAGACCGTATGGAGTCTGGGACGCATGGGCCAGAGGCGCATGGAGTCTGCCACATGGTGCTGCACGCTTCTTGAGACTTTTGTCTTTTAGTGAGTTCACGTATCGCGAGACATTCAGAAAATTATTTCTTTGTCAGGAATCTGTGTCAGACATGACCTTGTTGTCAGGGCGTCATGTCAGGTCTATCTGCGGCTAAAGCTGCTTTGACCGTTTGGTCCGCATGGATATTGCCATTCAGGGCCGCATGGACGTTGCCGTATAGGCGCGTATGAGCTCTCGCCTGGCTCTGGTCGAATAGACGTTGTGGCCGCAGTTTTGACGAGGCTGTATAAACTGAAGATGCATGGGGGAGGACACGTGGTATGGTACGTCTGACAAAGTCATTACTACCTTGACGTGACCTTGTCCTTTTTGCATGTCGTCGTTCCTTCTCACGTCTTTCAAGGCCGTCGGAGAGATGAGTGATGTGTCAGGTATCGATACTTGTGTCATGCGGCTTCTTACTCCATGGAGGCCTAGGCCGCATAATATGTTTTATATGCGACCTTCCAGCCTTTCGTTGTTAGGGTCGCATGGTTGAGTGACGGACGAGCGTTCTGCCAAGTTGGATCATTTAAGTAGCCCGTCTTTTGATGAAGCCCTATGGCCTCCTTTTTGCATGCAGGTGTCTTGGAAGCTTAACCATTGGTTGCATCCTTCTAGGTTTACTTTCCAATTATTGCGAGCATGCAAACCATTACTTTCTTGTATAAATAGCTGTTGTGGTTCTTCATGTTCCAAGTTGGGGAGCCTTCTCATGTCGTCCAAGAAAGGTTCTAGTTGGGAGCCCTGGTCATCCGTCCTACTTCTTCGACGTTCTGCTGCATCCCAATGTTCGAACATTGGGGGATCTGGAGCTGGAGGGTCTCATGAGGGGCGAGATGTCGGTCCTCCGCCGGCTGCCGTAGTGTCTTCTCCTGCCAAGAGGGCACGGAACGAGGACGAGCTGTCTGCCGCAGAGGATTTCCTATCTGCGCTCGGGTTGACCTCGGAAGCTCTTGCTAGGTCTCCCGGGGCAAATCCAGACTTGACCTTGTTGCCCATAACCACGGAGGAGAGGGAGACACTGGAATGGAGGGATGGGATGCGTCGCCTATTCCATCATGCAGGTGTTCATTCACTTCAGGAGGTTGCGGTCGTACTCCGCGAGGCTCGTGGCTCGCCTCCCTGACTGTGTCTTTTTTTTTTTTTTGTATGGCCCCCAGTGGCCGCATGTTGTAGCCTTCCTTTTGCGCCCAGTAATATAATAAAAATATTTTGATCAATAATCTTTGTCTAATAAGTATACATCTTTATGCGTCATCAATGCTCTGAGGCTGTTCAGGCCGCATGAAGCCCACTTGTCCAGTTCACAACTCTTGGTCGCACGGGTCCCATGTGGCTCATTTTCATATTGGGGTGCATGAGCCCTTATGCGGCCTGCATAATTTTATGCTTCTACACTCCACAGTTTTCGCAGCCAGACGGGAATGTTACCTCGACCCATTTCATGCAGGTCATGATGCAGGCTCAATAGCAGCAGAATGAGCTGCTGAGACAAGCTCTTACAGCTGCAATGAACAGGTCTCCTCCGCCACTACCAGCCTAGTGCTAGCCCCAGCGCCACGACCTTACGAGGGCAATATCAAGGGGTTTACTCAGATGAACCCGAAAACCTTCAGAGATACGGATACTCCGCTGGAAGTCTCCGAGTGGCTCATTAGCGTCGAGAAGTTGTTGAAGGCGTCACAGTTACCAGATGATCTATAGATGACAACAATGAATCTTCTTGTCACGTCCCAAAACCAGAATACTGGAGAGCGGGGGCAGACAAAGCCAACTACGTACACTAGAGTACTCTATACCCCGAGATACGGTCACGACTGTCTATACATGTGAGGGTTTACTCTACAATCCAACAGTCATTCCTGGGTCAAGCAATCCTAGGTGTCTCAATCTTAAGCAAGCAACAAGTTACAATATATATGATCACCAAACATATAATAGTAAGGCGTCCCAAACTATACATACACAGATGATCATGAAGCTACTTATCAAAATGAAGAACTAGCATAGTACAATATTACATGATCAGCTCTAGCTATGGTCTAGAATATGCTTTACATGTCGGCCCGCAAGCTAGATGTCAAGGGCCAAAAGCACAAGCTAAACAAGTGCTCGGAGGCTAAACGCCTCAAAAGATTAATGTACAATAACAGTGGACGATAGAAAAGAAACCCACTCAAGTCCTCTGGTGCTCCAGGTGTTCACCATCTGGAGGCGGAAAGTACAGAAGATCCTGCGGTTCTGCTCCGAAATCTGGCCATACAAAACCAGTGGGGTCAGACCCCAAAACAACAAAGTACCACAAGGGGGCAACTTAGGAACTAAAACCAACATGCAGATAAATCAATAAGAAATAGCATAAAAAATCCGTAATTAAGTGCAACAGGTAATTTAACAGTTAAACCAGTCCTGGAGAAGTATTCGGGAATCAGTGTTCAAGTAACAGTGCTCAAGTTACAGTTCCGAATCAGTTACTGGATGAAGCGAGATAGGACTAGACTAGAAAATCAAGTAATCACGGCCAATCATGTTATACGGCTTGCTACCATAACTAGGGTTATCACAACCCTAATTACTAGCACATGCAAGTTGAGATTACATGCAGCCACATGCCCTGCAGACTATCCGGATTATCCAAACGAACGGGTACATAATATAGATTTATCAGGTATAATCATTTTACTGGTAGTGCAACACTCAACGACGTGCTGGAAGTGTGTCCCTTACGATAAAGAGCTAAAAATCTATCAGTGTCGTTTGGATACCGGAATTGCATGTAGCCAGAAAATCTCTGTAGATACTTTCTAGATTATTATTCTAGTTATTAGCCTGGACAAGTTATCAAAAAATTTTGACCGTGGTGCTCAGAAATTTTTCTTAGACATGATGCAAGACTGGACAGGAGCTTGACAAGTACATTCAGGACAGGGACAAGCAATCAATCACGGGAAATTATCTTAACAGTTTAAGTAATTTCGTTCCGGAAATTCTAGGAGGTCAGGAGTGCGCTTCGTCGAGCCACTTTCTGGAGTATCGGTACATGTCAGGTATCTGGAATTAGGAGTTTATGATTAGCAGTGTAACTACAATCCAGGTTCAGAAATTTCATGTTCAGGTGAATGCCACAGTCAGTTTAGAGCATTTTCAAGGGAAACTAGCAGTTATTGATACTTCTCAAACTATGCCAGATAAAGGACAAGCCAGCAAATAACAAGAAAATACCATAAGTAATTCCTACTAAGAAGATCTCATGCGCCCAAGGGGCTAAGCAAGTCAAAGCAATCGAAGAATATAGCAACACTGGTCAAAATAATCAAACTTGCAAAATTGCACAAAACTAGATTTTTGACACAATTTAGAAAATATGGCATAACTTTCTCATCCGAACTCCAAATTATTCGATCCAAAAAGATTTGAAAAAGCAAGACAAAGATTTACTATTTTCATGTTTTGAGTTTTATAAGATTCTAGCTAGAAAATCAGTTAAACAGGCAAAAACAGTCATTCTGATCAACATGCGCGCGACGCACTGTGCGAGAAAAGGATTCTGTGCGCGGCAGAAAATCGGTGCGCGGCGCACAGCCCGCGGCAAAGATCGTGCGCGCGACACACTACGCGGCAAGGATGATGCGCGCGACACTGCGCGACAGAAAATTTGTGCGCGGCGCACTATGCTCGGCCAGAAATCTGTGCCCGGCGCACTGTGTGCTGCAAGGGATTGTGCGCGGCGTACCACTGCGCGCGGCAGAAAATCTGTGTGCGGCGCACTGCGCGCGGTCAGATTTTCATGCATGGCGCACTGCGCGCGGCCACTGTTCATCGTCCCTGTCAGACAGGTCTGAGAACAAATCTCCATAATTTGTTTCTAGGTATTAAAGGAAAAGTCTTCTCGTTATTTTTCTTCAGTTCTTGAATTATTAGCGTTTATGGATGTTGGTAGGAAATTAATTCTTTAATTTCAAGAAAAGAGGAAGTCTATGATAAACTTTGGTGGATAGTTTTTATTATTATTATTATTATTATTATTATTATTATTTTTTATTTAGTGTTGCATTTTATGATCATTATTTTTTTGATAAATTTGTTCATTTCTTGATTCGAGATAATACAAGTCATTAAAAAGAAGTGAGAAGTGCCGAAAGCATTATTTATATAAGTCCATGCTTCCAGAAATTTGGCCATTGAACGATATAGGAGAATGTACAAGATGATCGAAGTTTAAATAAAAAAATATTATTTAAATTTAACAAGACGAGGAAAAAGATTAAAATTTTTATTATTCAAATCAAAATAAAGGAGAATGCACAATGAAGGAGAATACAGAAAAAAAATTGTTACGTACAAATAGATATGTAAAGGATTATAATATATAATATATTTTATTAGTGGAGATCGAGGATTTTTATTCAAATATGATAATATCTCCTTATTTATTTAAATATTAAGCTGAAGTAGAATTTAAACATAAATTTTAAATATTATAAAATAAATTTAATATTCAAATATTCTCTTAATTTTATATTATAGTCTAGATTTAATATTGCAAATTAAATATCAATATTTCTAACAAAATTAAAAAAGGTGTTGCACATGCATTATGTGTGTATATTTTAAAAAATTGTCATAAAAAAATAAAATTGTGTTGCACACGCGACGCATGTGCCTGACCACTAGCACCAACTTAATAAAAAAATAATAATTTTTTAAACTTTTATATTTCAAGGAAAGCAAGTTTTTGATTCTGTTGGCAATGGTTGCAGTGTCGACTGAGACAATTCTCAAGGACACAGTCAGTGAATATTTTTTTTTTTTACTAATCGATTTTATAGTATTTTTGTCTTTTTTGTGTGTGGAATACTTATAATACTTTTGGCGTATGATCCTCCTTCGATTTCTTCTAAAAGTATTTCACGCTGTGTCTAGGTCCCCCGTGCTAGCAAAGTTCGTACTTATCACTTAAAAACCCTAATCGTACCTATCATCATTTTCTCCGTATTTACTTTTGTATATCAGTTTCGTGAATTATTCACTCTATTTTTTTTTTGTGATTTTACCTAAATTTTTGTGTAAAATTGATACGTGTGGATAGAGAAAGCGGAGGAGATGAAATGTACAAAGAAATTTTGAGGGATGAGACCATGGCAAGAATCGAAGAGCTCGAAAAGACATCAAATATGTCATCTTCAATATACTAAACATGAATGTAATTTGCTTCTATTAGACCAATTGAAAGTGGTTGGTTGGTGTATATTAGAAGAATCATATGAAAGTGAAGTGGTTGATGTGTTTTTTTTTTTACTAATCGATTTTATAGTATTTTAAGCTCTTTTTTTTTCCTGAATACTTGCAATACTTTAGCGACTGATCCGGAAAGGTGTAATAAAATTAAAATGTAGATAAGATTGAATTCAAATTACAGATTTAATTACTTTACAGTAGTTATTTGTATTTACCCCCTCCCCACCCCCCCCCCCCCCCCCCTCCCCCCCCCCCCCTCCCAATTCTCAAAACTTAGGCATAATTTTTTGGGGAGGGTAATCACAATTACAATTAACATGTTATTAAGGAATGAAGGCTAAGACAATTTTTTTTTTTTTTAAATGGAGGGTAGTAGAGATAGGGGGGGGGGGGAGGTAAATTACAAATAACAAATATAGAAATCAAATAGGAATAAAAAATTATAGATTAAATAGGAATCAAAAATTTAATTCTTAATTTGATTACATATAGTACAAATAAGATTGAATTCAAAATTTTAATTCTTAATTTCATTATATAATACAACAAAATAAAAAAATTCAAACAGTATGAAGATTTGTCTTCTCTAGGAAATAGAAGAAAATACAACGTTCAACCAAACAGAAATATAAAAACAATAAAATGTCAAATATTATAAATATGCTTTTCTTCCATTCGTACCTCATATTTTTTGTTTCTCTATTTTTTCATTGTAAGATGAATATATAAACATAATTTTAGATTACATCAATTTAAATTAGAATTAATTATAAATTTTAACTTGTTTTAAATTGTAGATAAATTTGAATTATAATTATAGATTTAATTACTTTATAGTACTAATTTTGTATATGATAAGATTTTGAATTATAGATTGGACTAGAATCAAAATTTTACTTCTTGATTTGATTATATAATACAAAAAAAAAAAAATTTCCAAAAGAATAGGAAGATTTGTCTCCTGTTGGAAACTGAAAAAATTGCAATGCTCAACAAAATAGAAATATAAATACTAATAAAATTGAAAAATACTGTAGATAAGTTTTTTCTTTCTTTCATCCATTCATACCTACTTTTTTTTCTTGTATTTTTAATTGTAATATGAATATATAAGATAATTTTTTATTACATCAATTTAAATTAGAATAGATTATAATTTTTTTTTTTTACTTTTAAATTGTAGATAAGATTGAATTCAAATTATAATATGATAAATTTTTGAAGTATAACTAGAATCAAAAATTTTATGAAGATTTGTCTCATGTTGGAAAATGAAGCAAATGCAAAATGCAACATTCAACAAAATAAAAATATAAAACTAATAAAATTGAACAAAATTATAAATAAGTTTTCTTTCCTTTCATCCATTCATACCTAATGTTTCTTTTTCTTTTTTCTTTTTACTCCTAAGACGAAGATATAAAGATAATTTTATATTACATCTATTTAAATTAGAATATATTATATATTTTGTTCTCTTTTAAATTATACATAAGACTGAATTCAAATTATATATTTAATTACTTTATAGTACTAATTTTGAGTATGAAAAGATTTTAAATTATAGATTCTACTAGAATCAAAAATTTAATCACTAATTTGATTACATAATAGTATAGATATTTGGAGAGAAATCTTCCGTATATATTACAATTAATTAGAGAATGCTTCGGTATAGAAAGTCCCTATTATTTGGAGAAAAAAGTTTATGTTGTTAGCCTCATAGTTATCAATTTAAAATAGAGAAGGAGAAGATAGTCCATCCTAAAATAGAGGAGTATGTTACGATAATGTTAAGTTTTAAAATTACTAGGTGTAAATTATATTATTATCATTAAATAAATATGATTTAACTAATAATCTATATCATTCAAATACACCTGGTATTTTGATTATATAATAGTATAAATGCATAATTTCTCTCCTTAATCAACGATAAACCCATACCCTTAATTGTTCTGTTTTATTTAAAAAAAAACTAAACTTGGGCTTTGGGCCTGTAGCTATTAAAACAAAAACACAAACTATTTAGAAAAATATTTAGAACACATGCACATGTACAACCTAACCAACTATTCGATCAATTTTTCTGATATAACAACTAATAGTTGGTAGAAAGTATTTACACAATATTTTCTAAATATTATTAATGATGTGTTGTAATAAATGTACATTTTTAAGTACATTTTTTGGTTATGGCAGAAGTTGAAAGAATTTTTATTATTATTTCTTGAGTCCGGAATTCCTTTTTTGCTGTTGTTTCATTTCTCTCCATACTGCTTGTTATTGATTGGAGTATGTGATGGTACCATCTAATCCTTGATGGTCTACTGACCTATTAGATTATAGAGAAGTCTGTTATCAATAGTGAGGGATCGATTTTGACATTTTTCTTTAAAATTTTATTTCACATAAAAGTGCAGTGATGACCTCTTGAAGATTAAAGTAAGCTTATGTTTCTCTATAGAAGTATGATCTCCTTCTTCTTTTTTCATAAAAAACTGGGTTGAGAAGTCTACAATCAATGCGTGACTCAATCCAACAAAATCTCAAAATTTAACAACATGGATAATTTTATCCTTTTTACGTTAAGTGGTTAAATTATTACATAATAGACACTGAATATGATTTTATCAAAAATATCCTATCGAAAAAACTATTGTTTAAAATAAATTTGATTTTATGTTATATTATATTTGATACATAAAATGGTATTAACAATTGTAAAATACATTGCAAACGTGTGTGCAATGACACTACTATATATATATATATATAAAATCAAAAATATCCTATCGAAAAATACTATTTTTTAAAATAAATTTGATTTTATGTTATATTTAGTACATAAAATGGTATTAACAATTGTAAAATACGTTGCACACGTGTGTGCAATGACACTACTATATATATATATATATATATATATATATATATATATATATATATATATATATATATATATATATACCACGATCAAACGGATTGGACCGACACATGAATCAATTTTTCGGATTGGACTCATAAAGGAACTGGCTTGTGGGCTAAAGTAATTTATGCCACCCATCTTTGTAGGGAACTTTGGATGTCTTTCATTTTGGCTATTTGGCTTATTGTAGCACAAAGATGAATACACCTTCCTACAAGATCTTGTCCTTGCACCAAATCTCTACACTCTTAAGAGGAAGATGAAGATTGATGCTCCTTGGTTGCATGACTTTAAACCATAAGGCCATATAAGGTAGGTACGTCATACGTGTTCCCATTAATTGGTCTTTGAGGTCTTAGGATAAATCTTTTCTTGCTCATAGTTGCTTAAGCAAGAAATTTGAACCAACTCGTGGAGGGTTGATGTCCGATTGACAGCTAACCATAAAGTTTGGTCATAAGGAGGTATATCAATGTTCATGATGCTTCACAGTTGCCCGTTATGACAGGACCATGCTTGAAATTATGATGATTTTCTGTTGCAAAATGCATGTTGGTTTCTTTTCAAATGTACTAGATGCCTCTAGTAATAGGCAAATTACTGTTTGCCTAGTCTCTGCATAAATTATTCCAAAATATATTGGATTGGGCAATGCATATGACTATATGTGCATGTCTAGTAATATACTTAAGTCCATCCGAAGTTGTGTCATTTGATTGTATCAATTAGTTGGTTAGAGCATTCAATATATACCTTCTCTAATAACTGTTTGGTGAAGAAGTTTCTTACTTCTCCTTTTGGGTTCAATGAAGCTTGCCCATTAGGTGCATACTGCCCACAAGCAAAGCTAAATAAATCTACTGGTGTTTGCCGTAAGTTTATTTTGTTCTTCTCAGTTCCTTCTCATTTGTTTTTAACTATGGCACACCTTATGAGATAGTGTTAGAACATTTTTGCAGATACAATTACCAGCTACCTCCATGACAGCAGAATCTTACTTGCGGTGGTGCAGATATATGGGGTGATGTTGGAAAGAGTGGTGAAATGTTCTGCCCTGCAGGATACTATTGCCCTAGCACTATTGAGAAAATTCCTTGCAGTAGTGGGTATTGCTTTTATCCTATCTTCCGACTGTCTGTTTGCTTTCCACATCCTTCTTGCACTACATGTAATTTACGGGGACCCATTGTGATTACATTTCAGTTTTCTGCTGCATGGGTTTGTTTCCATTGTCAATAAATATCTTCATTGTGTTATCACTTGCAGGCATTATTGCAGGAAGGGTTCTACTTATCAATAAAGTAAGTTAAACTATAGCAAGAGAGGACCTTCTTACCATATTCTTGTTCCTATTATCTAGTAATTAATTGTTTATTGTGAAAACCAAAATACTTGTTTAGTTGACAAGCTATGTCAAATAAATGCGTTTCAATTAAGCCATTTTCATTCCAAGTCGGTCATCTTAGAGGGGGTCTACTTGCTTGTATTATTATGTGCATATGCCATACAAATGTATAAGTGTTATATTTGAACAATTACCGTACAAATGTATGTTAAACACCCTCCCAAATTTCAGTGGAGCGAGTGCAGCTGCTGCTGCTCTGTTGCTGGCCGGCCACGGTGTTGCTGGCCGGGGCACCCGCTCGGGCCTCGGCAAGAAGCCAGCTGCTTCCACTGCTATCGTCAATGTTGATGATGATGCTGTGAACATGTTGGCGGCGGGGGTCTGGTTCAGGAGATGGAGTTGAAGGGAAGGGGAGATGATGAAAATGGTGGTAATGTTGGTGAGATGAAGGAGAGGAGAGTGGGGAAGAGGATTGGAGAAGATGATTTTGGGGGGGGGGGGGGGGGGTGGCTATGACAGATAAAATAATTTTGAAATTCAAAATAATTCGAATTTCCTCATATACCAAATATAATATCCCTACTAATATAATGAGGCTTGGAAATGGCTCAAATTTGAGCCGTATAAGTTGTTTGTAAATCATCAATTAATTAATAAAAAAAATTAATATTACGTAAAAAATTTATTTGAAAGATAAATAAATATGTTATAAATAACGCCACGAGGAATTGAACCTAACTAACCAAGATGAATGCTTCCCACCTTAACCACATTAGTTATAAGAGGTGTTTGGCTATAATTAGATAATATTAAGTATGTAAACAATTAGTTAAAATTTATTTATTTTTTAATTACATGAGGATATCAATACGGCTTAGACTGCTAGCCGTTTTCAAGACTCTTTATAAAGAGCATAGATATATCCATAACAAATATAAATAAAATATATAACAAATCCTAATTAAAATATAAACATATATATAGCAAGTCTTAATTCAAATATATTTAAATATTTAAACTATTTTACAATAATATCAGAAAAATTTTATTTTACGTGCAACACACGTAAATTTACTAGTATTAATAATAAAAAACGGTTTAATAATTTTTTTTAGAAATACTTAATTGACTTACTAAGTACACTTTTATATATTATTAAATTATATATTAAAAAAATACATAATTTCAAGTGTTGTTACAGGCTGGATGTATAGTAGGAAATCCGATCAAAGCTCCACAATCTCTAACAAAACCAAATGTATCCTGCATTGATTCTCGGACTGTGAGGAGACAATTGATGCCGGAAACGAAGGACATGCTGAATGGTTTGTTATCGTGATCTGAAGGGGTTGATAAGCCATCTAATGGCCTGTTGCTATACAGGTTGGTTGCCAGATCGGTTTCCCTGGGTCGATTCTGGACATAAGCCTCGGTTTCTGTGGCGGTTGGCAGTAGTTTGGCAAGCTAACAGTCGTTGGTGGAGGTGTCAGCAGTGTTCATGAAGTTGAGGAAGGACTCAGGATCTCGGATTGTTGCGTTGAAACGGCAATGGGATGGTTGTGGAAGCGGGTCAGATCTGATGTAGATGAACCAATGGTGATGATGTTGGCGAAGAAGAAGATTATTACCATAGTGAAGGAATCCTATATCCTACCTTTGTAGTTTTCTTCTAGAGATACCATGTTTAGAATGGGGTCAAGTCAATGCGATAGTTTCATTATGTGGAGTGCATGTTGGTGATAATCTTGTTAGTTTGTTTAGATTGTTAGTTTGTTTAGATTGTTTAGTTGGTTTAGATTGTTAGTTGGTTTAGATTGATAAGTTGTTTGTTGAAACAACTTTGATATATCTTTTATTTAGTCTATCTCTTTACATCAAATGTTCAACTATATATAGCTACCATTTCATTCAATAAAGAATCACCAAGTTTATTCATCCTCCACAAAACTTGTGTCATGTTTCCTCGTTACTGGGCTATTTTACTACATTTGGTATCAGAGCTCGGGTTGAGGAACAGAGAAGCTATGGCAACCAACGACGAGCAAAGCCCCACGACGTCAACGTCATTCACCTTCAAGTACCCCATGCTGACACGGACCAACTACGCGGATTGGGCTCTCTTAATGAGAGTCAACATGCAGGCGCAAGGCCTGTGGGAGGCGATCGAATCCGGGAAAGCCGACTACCGCGACGACAGGATGGCCCTGTCCGTCATACTCCGTGCCGTGCCGCCAGAGATGCTGCGGACACTGGCAGTAAAAGACACTGCCAAGGAAGCATGGGACGCTGTGAAGATGATGCGGATGGGGGTCGAGTGCGTGCGCGAGGCCAAGGCGCAGAAATTGCGTGCTGACTTCGAATCAATGAAGTTCAAGGACGGCGAGTCCGTCGAGGACTTCGCGATGCGGCTCACGGGACTCGTCAGCGACCTGCAACTACTCGGCGACGAAATGGACGACGAGAAGGTAGTTAAAAAATTCCTTCGAGTCGTTCCATCCAAGTACACGCAAGTCGCCATCGCCATTGAGACTTTAGTGGATCTCAAGACGCTGTCAATTGAAGAGCTTACCGGTCGTCTTCTAGCCGTCGAGGAACGGTACGATCTTGGTAGCAACTCCGGCGACACAAGTAGCCGTCTTCTCCTCTCCGAAGAGGAGTGGCTCGCTCGCACGAAGCAGAGGAAGGAAGGCGACGCCTACTCCGACGGTGGCAAAAGTTATGGTCGTGGGCGCGGCAAGCCAAGAGGTCGTGGCCGCGGCAACACGAACTATGGCAACGGCAACGCGTCTGGTGGCACGCGCGACAAGAAGGGTAAGTGCCACAATTGTGGCATCTACGGCCACTGGGCGAAGGACTGCCGCAAGCCGAAGCGCGATGAGCGTGCCAATCTGACGCAAGTCGACGACGATGAACCAACACTGCTCATGGCCATGCTTCATGAGGAAAAAGTGCAGATCCATGAAGAAAATGTGCAACAAAGATTAATGGACTTCGAGATGGACATCCCTGATGCCAACGAACTCCAATGGCTGGAATCCAACTCCTTCCCCCCTGAAGACGAAGACGAGTACATAATCGAGGAGGAAGAAGAAGCCACATCAGAAGAATTCCCAGCGAATCCGAAGGATCAATCAGATCCTAGGAAGCGAGCTCGATTGGACCTTCTGGAGGAGAAGGGGGGTCCAGAACTTTCTGGAAGGATCAAGAGGAGAGAGTTGCCGCCGGCGGAGGACGACGACGAGGAGTGGCTTCGCCGCTTGCCAGCGAAAGAACCGGCGGATGACGTGCTGCCGGAAGCTGATGCTCCGGTGCCGGAAGTCGAAGAGGACTTGGAGGAGAACATCGGGGTTTCTCCTGTGGTTGAGAGTAAAGACGAACCGCTGGTGGAGGCTGGGAACTCTGTTCCTGAAGCAGAGGCGATGGAGTCGAAAGCTATCGATTCTGTGGCTGATGGCAGAGAAGTGGAGAAAGAGGGTGTTGCTGAAGTTTCCGGTTCAGATCAACCTTTAGAACCGGTGGCTGTTAGGGCTCATGAGAACATTCTTGATGAGGCTGCACGGGAGTTCTACTCGGGCTACGCGGACAGGGCCGGTTTCTGGGTCCGGAACAGTAAGTCGTTCACCTCGCGGGTCGATGAAGCGGTGATCATGAGACGGTTCGTGTGCTCCAAGCAGGGGCAGCCCACGAGGAAGGACCCCTTCGACCTCTCCAAGAAGCGCCGCAACCGGGTGTCCTCTCGGGAGGGCTATAAGGCCATGCTCCAGGTCAATCGTCGTGAGAATGGGCAGTGGGCTGTCTCAAGATGCGTTCTTGAGCATTGCCACACTCTTGGAATAATCCCTAAACCTTCCACTGCTTCCCAGAAGAAGTTGAAGAAACCATGGGAGCTCGTTGTGCCAACTTGTGTTATTGAGCCTCAGCATAGTGATCTTGGTGCTGGAGGAGGTGTAGCTCAAAGCTTGTTGGAGTACTTCAAGAAACTGCAAGCAGACAATCCTGCATTCTTTTATGCGATTCAGCTTGATAGAAACAATTGCGTGGCTAACGTGTTTTGGGCTGATGTCAAGGCGAAGATGGCTTATAGTTACTTTGGTGACACTGTAGTATTTGACATGACCTGCAAGAAGAACAAAAGGGTTGTTCCTTTTGCTACTTTCACTGGTGTGAACCATCATCGACAGGTCACTGTGTTCGAGTGTGCTTTCATGACGGACGAGAGTGAAGCTTCTTTTGCTTGGTTGTTTGAGACATGGCTTGTTTTGATGAGCGGACGACAACCAGTTTCATTCACCATTCACCATGGCGTGGAATGAGGCAATGTCTATGGCTGCTGCCAATGTGCGGCACAGGTTTTGCAAGAGGGATGCCTTCAGCAAATGCAAGGAGAGGTTGTCTGATGTATATTCGTTACATTCTCCATTTAAAGCAGAGTTTAAGAAATGTGTGAATGAATCTGAAAGTGTTGAAGAGTTTGAGTCATGTTGGAAGCTGCTGCTTGAGAGATACAGCTTAGAAGAAGATCCGGATGCAGAAAGTGAAGCATTGACGTAACAAGATTAAGGGAGTGATTGTTGGTGATAATCTTGTTAGTTTGTTTAGATTGTTAGTTTGTTTAGATTGTTTAGTTGGTTTAGATTGTTAGTTGGTTTAGATTGATAAGTTGTTTGTTGAAACAACTTTGATATATCTTTTATTTAGTCTATCTCTTTACATCAAATGTTCAACTATATATAGCTACCATTTCATTCAATAAAGAATCACCAAGTTTATTCATCCTCCACAAAACTTGTGTCCTGTTTCCTCGTTACTGGGCTATTTTACTACAGTGCATACTTACAAGAGGGCGAGCCTCCCACTTCAGTCCCTATCGAATGTGGAACTAAAGGAGTAGAAGGGGATACTTTATGGACATTCAATAACAACTCTAACTATACTAACAAGCTATATGCCCAGAATTCCAACTTTCCATCTAGTACTCCAGAATAATAGATGACCAGTTTTACCATCTCCTTCTATCACACTCATAGTACTAATCCATTTGAGCATTGCACAGTATGTTGTTACTAAAATTGACCGGTACTAAACCAATATTACACATATGTTCAGGGGCATCTGAGTCTATATCTTTAATTAACTTCTGATTATAACTCTAGTGCTTCCTTAGTAGATAGTTAGCATCCATTTTTGCCTCTCTGTTTCTCTTTAATTTTGGAATATTGATTAGAATTGGTATGTATTTGCAGAGTGCTTTCGGAAGAGCTCGTGCAAGCCAAATTCTACTAATCAAAATATCACTCTATTTTGTGCTTTATTGATGGTAAAAGACTTTACAGCTATTATCTACTATTTTTCAGTTTATTTTGCATATATACAGCCCTAAAAAATTCTAGTGCAGCACACCCACTCACATACACACAGACACACACACAAATATATTTGACATAACTTGAACATTAGTGAATTTGTCCTCATCTTTTTGCTAATATAATTTTTATTTTTTCTGAAATCGGATTAATTGCAAGTTTAATCCAATTAATCGGGTGGTTTAAATCGAAATTTCCATGTGGCTGTGTACTTGCAATTAATCGGCTATGTAATTATTTGACAAACAACCCTGGACCTAGTGGGTACTGAAAACACACTTAACGTAAATTTGGATTTTACTAATATACTGTTTCTAAGTCTGGATCAGTCTTCTCCTTTTGTATGACTGAACATCTCGAAGTCAGAGAAATAAGAAGGTTGCTGAGAGAGAGGCTCTACTCAAGTGGCATACTTTGTTCAGGTGGTTTGAGTATATATATATATATATATATATATATATATATATATATATACAAACTTATACAGGAGAACCTTTCTCATAGATGTGTACCAAATGTTGGTAAAGTGGACTATGTAGACTCTCATAACACAAACTCACTAGATTTAACACAAATTCACTAAATCTAATACAACCTCACGCGAGCATGTGCAACATGTCTGACTTGTTACATAAATTAGAAATAAAAACTTAGTAGAGGTAAACAACATAGTATATGTCACGCCCCGACCCCCGCGAGGGGCCGCTCGCCCGGACCGCCGCCTACTGTAGCTGATCAAACAAGTCATCTATCCGTGGCAGAGGATACTTGTTCCTGATAGTGACCTTGTTCAGTTCCCTGTAATCGATGCAGAGGCGTAGCGTTCCGTCATTCTTCCCCACGAAGAGCACAGGCGCGCCCCAAGGAGACACGCTCGGACGGACGAACCCACGATCTAGTAACTCTTGAAGCTGGCACTTTAACTCTTTTAGTTCAGCAGGGGCCATTATGTACGGAGGTTTAGAGATTGGCTGTGTATTCGGGAAGGTGTCTATGGTGAATTCTATCTCTCGGTCTGGTGGCATGCCGGGTAGTTCGCTCGGAAACACATCGGGAAACTCCGCCTCAACGGAAGTAGACTCGACGTTTGTGTAGTCCTG
The DNA here is from genome assembly GCA_036927795.1 of Iris macrosiphon. Taxonomy (NCBI): domain Eukaryota; kingdom Viridiplantae; phylum Streptophyta; class Magnoliopsida; order Asparagales; family Iridaceae; genus Iris; species Iris macrosiphon. The sequence goes on along the minus strand of JAYESA010000032.1, from coordinate 81,630 downwards.
CCGTGTGTCCCGAACCGACGCTAGGAATCCCTCGCAGCCTGAGTGTAGCATTCGCCGAGCAGATATTACAGAAATCACCATACAGGTCCTGGTCGCATCAGTTGCCGGACTACTCGTGTAGCAGAATTCGGCTTCTCCAGGCAGGCGGAAAATAACTCGTTTCTCTGCACACTCTATAGTTGCCGCGCAGGCGCCAAGCCAATCCATTCCCAAAATAATGTCGTAGTCCCGAACATCTAGAACTAAAACATCGAGCGATAGCTTCCTTCCTCCAATACAGATGTAGCCACCTTGGCATACTGAACGGACATGTATTTCGTGCCAGAGGGGGTGCTAACACTTAAATCTAAATGCAACGGAGTCATTTCTATATTGTTCTCCGCAGCAAAGTTTGTAGATATAAAGCTATGCGTTGCACCAGAATCAAATAGTACACGAGCAGGTATGTTATTGTAAAGTAAAGTACCTGACACCACGGTGTCTGAAGCTAGAGCTTCTTCCTGTGTCATGGTATAGACCCGGCCTTGAGCTTGACGACGCTCTTGCTGAGGCGCCGCTCAATTGGCCTGGTTTGCAGCAACCTGATTTTGTTGTTGAGGTGGGAGGAGCGGACAGTTGCTAATCTGGTGGGTTGGATCGCCGCAACGGAGGCAGGTGCCGAACCTCTTGCGACAGTCGTTTTCGGTGTGCCCCCTTTTGTTGCAGAAAGTACAACGTTGCCCCTGATTTTCTCTTTGACGCCCGCCGTGATTTGGATGCTTTGCAGCGTTGTTTTCTCTATCGTTGCTTTGGCGTTTGTGATTGGAGGTTTGCACAGCACCGGCAGGAACGTGAGGATACTACGGTTCAAGAGAGAGGGCATGGTTAAGGACTTCCCGCATTGTCTGGTACTGTGGAACGACTACGTACGCGTGGATAGCAGGACGTAGACCACCTTCGAATCGTCTGGCTCGACTCGCTGCATCGGGTAGATAGGAACTGGCAAACTTAGCAAGCTTGTTGAACTCAGCAGAATATTGCTTAACTGTCATGCTGTCCTGCCGTAGTTGTACAAACTCGTTTTCCTTCTGACATCGTACGGGCGGGGGTATGAATTCCTCCTCAAACGTGCCACGGAAGGTGGCCCATGCTATCGCTTCCCCTCCATCATCAACAGGAAGAGATCGTCGATGCACGTCCTACCAATCGTGCGCATTGAGGCGAAGCTGCAGTTGAGCACATGCGACGCGCTTTTCTTCACGTACTTCTAGGAGGGAGAAATGGTCTTCAAGTTCGACCAACCAATCTAGAGCCACTATCGGATCCTCAGTCCCTTTAAATGTTGTGTTGCAGACTTTCTTGAAGTCGCCAAAGTCGAAGGCAGTCACTTCCCTCGTCCTTGGTGTTGGCGGTGTTTCGACTTCAAGCACTGGTTGCTCCACCGGAGTCGCTGCTGTTGCCGCGGACTGGTTGGAGGCCAAAGTCTGCACGATCTGCTGCAGGGTATCTACCTGCTTTTGCTGGACTGAGAATCGTACCTTTATATGGTCTTGAAACTTGAGTTGCCTCTCCTCCGCTCGCTGTTCAGCCCGTTCATAACGAGCTTCATCCCTTTGTCGGTTAGCTTCTAACATCCGCATCATTTGCTGAAGCAGATCGGCTCGAGACATGCCCCGTTGGCTCCGAGAGCTTCCTGAAGTGCCAGAGCTGCTCTCTTGAGCCTGTGTCTCGTCCGGTGCTAGCGCTGAGGATTGTGCTGGAGCCGTTCCTTCAAAAGAAGGTAAATTACATCAGGAGCATAATGTATTATGGACTTATTGCATGAACGTATCTCATTTTGGCCTAACGAGTTCAAGAGTTCCTTTATGCAAGGCATTCGTTCCATATATTATGCCCCCATATACGATAACATCTCAGGGCACAATCGAAACCAGGATTCCGGGTCTTAGGGACTGTGGCACGCCTATCGCTCTCTCGGACGATCCAGTACCTGCAAGCAAGTAAACTGTTGGTGGGTCAACACTTTTATAAGTACTGGTGAGATGAAACTACTGAACAGAAGCAAGCATTCACTAAAACCAACACTAAGTAATCATGTTATAAAACATTATATTACTAGTGATCTTTCTAGTTTTACCTATGTTCATTTCATGCAGTTCATAGCAGAGTCATATTACATTGTTTTTGGAAACATCTTTGGAAACAGAGTTTCATATGCAATAAGCAAGCAAGACAAGCCGATGTTCCGTTTCAGGGTGTGCGCAGCGTGTCTCGTGCGACTCGAGAGTCAAATGCACAGCTAGACACACATGCACAATCTTAGGGGCAGTCCTCTATCCAAGCCAACACAATGACTTAGCTATATGCAGGGCGGTCCCCGAGTATCTCAGGATCGGCAGCTGGTTGTACAACATACCAATGACTCATTCATCTGATGCTAATGGCAGCTGTGACCCTTGGTGGCTATTGACGCATGCAGTTCAGCTCTCCACCAAAAGCCATTGTCCGACCGATGCGAATGCATGGAACACTATCAAATAAATTCTAGTATGCAGACGAGACGAACCATCAGAATAATTATCGTTGTTGCGGGGCAATCCGACTTATCACTTGAACACATTCAGGCACAATATGGTTCTCTCGAAGCATAGACGATAGTGAACATGTTCATGCACTCTTAGACAAGCGTTTCAGGATTCTCGTTAAGCAGACTTATCGTTTCAAAGACAACTAGGTGAGTTCGTTCATTAACATGCAAGGCAGGTTCTACCATTCTCTTATGAAAATATTGCAAGCAAAAACTTGGATTATTATTAAGGCGTGCAAGAATCAGAGAACGAAATTCTGCCCACTCATCTGATACATAATGCCGACGTGGAGCGGGGCATTACATTATAACCAGTAGCATCAACAGTAAACATTGTAGTAAAGGTCGACACACAAGGACACACGATTAGAAATGGTAAACAATTTGAAGACTGCAGGCGGATGATAGAGATTGATGGTATAATACATGGTAAACACTCTCCCTCAAGTTGACAACCCTTATCGTATGAACAAGGGATGCTATTTGCGCAAGGATATAAATACCTTTTCCCATGTAGATTGAAGCCTACTATTAGGCCTCCAAGATCTTCTCTTTGGCTCGTCCCACGACCAACGATCGGAAGGGAACTACCACTTGGAGTACCCTTCTCTTTCCACCACAAACAAGCAGTAGAATATGAATAAAAGAGAGAAATGAGCGTCAACCACTCAAGCATGAGAATATGAATGAGAGAGAGAGAGAGAGAGAGAGTCAACTAGGGGTGAGCATTAATACAGAAAATCGAACTGAACCGAACCAAATAAGAGATTCGGTTTGGTTTAAAAAAAATCGGTTTGGCTTCTGTTTCGAAAATACTAATTTTTTAATTCGGTTATGGGTTTCGGTTTCGGCCAAAAATCGAATAAGACTTATACAATTATGTAGATACTCTCAATTCTATGCATATTTTATGGTTTAAAAAATGTATATTTGTGTGTATATTTTGAAAACAACAATTCAATATATTTTGAAAACAATAATTAAATGTATGTGTTTTGAAGTCCAACTTTGGTAACTAACAATTAGTTCAATTTTGGGCCCAACTTTGAAATACAACAATTGTATGTATAAAAATTATATTTTTTAATATTATTTAATCACAATTTCAACTTTGGACGATATAATTATTACAGGGGATGATGAGCAGGAGATTGCCCGACTCAAGGGGAAGCTTGACAAGGAGTTCGAGGTGAAGGACCTTGGCCTTCTTCGGTACTTCCATGGGATTGAGATTGCTCGAGAAGTAAAGAGGATTATTTTTTTCTCAGAGGAAGTATGCGCTGGACCTTCTCACAGAGACATGGATGTTGGGATGCAAACCTGCAGCGATGCCGATCAGTCAAAGGTTCAAGCTGGGTGCTGAGGCTGGAGAACCAATTGACATGACAGATACCAGAAACTGGTTGGCAAACTGATCTATTTGAGCCACACACGTCCTGATATCTGCTTTGCAGTGAGTGTGGTGAGCCGCTACATGCATGACCCAAGGAAGGGTCATATGGACGCAGTGTACCAAATTCTGAGATACTTGAAGGGTGCCCCCGGAAAGGGGATGATATTCAGGAAGAATGATTACGTGAGCATCGAGGGCTACTGTGACTCTGACTGGACTAGCTGTGCTGATGACAGGTCTACCTCGGACTATTGCATATTTGTAGGAGGCAACTTGGTCTCTTGGAGGAGGAAGAAGCAGCCAGTGGTGGCCAGATCGACAGCTGAAGCGGAGTACAGAACTATGGCCTTGGGAGTTGCAGAGCTGCTATGGCTGAAGAGTATGCTGGTGGAGCTAAAGCTGGATCAAGGAGCCAAGATGAAGCTGTGGTATGACAACCAGTCAGCCATCAGTATCGCCAACAATCCAGTGCAGCATGACAGGACCAAACACATCGAGATCGATAGGTTCTTCATCAAGGAGAAGTTGGACAGTGGACTACTGGAGCTAGGCCACATTCCAACCAAGGATCAGGTAGCAGACAGTCTGGCCAAGGAACTTAGCTCTGTAGATATGATTAGAGAATGTGACAAGATGGATTTAGTGAATATCTTTCGTTCATCTTGAGGAGGAGTGTTGCTATATTAGAATGTATTAGTGAATTTTATGTAAGATGGAGGGTTGTATGGCTATATATATATATATATATATATATATATATATTGCCAAGAGATTATTAATAAAAAAAGTATAGAACTCCAAAATATTCTACATAATCTACCCTGAATTCAATTGTGATTTTATGATTTGCTAGATTTATTTAGTGAAATATTATTGATAATCATCATTCTCAGTTATCTTCCCTTAAATATTAATTCGTTGGTATTTATATTTGTCAGCATACTTGAACTTGTTTTTTTTACATGCTAAATTCAACAGACATGTCAAAGGCGGACAAAGTCCTAGTCGTGGAGAGAGTTATTTGAGTCTTTAGGACTACAACCGATACGGGATTCCTTAGTCGGTACAGTGGAGCAACGTGGAATATCTGGAGGGCAGAGGAAACGGATAAATGTTGGGATGGAAATGGTTATGGAACCCTCACTATTGCTATAGATGAACCAACATCTGGTTTGGATAGTTCTTCATCTCAGCTGCTTCTAAGAGCTCTTCGACGTGAGGCACTGGAAGGGGTAAACATCTGTATGGTGGTTCACCAACCCAGGTTAGTTTACGTTGACGAGAATGTGAGCAATTTGAAAGCATAGTTTATATTTTTCTACACTTTCCTCGTCATTGATATTTTGATATTTCACGAGTAACATTTGTTTATAGTCTCAACATATCATCTAGTTTACAAGGAACTTAGGTATTAGTGGTATAAATTTGGATGCCTTTTCCTTGACGCCACCACTGTATTTGTGACCGACTAATCATTGATAGAGCCATTTGCTCTGGTGCGAGTACTTTTTGAAGTTTCAATATAGTATCAACAAGTAGCTGTTTGCTTAGATTCTGCTGCCGGAGTGCAACAGAATTTGCTGAGTACAGCAGCTGCTGGGTGTAGCAGCACGTGCAGCACCACTGGCAATAACTATGGTGTAGACTCAGATGATAAGTATTATGGAATTGGTTCTGACCAACCATTATATGCAGCCAGGACGGATAAAATAATTTGGACACAGGTTATCAATGACAGGTGCATATGGGGTGGTGGCAGCGTGACACAAGATTGGTTGCAACCTGATCACTAGATGGACTACTACTTGCTAAAGCCTGCAAGTAAGATATGTTTACCTGATCACTAGATGGACTACTACTTGCTAAAGCCTGCAAGTAAGATATGTTTTGCGTCTCTTTGCTTGTTAGTGCTGCAAGGAATGTGTCTCCACTTGCAGCCATGTTGAACCCAAGGCAACAACAAGCATGGAAAGGCAGGCTGGATAACCAACTAACTGCAGGCTGGATAACCATAACCGTCCCAAGCTGCTTCCCATTTAATTTTTTCATATTAAGCATATCAATATTGGGAAAAAGGGAGAGCATTAGCTGAAAGTAACAGCTCAGAAGGCAATAATAAGTCTCAACTCTTAAGTTGTGACACAACAAAGAAACATAATTTTGAAACAAACTCCCGTTTATTTTCTCTCACAACAACCACACCCCCTCCCCTCGACAACTACTGTTAAGAATAGTGCTTTAGTGATGATATTTATCCTTTTGTATCTTTTAGTTCTTTCACCTTTTGTGCTTGCCTTAGTCCCACATTGTCTAGACTTGCTAGCCTTCTGCGTATCCTTTCCTATATATAATTGTCCTAGAGCCTAACGGAAAATATCCTTGATTTGGATTTTCCAAATCCATCTCTCTATTCTAAGTTCTAACACAGACACAAACATCCAGTAGCTAAAACACATGCCTTTGTCTGGGATCAGGTTGGTATTTGACCAAAGATTTGTTCGATAGTGTAGATTCCTATTTGAAGTTGTGCTTTAGTGCCAGTCTATTTAAAATCCATTATTCCTGTTTGTAAAATCTCCTCTACAATCCGTAATGCCTACCATTAATCACAATAGCAAGGTTCGATGAGGTAATGAATATTTACAATTCTATCAGGAAAATGATGCATGAAGTATAGTAACCAGCAGTATCCAAACTCATTGTTGCAGTTTTGGGATGTCTTGCACTGATAATCAATTATCCAAGAATTAACATGCAACTCTATAATTATTGTTAGAGCTGCTATTGATATAGTCCCAGACCTATAGCCTAATAGATTCATTGATTCCTATGTTCTAATATTTATAGCTTAATTCATAGTTAGGCATTTACATAGCATGTATCATCATTTTTCTTCATCTTCAGCTATGCATTGTTCAAGATGTTCGATGGTTTGATACTTCTAGCAAAAAGAGGCGTAACTGTATATCATGGATCAGTGAAGAAAGTCGATGAATACTTTGCAGACCTGGGGATTAATGTTCCAGAGCGTGTGAATCCTCCAGACTACTTCATCGATATTTTAGAGGGTATAGTAAAGCCACCAGGTGTAAATGTCAAGAAGTTGCCCCTCAAATGGATGCAGCATAACGGGTACGACATACCACAGGATATGCTGCAACTTCTTGGTGAAGGGGATGCATCAGCAAGGGGTGGTGAATCTTCTTCTGGGGGAATCCTGTTGATCCATCTGTCGCTGGTGAAGTTTGGGGCAATGTGATGGATGCTTTTGAGCTAGAGAAAGATAATTTACAAAATGATTTTTCAAAATCCAAAGATTTGTCCAACCGCAGAACTCCTGGCATTCTTCGTCAATATAAGTACTTTTTGGGAAGGTAAATTTATTGTGGTAGTTATATGCTCGCTTGTTGTAGTTCTAACTTTTTGCAGAAACAGTCTTCTACTAGAAATTAGACATTGATTTAATATCTTGAACTCATGACAATTGAACTTTTCATCTTAGGGTTGGTAAGCAGCGGTTGCAAGAAGCTAGAATACAGGGAGTTGATTATCTTATCTTAGGTCTTGCTGGAGTCTGTTTAGGAACGCTTGCTAAAGTGAGTGACGAAACATTCGGGGCGCTTGGTTACACATACACCATTATTGTTGTTTGTAAGTCAAATTCTGTTTAAACTTTTCTTCTATTTTTATGAGTCCATTTTTGTTCACCCACCAAAACTAGGATGTTAATTTGTTCACCATCCAATCAAGTGTTACCACGTGTCAAAATAGAAGTCAAAACTACTTTGACTGATCACAAAACTACTTCCAAAGTGGTTTTAGGTTGTATAAAAATGTGATGTGGAAACATTTGATTGGAGGGTGAACATACACCATAGTTTTGGTGGGTGAACAAAAATGAACTCCTACTTATATATCATCATTGTCATTGTCGTTATGGTTGTCATTGTCGTTATGGTTGTTTGCTGAAAGCTCTTCCATATCCATGACTATTCACATACGCCACATGGTCTTTTGTCTGTTTGATTAAGATCACAAAATGCGTATGATTGGTGTTAAAATAAAACCTTCACCAATACTCTAGAGTTCGGGTGCAAGTGATAGGGACTTTAACATTGTATCAGAGCAACCCATGTTCGGACGGACATTTTAAGTGGATTAAAAAAAATACATAATGCTGCATGAATCCATCTCTCGGTAAATGAAAAAAGCCTTCGACCTGTAAGCATAGTTTGCAGTATCGGCCGATACCGATATGATTTGGCATGTACCGATCCGATACCGACCGATACCCGATCCTAACCGATACTGACATTAGAGGTATTTTTTTCGGTCAATTCAACAAAGAAAATTAAATGAAAAAGACCAATTAGTATGGCTGTAAAAACATAGTAAGGTTATAAAAGCATATAAAAGAGGAAAACGTATCTATCGCATGTAAATCAATCGACTAGGGTGACTACTATCTCATTCAATTTCAAAAATACTAAGAAACAACAGTGAAAATACTTTTATGTATATATGTATAAAATATATTTTCTAAAATGTTAATAATTTACTAATAGTTATTTGCTTTCAGATACCAAAAAAATCCGATACTTCGATCCAAAACCGTTGATACTACCGATACCGTCGATCCTGATACTCACAGGAATGGTCTGATTCCGATACCGATACTTTGAACCTTAGACTGTAAGGACATGTTAAAATAAAAAAAGATATTAACCTTCATCCCTCACCAACACACTGGAGTTCTGGTGCAAGTAGCAAGGACTTTTAACACTTGAAATCATTTTCTGTACTCTCTATTGACATCACTTAAGAATAGAATCTCTCATAAAGTAGGAATTGTTGAGACTTCTAATTTATATTTACTTTTCTTCTAGATCATCTTAACCTTGTAAAAGTTCAACTGAATGGTAGAATTCAGCAATATAAAAAATAATACTTGGGCTGTCGTTTAAGAAATAGACAATCTCTCGTCATATTTTACTTGTAGGAAATGAATAATTGCAGCGTTTTTGCTTCTCCGGTCTTAATTTGATTTCTGAGTGAAAACCATTCTGTTTCTTTGCAGCTCTCTTGTGCAAGATTGGAGCTTTGAGATCATTTTCACTTGAAAAGTTGCTGTATTGGAGAGAGAGAGAGAGAGAGCATCTGGAATGAGTTCGCTTGCTTATTTTCTTTCGAGGGACACCATTGATCATTTTAATACAGTCATCAAGCCAATAGTTTACCTTTCAATGTTCTATTTCTTCAACAATCCAAGGTCATCAATAACTGACAACTACATCATTTTGCTCGCACTGGTATACTGTGCGACTGGTATTGGTTATGCTTTTGCCATCTTCTTCCAAACAGGATCTGCCCAATTGGTGCGCTTTGAATATCTAAAAATCCTTTCATCAAAATTTATAAGCTAAAGTGCATCCTTTTCTAACTGCACTGTAATATATGTTTTGCAGTGGTCCGCACTTCTGCCTGTTATCTCAACATTAATAGCAACGCAGCCTAGTAACTCAAAAGTGGTTGAAAAATCTATGCTACACAAAGTGGGCATTGGAGGCATTTGTGATTCAAATGCAAAAAGGTATGACATATTGAATTTGTTTCTGCATGTCCATATTTCCAGATATTCAAAGTGACCATCACTTAGAGAGTAAATGTAATCATGCAAATAGAGCTAGATCGCGAACACATGCATGCATTCATCGCACATTTGTACTGAAAAATGTAAATGTTACACACCTCTCTATGTAGAAATGAGTTAAAATTAACAAGGTTGTTGAAATTGTTAGCAATGTCTCACATCCTGGCAACAGAAATTGTGAGGATCAAAGGAGTGATAAGGAGATCTAAAAATCTTGGAGTGATAAGGTTGTGAATCCTCACAATGATTTCAAAAAAAAAAAAAAAAACAATGGAGAGAAATAGAATGATCAAGAAGACTTGGGGGCAACAAATTCAAACCAAAAGTTAGTTCAATAAGATGAGAATATCTTGCATGCAAACAACAGAATCAATTCAGTTTCCTCATTGGATAAAACAGTCAAAACAGAAAGCTTCTAGAGAGTTGTTAGTTTGTTAGTTGTTGTTTTGATTTGTTGTTATTTTTGTTAGCTAGTTGGATACTCTGTTGGTTGTGGTGGTTAAATTTCTCTAAATAGGAACCCATATGTAACATTCGGGATCAACAAAGAAAATATACACAGCCACTTTTATCCAATCCAAAGTTCTTTGTTGTGTGTTTCAATTTTTTCTCTGAAATGAGTTCAAATTGCTTATGACCCAACTTTTTTTTGTTTAGAAATGGTAAGTCTACATACTACTTCCCGGCTTAAGTTTGGGACATTTTATTATGTCAAACACCACCCCCCCCCCCCCCCCCCCCCCCTTTCCGAGTTTTTTAATGTTTTGAAGCCATGACCGCTTGAGAGTATATATATATATATATATATATATATATATATATATATATATATATATATAGGGTAATGGTATAAAATCAACCGGGTGGTTTCATATTATGGAACCAACCTATATTACATAGGTTGGATTAGAATTGAATATGTGAGATTAAAAGGTGTGGACCCTACCACATTTTAATCTCAACCACTCAATTCAAATCCAACCCATATAACATAGGGTAGTTTCATATTATGAAACCACGAGGGTGGTTTTAGATCATTTCTGTATATATATATATATATATATATATATATATATATATATATATATATATATATATATATAAAGAGAGTGTCACGACCCGCACCCGGAATTTGGACACGAGTGCGTGGGTACGTCCAGCCTACGCCGCAGCATCGGTGGTATAACACTGTCTAGGTCAATACTCTATCTAATCAATCTCACACGAATATCCAACTCCATAAGGAGACACAGATATCACCATATAATATGGAATACTCAATCACGGAAAATAAAGCACGATAAGATATCGAAGAAAATAAACGAAATACAAGACAAGTCTAACAACAATAAATAGTTTGACCTTCAATCAATTAATAACATCCAAATCTTCAAGTATGCCGGAAATAAGTCCTCTAAGTCAGTCTAGAAAAAATATCCAGTCAGGATTGGAGCGAAGTACAAGCACTAACAACAGTTTCATGTATATTGACAAAAAACTATAATGCAGTGTAAAGAAATACAAGATGGATATAAATACTGGCTATAAGAAATACTGGAATAATGGAGTACTGGAATAAAGGAATACTGGAATAATAAAGTACTGGAGCATATGTCATCATCAATGTACATCTAGCAATGAACAGGAATACAAGTGCATGCTAGAACAATGAACTAGAATATAAGTAAACGCTAGAACAATAACCAGAACATGTAGAGATGCTAGATCAAGACTAGAGATACATGTATAGACTATCTAGCTAAGTGTGTGAAACATTAGCATATCATGTGATCGGCTTGGGACTGATCAAGCTTGCTATGTATGACTAGCTATGATTCATGTAAGGTCAGGCTAACCATCCGGATAGCTATGATGCAAGCAATAGTCAGGCTAATCATACATAACAGGCTATGAGGCATGTAATGGTCAGGCTGCACCGACGTGAGGTGTGGGTGAGCTATGATTCATGTAGAGTTGGGTATGATCACATAATCTACTAATATTTTTCCGTTTTCCCAGCTAGCACGATGGATCCCAATCACGACTCCTCGTGACAGGTCTCGATGATGCCAGTCTCGTGTATACAATAGTGTCAGAATCATGTACGCTATACAACTAGAATTATAGAGATAATCAACATAATGGAAACTGTCAGAGAATGTACTCGTCTGTGGTCCTTAGCTGGCAATATCAATGTCCTGATTCCAAAGTATCGTCTGAATGATCCAACAGTCCTATAGACATCATTAAATAATATACAATATTGCATCAGACATTACACTTACACATACACAAACACAAATACTCTGAACTCAGGGCTACACTGGGTATGTCACTGGTCAACTAGGGTCAAGTGCGTGTCTAATTGCGCGAGTGTCGCGTCTGTAGTTGCTGTGCATAACAGACAGTCAATGATACAGGTCTTGCCAGTATGTCGGTGTACATATGGCAGTCTGCTAACATATTACATGGTCACAAGTCAATGTAAATACGGGATATCCGTAATTACACTCGGGTCACCTAGTACATATATAATTATACATATTGTTATCTAGTAATAACATTAATACTCATAATATATATATACACTAATTAAATACATATGCAATATATATATTGTATATACACTAATTGAATTCATATATATATATATATATATATATATATATATATATATATATATATATATATGAATTCAATTAGTGTATATACAATATATATATTGCATATGTATTTAATTAGTGTATATACCAATTATACATATTAACATATACTAAATACCTATACTAATACATACATACTAACATATACCATTGAATACGTATGCTACATATATATATATATATATATATATATATATATATATATATATATATGTATATGTATATATATATATCAAATACGTACATACTAAATACATATACTAAATGAACAATATACGCATACGCGTACGTATGTGTACACAACAATTCACAAGAGGAAATACTCCTTACCTTGGCCTCGGCGTGCACGAGAGCGACGATGACGATGATGACGACGATGTTGACGACGACGGCGATGGTGTTGATGACGACGATGTCAACGATGATGACGACGAGGGCGATGGTGTTGATGACGACGACGACGATGACAATGATGACGATGGTGGTTATGATGGTGAACAGGGATGGCCGGAGTCCGGCGAGGGGAGAGGAGGTCGAGGGGAGAACGGCGAGGGGGAGAGCTGTTGGGCGGTGGTGGTGGCTGGGAGCAGTGGTGGTTGGCCGGAGTTAATGGTGGTGGTGATTATGATGATGATGGAGAGGAGAATCCGGCGGGATGAGTCGTGTGCTCCGGTCGGCTGGGCGAGTTCGAGGAGAGGCGGGGAGCTCCGGGCGGTCGGGATCAGCTTCAGGCAGGTCGGGTCGAGGCTCCGGTCGTCGAGGGCGGCGGGTTGTTGTGTGGAGTCAACGAGGGCGGCGGAGGACAGTAAGTAGTCGACGAGGGAGATGGGCCGGATGGGTCGGGGTGCTGCTCGACGTTGAGGCTGGGATGGCAACGGGTTGAAGGGAACGGTGAGGCGGAGGAGAAGAAGAGGAGGTCGGGGTGGTTCGGTTCAGTGGCGGAGGAGGCGGCGGGCTATCAGAGGTGGCGAGCTCCGACGAGGGGTTCGGGATGGGGATGAAGATGAAGGAACAGGGAAAATAGGTGTATGTCTGTAAACCCCCTGAATTTTTAAATTATTAAATCTTAGATTTTTTCCAATTTTCTGGAATTTTCTGGGAATTTTCTGTAATTAAAATCAAGGTTTTCAATTAATAAATAATTTTTAAATGTTAATGAATAATATTAAAATATTATGAAAATAATATTTTTGGGTGTAAAATGGAAAACTGGACTTAGGGTAATTTTTCTGGATTTTTCTGGGCCTCAGACCTATTTTTAAATGCCTAAAAACTATTTTAATTAATTAATTAAATTAACTGTTTTATTATTATTATTATTTAAATTTTTATTTATTTTTATTTTTTTTTTCTGGGCCGGCCCGGCCCAGTGGGCCGAAGCCCAGCCCAGCCCAGCCGCCCGCCCTATCGGGTCGGGTCGGGTTGGTCAGACCCGACCCGCCAACCCGCCTACCCGACCCGCTGACCCTTTCTCCCTCACCGTTACTCCCCCGCGATTTCCGGCGGCGGCTCCGGCCACGTCGCCGGAGCCCGCGCCTGACCTGCCCGCACCCCGCGCCACAACGCCGACCTCGCCGCCTCCTTTTCCGGCCAGCCTCCTCCTCGACTCGCCTATTTAAACGCCTCTTCTCCCCTCTTCTTCCCCCGTCGACCCCCACCGGAAATCTAACCCTAACTCTCCGGCCACCCGAACCTCGCCGCCGTGCTCCTCCGGCGCCTCGCCGACCGCCTCGCCTAGCTCCGCCACGGCCAGCCCCTCCCTCTCCTCCTTCCCCGCAGCGCCGAGCAGCAGCAGCAGCCCGAGGCCGACCCCGCCGCTGTTTCCGACCGCCTCCGGCACTGCGCCGCCTCCGCCAGCCTCGCCCCGCCTCGAGCGGCCGTCCCCGAGCCATCCGCCTCGCCCAGCACAGCCGGCGGAGCTCCGGCGTGTCCAAACTCAGAAACCCTAAATCCCCAAATTCCTCGTGTCGTGTCGGACACGACACGGACACGGTTTTCTCCGGTTTTTCAGGTCCCCTTCAGGTACGCGTAACTTTCGCCTCGTAGCTCCGTTTTCGATTCCGCGAATTACGTTGTGAAGCTTGTATGACCCTCTCGGTGTCCAGACACTGTTCGGGGCATCGCGTCCTGTGGTGATCGTACACCGCGATCCAAAAACAGAAAAAACCAGACCCTGTTTCACCCCGGAACCGAGTACGTCCCGCCAAACGGGACGACTTGGTCGCGTGCGGTCTTCACAGATACGTGCGCAGCGTCGATACGGACGTGTGAGTTTTCGCGGAAGCTGATTCGGGTGTGCGTGCACACCGGAATCAACGCGTATCCGCGGACATCGCCCCGTATCCGCCTTTTCTGCAATTCACCCTAACTTCGTGCACACTCGTCAGATCGAGACGAAACTTGCGCCATCGGACTCGTAGCGATACGCTGGTCCTGTGGGTCAAGTTTGGTTCGATTCTGAGAACGTTGACGAAATCGCGTGTCGTGGGCCCCACAGGCCCCGCTCGACGGGCGATTTTGTGTTCGGCTCATCGGAATCCAAATCTGGAAGTTCCGTTGGGTTCGTATCAGCGTTCCTGACCTGTTGACACTAAGTTTGGTGAATTTGGAGACCTTTGACCCGGACGCGCTTTTCGGTGCAAAGCGGGCCCAACGGCGGACCCCGTTTTGACCCGAAACTGCCGTTTTTGCCCTTGTCTCCAAATTGGACCCAAGGACAGGCGTTTCTAGCTATTTGACATCTTCTGAGCGTGATGGTGATGTTTATTTCAGCTTTTGGACTCATCTCTGGAACTTCCCCTAGAACCAATTAATCGGATCCAAACAACAGGCAAGTACCTGCACCTCAAGTTAATCTTTATATTGTGATAATTAATTCCCTGCTCTACTAGTACCCTTGCTGATTACACGTAGTGTCAGAATACTGTATCTCATGTCTTGAATATTGGAATTCATGTCTTGTTTTTCGTGTCGGGAGGGAGAATACTGAAAGGCATGTAGTTTACCCTGACCCGTGTCGTGAATAATAGCTGTTGGTACACGACTGTCCATCAGCCGGGTCTCGATTTTTCGTGAATAATAGCCGTCCATGGCGGCCGGTTTAACTTTATAGACCCCTGCATGCCAACTAGGTATTCTAAAAACACAAGTTCACACACATAGCTTCTTGTCTAGTTATGGCTCTTGTTGATTGTTGTAGTTTCATTCCTGTCACATTTATTTCCTACTTTTCTCATATTCCTGTTTACAGCATTAACTATGAGATAATGATGTCCCTCTATGCAATTTTCTCAATATGATATTCAATACTTAATTGTCATAAATATTTAGTTTAATCTTGTTGTGCATTGTGTACTTTGCTCCTTTCCTGACTGGATCCGTTGTTTTAGGCGATGATGAGGACTTTGCCCTACCTATTCTGATCCCTATGACGTAGCAGGTGGCACAGTTGAGAGGCCGGTTCCCACTCAGGAGATTACCTCCGAGGAGTAGTAGCCAGTTAGCTAGTTTTTTCCCTTTTCAGCTCAGTAATCGGGTTTGTCCCCGATTTATCTTCTGTTCATGTATATACTATGGATCTGTTATCACAATCTGTTTTATAAATCAGCATTCCTATTTCCTGTTAATTTCCTTGTCTATTTACTTTATTTGTGGATGAGATAGATTTATTACCTGTAATCATGCCCTAGACAGCGTACTACCGCCGATTCTGCGGCGTAGGCTGGACGTACCCACGCACTCGTGCCCGAATTTCCGGGTGCGGGTCGTGACAATGTCGGCTGTGAGCTAAAGTTTGGTTGAAGGAAAAAAATAGAAAAGGAAAAGAATTATTTATATATGTGTATAGTGTTTTGGGTTGACCTAGAATTAGGGCTTGGTCAACCCCTCTTGGGATTGGGCCTTGTCATGGAGATATTTCAAGGGCTAGGATTTAAATGGGTTCAAAATGCATGGCTAGGATTGCATTTGGTTCAAAGTTTGGAGGGCTTTGGTTTAAGGAGGTTGATGTTGCATTACACTCCCAAAATTATGGAAAAATATACATGAAGGAGAAATGGGTTTATTTACGTGTCGTGTCCAACGGGGTGGATACCTTAATGCACTTTTGCACAAAAGTGCCCAATAATGGAAAATTGCACAAAGTGAGGTTTATGATTTTAATTAATTAAAATAAATGTAAGTGGTGTTCTAAAATTAATTAGAAGTACAAGAGGCTGAAATTAAGTGGGACACAAGGGTCATGAATGCAGTAGACTCAGAATAGAATATTATCCTAATTTGGGTTGCTCAAAATGGGTCGAGATTGTATCTCCAATTTCGATTGGAACGCACAATGATACAAAATTAAATTTATTAAGAGTTAAATAATAACGTCTGCGACAAAAATTGTGCGGCTAAAATGAAGCACAAGAGAACATAATTATAAGTTACACAAAGGTCGGAATGGAAGGCGGACATGTCTAGGACAAGGTTGTGGAATTTGTTGGGAGGCAAAAGCTAGGGTAGCGCTCCAAATATTGAAGCAACGGTAAGGCGCAACAATGAAATAAAATTACGGTAATTAATCACAACCTCAATAAATAAATCCTGAATTAATACAATTTAAATCCACACTCTTATATTTCGGTCAGGGGTTCATTTAGTGGGCTTCTAGGTCAAGTTTACTAGCTCAAACGTTAGAGAACACTATATATAATATATATATATATATATATATATATATATAAATACACATATCATGCAATTATTTAAAATAACTACACACAATATTAATAATATATAAAATGACAAAAATACCCCTATTTTCAGGATATGGTAGTGACAAGTCTACCCTTCTTAAAAGAATTTCGTCCTCGAAATTTAAGATCCTCAATAGTTGTATGTATTCATTTATATTATTTTTCTATCAAAATTTAATTTCATCAGACCATATAATCATGAAGTAAATCCATATTGTTATTTCACAAAACTTCCAAAATTCTATAGATATCATATTCCTGAAAATCTTCAAGTTAAAATCATATTCCATTTTTTTTTTCATCATCTCCTCCAAAATTTTAAGTTAATAACTAAATACAAAATTTAATATCCAATCCTCAAATTTTAAATCCAATCAAAGCATATATATATATATATATATATATATATATATATATATATATATATATATATATATATATATATATATATTTAAATCCTTATCCCGAAAATTTGAAATCAAACACTAATCCATTAACGATCTTATTCCTTGATTCCTTTTTTTTTCCACACAATACTCGAACAATGTAATACTTACGAAGTCTTCAAATACAATATCCAAAATAATTTTTAAATTTATACCTTGTAGTCAAATAAATATAATGATAATCTTCTTAAATTTCTCAAATTTTAATGACAAATTCAGTCATATCTTAATCTTCATAAAAATCAATGATTTAACAAAATCGCCAATTCTGCCATATTAAGTTCTCAACTATTTATTTAAATTAATGTTTATCCTCGAAATTTAAGGCACATTGTCTCTCTTTGTCAAATCATAACCTCTTCATTAATCTTCACTACGGTCAAACCCCCAACAATCAAAGTCCAAAAAAATTCTACCTACAGTCATACAATATGCAATATAAAGAAAACATGTATGGTTATGGTGTCTTTTGTCATGGTATTGCAGTCTTTGCCAGGGTGTACTACTAACTACATTATAGCAAGAAATTCACCGATACAAGCTACGGTACTAAGAAATTAATCAATCAATCAAACGGAAAAGGAACGGAAGGAAAGAACAGAACCTGCTAACACAACCATGTTTTAATGATGCATCCTAAGTTTGATACCTCTATCCCTTTAGGTACCACTGTTTCTACTACAAGCATTCAACTGCTAGCTCTCTTACCTACTGAAACTGTTTATACTAGTTGTTCTTATCACTCAAGTGCACACCAAGTGCAACACAGCATACTAAGTACTACTCCCTCTAATACAACTCTAGATGGACACCCAAGTCAGTTTGTAGTGCCATCTCAAGCATGCTCATGCCAACAGATCCTTACACATGCACTTCATCCACTCACATACTGTTATACATTTCTTACCCACCATAAAATTTAATCCTCAAAATAAAATCATCAAAATTTAACTTTTTGAACAATTTAAAATAAAATGCATATACTTTCCTCAAAAGTCAAATACTCAAATATCGAAATAAATTTTTTTAATCACTTTCAAAATCTTTATAGCTTTGACTATGTTTATTGAATTGTATTTGAATCCTCCAAAATTTTAATAACATTAAATCTTAACTCCTCAAAAATTCTTAAAAATTAAAATTCATTTTCACTCTTTAAATTATAAATTTAAATCCACAAGTATACATATAAATACTCACAGTCTCTAATACTCAAGGTGCACACAAATACACCAATTGTCTACAACCCTCAACTGTGTACTGAATATTGCACTGCCTGGATTACTTGCACTATTATTTCCAAATGATCAAAGTTATTATCATACGTATTTTCTCCAATGACTTTCTATCTATATTAATTGATACACCAATCTAATTATCATCACACGAAATACTTACTGTTATTAGCACATTGCTCAACTAATCCTCGATATAGAAACATTAGTACTCTTGGTATAATAACAGTAGCTTCACCATTAGATCACCTCATCACACTCACTAGAACTCATGATCACTTGCACTTTCTATAACACATGTTTTACTTCACTCTCAAAGGCAGGCATATGGTTCCATATCTCGATTTATGTATACGTATCTTCTCTTAATCTTTTACAGACTGATACACTATATATCTTCCATTACAAACCTTGATATCTCTCAACCCATGGCACACTCATTAACACCTTTTATGCATATACATTTCTTTACTCTTGACACACCCAAGTAATCAATCATCAAATTGAATATCATGCTCCATTAATTTTTTAATACAATTTCCTCGATACTTAATTATTTACATAGATCATCCAACTTCATAAATTCATGACTATCCAGGACTGGCATGCTGACTCTGATACTAACTCCTGGAACCATCACTGATACTCTTTACTCCTCCTTCTACTTACAGTACCAATACTAACTATAATGGCACCTATTATAGAACTATTGCTACAAGGCACTACGCTATGGGTTAACTCTAGATTGATTCCTACTGCTCATATGTCCAACCAAGAAACACTTACAAACTCACAAGTCACACTCAGTCAACACTAATACAAGACACAGACATAATTGTAAGTCACCAATTATCATACTAACAAGGAATCCTCAAAGAAAAGAAGCTCAAAAAGGAACTGGATTAAGGACTGAAGGTATCTCCACTGCTAGTAAAGAAAAGAAGCGACAGAACAAAGTCCTGGAATAACAGAAGTAGATAAGTCTTGGGATGATACTTTAAGAACCAATTTAAGATACGACCTGATAATCATACACGTCTGTCCGAAATCATAACACTCAGAATCCTCGCAACGCCAGTAAGCATAGCTGCGATAAACGATAGGTTCCATAACTAAGGTATGCAACTCTATAATCACGTCATCTAGAATCCTCGCCACGCCAACCGGTATGGCTGCGAGAAACTCTAAATTCATAACTAAGATATGTACATCCGAATTTAGGTTCCTACGTTTCCGCCACGACAGCTAATGTGGCTGCGATAAACTCTAGGCTCCATAACCAAAGTAGACGTTTTACCTTTCTCACTGTCCTTATCAACATATGTCATCAGATGATACCGTAAATTCTAGTCCGTAAAATTTATCTCGATATGAAATCAAACTCAACAACGACAGCAAGAATTAAATTTAACAACTGATCAAC
Source organism: Iris macrosiphon (assembly GCA_036927795.1). Taxonomy (NCBI): domain Eukaryota; kingdom Viridiplantae; phylum Streptophyta; class Magnoliopsida; order Asparagales; family Iridaceae; genus Iris; species Iris macrosiphon. The sequence continues at coordinate 61,515 of JAYESA010000032.1, read as the reverse complement.
AAGAATCAAGTTCAATAACAACAAGCGAGAGCGGACGGGAACAAGGGAAAGATTTAAATTGAAAATTATAATAAGATTCTCAGGGGTCATCCCAGGAATCTCTCAAATAATTTGTGATTGAGTATCCTCTCTCATCCTAGTATCCTATGTCCTATATCCTATCGCAGGCACGCAGTAGTACAACTAAGACGTCGCACTACCACGACATCGCACAACTTGCGAAGCCTGACCTGCATGGGCCGCCACTAAAAATGTGTCACGACCCGGACCCGGAATTTGGGCACGAGTGCGTGGGTACGTCCAGCCTACGCCGCAGCATCGGCGGTAGAACGTTGTCTAGGTCAATACTCTATCTAATCAATCTCACACGAAGATCCAACTCCATAAGGAGACACAGATATCACCATATAATATGGAATACTCAATCACGGAAAATAAAGCACGATAAGATATCGAAGAAAATAAACGAAATACAAAACAAGTCTAACAACACTAAATAGTCTAACCTGCAATCAATTAATAACATCCAAATCTCCAAGTATGCCGGAAATAAGTTCTCTAAGTCACAGTCTGGAAAAAATATCCAGTCAGGATTGGAGCGAAGTACAAGCACTAACAGCAGTTTCATGTATATTGACAAAAACTATAATGCAGTGTAAAGAAATACAAGATGGATATAAATACTGGTTATTAGAAATACTGGAATAATGGAGTACTGGAATAAAGGAATACTGGAATAATGGAGTACTGGAATAAAGGAATACTGGAATAATAAAGTACTGGAGCATATGTCATCATCAATGTACATCTAGCAATGAACAAGAATACAAGTGCATGCTAGAACAATGAACTAGAATATAAGTAAACGCTAGAACAATAACCAGAACATGTAGAGATGCTAGATCAAGACTAGAGATAGATGTATAGACTATCTAGCTAAGTGTGTGAAACATTAGCATATCATGTGATCGGCTTGGGACTGATCAGGCTTGCTATGTATGACTAGCTATGATTCATGTAAGGTCAGGCTAACCATCCGGATAGCTATGATGCAAGCAATAGTCAGGCTAATCATAAATAACCGGCTATGAGGCATGTAATGGTCAGGCTGCACCGACGTGAGGTATGGGTGAGCTATGATTCATGTAGAGTTGGGTATGATCACATAATCTACTAATATTTTTTCGTTTCCCCAGCTAACACGATGGATCCCAATCACGACTCCTCGTGACAGGTCTCGATGATGCCAGTCTCGTGTATACAATAGTGTCAGAATCATGTACGCTATACAACTATAATTATAGAGATAATCAACATAATGAAAACTGTCAGAGAATGTACTCGTCTGTGGTCCTTAGCTCGCAATACCAATGTCCTGTTTCCAAAGTATCGTCTGAATGATCCAACAGTCCTATAAACATCATTAAATAATACAATATTGCATCAGACATTACACTAACACATACACAAACGCAAATAATCTGAACTCAAGGCTACACTAGGTATGTCACTGGTCAACTAGGGTCAAGTGCGCGTCTAATTGCGCGGGTGTCGCGTCTGTAGTTGCTTTGCATAATAGACAGTCAATGATACGGGTCTTGCCAGTATATCGGTGTACATATGGCAGTCTGCTAACATATTACATGGTCACAGGTCAATGTAAATACGGGATATCCGTAATTACACTCGGGTCACCTAGTACATATATAATTATACATATTGTTATCTAGCAATAACATTAATACTCATAATATATATATACACTAATTAAATACATATGCAATATATATATTGTATATACACTAATTGAATTCATATAATATATATATATATATATATATATATATATATATATATATATATATATATATATATACATACCAATTATACATATTAACATATACTAAATACCTATACTAATACATACATACTAACATATACCATTGAATACGTATGCTATATATATATATATATATATATATATATATATATATATATATATATATATATATATATACCAATTATACATATTAACATATACTAAATACCTATACTAATACATACATACTAACATATACCATTACCAATTATACATATTAACATATACTAAATACCTATACTAATACATACATACTAACATATACCATTGAATACGTATGCTATATATATATATATATATATATATATATATATATATATATATATATATATATATATATCAAATACGTACATACTAAATACATATACTAAATGAACAATATACGCATACGCGTACGTATGTGTACACAACAATTCACAAGAGGAAATACTCCTCACCTTGGCCTCGGCGTGCACGTGCACGAGAGCGGCGATGACGATGATGACGACGACGACGATGGTGTTGATGATGACGATGTCAACGATGATGATGACGATGTCAACAATGATGACGACGAGGGCGATGGTGTTGATGACGACGACGACGATGACAATGATGACGATGGTGGTTATGATGGTGAACAGGGATGGCCGGAGTCCGGCGAGGGGAGAGGAGGTCCAGGGGAGAACGGCAAGGGGGAAAGCTGCTGGGCAGTGGTGGTGGCTGGGAGCAGTGTTGGTTGGCCGGAGTTAATGGTGGTGGTGATTATGATGATGATGGAGAGGAGAATCCGGCGGGATGAGTCGTGTGCTCCGGTCGTCTGGGCGAGTTCGAGTAGAGGCGGGGAGCTCCGGGCGGTCGGGATCAGCTTCAGGCAGGTCGGGGTCGAGGCTCCGGTCGTCGAGGGCGGCGGGTTGTCGTGTGGAGTCGACGAGGGCGGCGGAGGACAGTAAGTCGTCGACGAGGGAGATGGCCGGATGGGTCGGGGTGCTGCTCGACGTGGAGGCAGGGATGGCAGCAGGTTGAAGGGAACGGTGAGGCGGAGGAGAAGAAGAGGAGGTCGTGGTGGTTCGGTTCAGTGGCGGAGGAGGCGGCGGGTTGTCGGAGGTGGCGAGCTCCGGCGAGGGGTTCAGGATGGGGATGAAGATGAAGGAACAGGGAAAATAGGTGTATGTCGGCTGTGAGCTAAAGTTTGGTTGAAGGAAAAAATAGAAAAGGAAAAGAATTATTTATATATGTGTATAGTGTTTTGGGTTGACCTAGAATTAGGGCTTGGTCAACCCCTCTTGGGATTGGGCCTTGTCATGGAGATATTTCAAGGACTAGGATTTAAATGGGTTCAAAATGTATGGCTAGGATTGCATTTGGTTCAAAGTTTGGAGGGCTTTGGTTTAAGGAGGTTGATGTTGCATTGCACACTCCCGAAAATTATGGAAAAATATACATGAAGGAGAAATGAGTTTATTTACGTATCGTGTCCAACGGGGTGGATACCTTAATGCACTTTTGCACAAAAGTGCCCAACAATGGAAAATTGCACAAAGTGAGGTTTATGATTTTAATTAATTAAAATAAATGCAAGTGGTGTTCTAAAATTAATTAGAAGTACAATGGGCTAAAATTAAGTAGGACACAAGGGTCATGAATGAAGTAGACTCAGAATAGAATATTATCCTAATTTTGGTTGCTCAAAATGGGTCGAGATTGTGTCTCCAATTTCGATTGGAACGCACAACGATACAAAATTGAATTTATTAAGAGTTAAATAATAACGTCTGCGACGAAAATTGTGCAGCTAAAATGAAGCACAAGAGAACATAATTATAAGTTACACAAAGGTCAGAATGGAAGGCGGGCATGTCTAGGACAAGGTTGTGGAATTTGTTGGGAGGCAAAAGCTAGGGTAGCGCTCCAAATATTGAAGCAACGGTAAGGCGCAACAATGAAATAAAATTACGGTAATTAATCACAACCTCAATAAATAAATCCTGAATTAATACAATTTAAATCCACACTCTTATATTTTGGTCAGGGGTTCATCTAGTGGGCTTCTAGGTCAAGTCTACTAGCTCAAACATTAGAGAACACTATATATAATATATATATAAATACACATATCATGCAATTGTTTAAAATAACTACACACAATATTAATAATATATAAAATGACAAAAATACTCCTATTTTCAGGATGTGGTAGTGACAGAGAGAGAGATCTGGATTCCTACACTTAAGCATCCCTACATAATCTCCGAAATAGTAACCGTTCGATTATCTCTTTTAACGCTTCAGATTAGATCCTTAAACTATTAATTTTTTTACGAGATTTTGATCTAATCTGAACCGTTAAAAAAGACAATCCAACGCCTGTTATTTCGGGCACCATGCGAAAATTCTAATCCCTCCTCATATACTCTTATAACGAGGCTTCAAAACGGCTCAAAAGTGAACCGTCTAAGCCGTTTGTAAATTATTTACCATTTATTTAAAAAAAATATTATGTAAACAAAATTGTTGAAAAAATTTAATTTGTTATAAATAATATCATGAAGAATCTAATTTGACCAAAGAGAATGTCACCACCTTAACCACATGAGCTAGAAGAACTATTTGGTTATACTTATATAATATTATGTAGTTAAACTATTAGTTAAAATTTATTTATTTTTTAATTTTTAATTATGTAAAGATATACATATAGCATAAACAACTAACTTTTTCAAGAATTTTTATAAAAAGTAAAAATTTATCCATAATAAATTATAATTAAAATATTTTTAAATATTTAAACTATTTTACAATAATATAAAAAAAAATTTTTACATGCAACGTACGTACATTTACTAGTTTGAAAATAACCAAAATGTTTGACTTGCTACCAATTCATCCTTGTTATTTTCATTCTTTGGTATTGACAAGTTCATGGCATACGGATGATGTATCCATTCCACACTCCATATATATTATCATATATATTATACATGCTATCATATTGTTATCATTTTCATCCTTTTAAATGATAAGCTGCTTTCAAATGATAACTGTTATTATTGTTGTAGTTAGCTATTACATGAGAAATTGGAAGAAAGAAAATAATGTTAAGTCTGTTTTGGATCAATGAAAGGAAATCAATTTCCTTGTGTTCTTAAATGTGATAAAAAAATTAGAATTTTTGTCAGTTTTCTTTTTGTTTGTTTTGTTAAACAAAAAAAAGTATTTAAGAAAGAATATGATTTTCTTTCCACTGGTTTTCAATATTTGGTTGATATAGGAAAAAGAAAAAAAGTTATTAATGTTCCAATAATATTTTTGTATTTTAAAATAAAAATAGCATCATGTAAATCAAAAAATATTATTTTTTTATTAGAGGAAATTAGTTTGTCACCAAAATAAGAACTAGCTGCCAATTCAAAATCATACTGTTACACTTAAACAGGGGAATGGAGCAATCTAAGTTTTTTAATTTTGCTTGAGGTGTTGCTGAAGAATGTTAAGATGGAATGACCAGTTGGAATAATGATTATATATATATATATATATATATATATAGTAGTTGTCACCTAAGTTATTAGATTGTTTTTTTTTGACGGTTCAGATACTAGCTCAAGTGACTAATGTGTCGAAATTCGGATCCCTTATCTTAATCTCCAATTACTATTGTTCCTAAGATATATTTAATTTAGATTTGGTAAAATGCACATGGCCTTTGTACAATTGGATTTTTACCATAATTTGCAGTATCGGTCGATATCGATCCGATACAATCGATAGGATTTGGCATGTCCCGATCCGATGCTGACCGATAATGATCCTGACCGATACCGACATTGAGGATCTCTTTCTCAGTCAATGCGGTAGAAAAAATTGAACAAAAAAGACTAATCAACAAAGATGTAAAAGTATAGTAAGATTGTAAAAACATATAAATGAAAAAAACTTATCTATCACAGGTAAACCAACCAAAAAAAGTGACTATTATTTCTTCAATTTTAAAATTACTATGAAACAAAAAAAAACTTAAAACTATACATTAAATGACTAAAATATTTTCTCTAAATTTATTAATAATTATTTGCTTTTTGATACCAAAAAATTCGATCTCCAATATGAAACTGCTGATATTGTCGATCCTGATACTCATCCATTACCAATTCTGTTATCGGTACTGCGAACCTTGATTTTTTTACATAGACTCCTCTTAGGATATTTTCTACATGACACCTTAGGAAATATATGTATATAGAACTAACAATTTTTGGGAAAGTTATATGGGATTTATATACAGAAAACCCAATTAAAGGAAGCTTCTCTTTTCTTTAAAATTTAAAAATAGAGTAATGTTATTCATTCCTCCAAAGTATCCTTTCACATCATCCCTCCTTATGTGGCAGCTGACGTGGAAGGTTAAATAGCATTATGTGACATCTAACATGACAGTTGACATGACAAATTTTAACCCAAAAAATTAATTATTCAAATTTTTTAATGTTAATATTAATGTTAATGTTAATACTAATATTAATTTTAATCAAGGTTGTAAAAGGCGTTAGGCGTTAGGCGGACGACCACCAATCGCCTAACGTCTAGGCGGTCGCAGAAATTTAAAAAAAAAATCTAGAAATTAAAATGAGTTCTTATTTATATTCGGTTGAAATATTGCAATATTTGAATTTTGTAATATTCAAATTGTAAAAAATTTAGTGTTAAAATGTTAATTTTAAAATTAATATTAATATTAATATTAATTTTAAAATTTATCATGTCAGGTCATTAACCATCACGTTAAATGTCACATAAGGAGAGATGTTTTGTAGGGATCATTTGGAGGGATGAATAACGTTATTCTTAAAATATAGGCTTAATTACAACTTGATACCTTCAACTATCCAAAATGTTTAAATTAACACCTTCAACTTTGATATGTACTAACTTAATACCCTATCTCAACTAATATTTTCAACTTGATATCCAAATTTTTGTTTATTCCTAAGGTACCTTTCCTCCCACTCCACCCCCCTTACCCATCCCCCCCCCTCCCCCCCCCCCCACAACAACTGCCGGCTGCTGCTCTGACGACCCAGACAACTGCCACCCCCCTGACGACCCCTCCTACCCTACCCTCCCTCGGCGACCCCCCCCTACCCTACCCTCCCCCGGCGATCCACCCCCCTACCCGCACCCGACGACCACCCCCCTCTCCCTACCCCGCACACCGACCTCCGGCGGCGGTTGCTGCTGCTGCTGTTGCCACCGCCGCCGCTTGTTGCTGTCGCTGTTGCCCTCCCCCCTACACCCGCCCTCCGAGTGCCGGCGCCGGAAAGGGAGGGAGGGGGGGAGGGGAGGGGGTCGCCGGAGAGGGGAAAGGGCAGGGATGGGTTCGCCGGAGAGGGAGGGGGGAGAGAGAGTGGTGAGGGATTTTTTGGTCTTTTTTTTAGGCTATTAAGTTGGAACCTATCAAAATTGAGGGTGTCAATTTGAACATTTTGAATAGTTGAGGGTACCTTAAATGACTTGTCACAGGTAAATGAAGAAAACTTATCTATCACAGGTAAACCAACCAAAAAAGTGACTATTATTTCATTCAATTTTAAAATTACTATGAAACAGAAAAAAACAACTTAAAAACTATACATTAAATGTCTAAAATATTTTCTCTAAATTTACTAATAATTATTTGCTTTTTGATACCAAAAAATTCGATCTCCGATATGAAATCGCTAATATTGTCGATCCCGATACTCATCTGTTACCAATTCTGTTACCGGTATTGCGAACCTTGATTATTTACATCGGCTCCTCTTAGGATTTTTTCTACATGACACCTTAGGATATATATGTATATAGAACTAACAATTTTTGGGAAAGTTATATGGGATTTATATACAGAAAGCCCAATTAAAGGAAGCTTCTCTTTTCTTTAAAATTTAAAAATAGAGTAATATTATTCATCCCTCCAAAGTATCCTTTCACATCATTCCTCCTCCTTATGTGGCAGGTGACGTGAAATGTTAAATAGCATTATGTGATATCTAACATGACAGCTGACATGACAAATTTTATCCCAAAAAAATAATTATCTAATTTTTTAATGTTAATATTAATATTAATGTTAATACTAATATTAATTTTAATCAAGGTTGTAAAAGACGCTAGACGTTAGGCGGACGACCATCAATTTTCTAGTGCCTAGGCGGTGCCTAGGCGGTCGCAAAAATTTAAAAAAAAATCTAGAAATTAAAATGAGTTCTTATTTAAATTTTGGTGAAATATTGCAATATTTGAATTTTGCAATATTCAAATTGTAAAATTTTTAGTGTTAATGTTAATGTTAATGTTAATGTTAAATTTAATATTAATATTAATTTTAAAATTTATTATGTCAGCTGTCACATTAACCGTCACGTTAAATGTCACATAAGGAGAGATGTTGTAGGGATCATTTGGAGGGATGAATAACGTTATTCTTAAAATATAGGCTTAATTACAACTTGATACCTTCAACTATCCAAAATGTTCAAATTAACACCTTCAACTTTGATATGTACTAACTTAATACCTTATCTCAACTAATATTTTCAACTTGATACCATTTTTTTGTTTATTCCTAAAGTACCCTTCCTCCCACCCTACCCCCTTACCTCCCTCCCCCCCCCCCCCCCCCAAACCGCCGGCTACTGCTCCGGCGACCAAGACGAATGCCCCCCCCCCCCACGCCCCCACCCCCGGTGACCCCCTCCCCCCTAAAAAAAATATTTTCAACTTTTTCTAGGGTATTAAGTTAGCATCTATCAAAATTGAGGGTATCAATTTGAACATTTTGGATAGTTGAGGGTACCTTAAATGTCTATCACAGGTAAATGAAGAAAACTTATCTATCACAGGTAAACCAACAAAAAAAAGTGACTATTATTTCATTCAATTTTAAAATTACTATGAAAAAAAAAACTTAAAACTATACCTTAAATGTCTAAAATATTTTCTCTAAATTTATTAATAATTATTTGCTTTTTGATACCAAAAAATTCGATCTCCGATATGAAACTGTTGATATTGTCGATCCTGATACTCATCCGTTACCAATTCTGTTTCCGGTACTGCGAACCTTGATTTTTTACATCGACTCCTCTTAAGATATTTTCTACATGACAACTTAGGATATATATGTATATAGAACTAACAATTTTTGGGAAAGTTATATGGGATTTATATACAGAAAACCCAATTAAAGGAAGCTTCTCTTTTCTTTAAAATTTAAAAATAGAGTAATATTATTCATCCCTTGAAAGTATCCTTTCACATCATTCCTCTTCCTTATGTGGTAGCTGACGTGGAATGTTAAATAGTATTATGTGACATCTAACATGACAGCTGACATGACAAATTTTAACCCAAAAAAATAATTATCCAATTTTTTAATGTTAATATTAATATTAATGTTAATACTAATATTAATTTTAATCAAGGTTGTAAAAGGCGCTAGGCGTTAGGCGGACGGCTATCAATCGTCTAGCGCCTAGGCGGTCGCAGAAATTTAAAAAAAAATCTAGAAATTAAAATGAGTTCTTATTTATATTTTGTTGAAATATTACAAAATTCAAATTGCAATATTTGAATTTTGCAAAATTCAAATTGTAAATTTTTTAGTGTTAATGTTATTTTTAAATTTAATATTAATATTAATTTTAAAATTTATCATGTCAGCTGCCACATTAACCGTCACGTTAAATGTCATATAAGAAGAGATGTTTTGTAGGGATCATTTAGAGGGATGAATAACATTTTTCTTAAAATATAGACTTAATTACAACTTGATACTTTCAACTATCCAAAATGTTCAAATTAACACCTTCAACTTTGATAGGTACTAACTTAATACCCTATCTCAACTAATATTTTCAACTTGATACCCAATTTTTTGTTCAAATTAACACGTTTTTCTTAAAATATAGGCTTAATTTTTGTTTGAGGCAAGAAGATTTCCAGACTTGGCCCTTCAGGAGTTCTAGCTTAGGCTTTCAGAGGCTCGTTAGGAGTATTGCTCGACTGAGGCGAATCATCGCTAAGGTGGATGGCTACGGTGAACTTGTCTTTGCTTAGCCAGCACACTTAAAATATGGAACGATACATGCTAGCCGCTTGGTGAATTACTTCCTGCATGCTAATAAGAATACAACGCACTTAGCTAAGGAAATAATCCCAACTTGTATTGCTTATGTTAGAACATGGAAATGAAACATTTCTAATAATCAGACCCTCGCATGCTACCTTTGCCTTGTGCAACAAGACCCCGCTATGCCTCGTGTAAGAACGATACGTATATGCTCTTCGTAGTGCACTGCTTTACTTGCTACACTGCACGACCCTAGATCATGTCGCTCGGAAAGTCCCTTTACGGTTTCACTCCTCTGCTTACCTTCGGGCCCGAGCCAATGTGAATGCTTATGTTTACACAAATGCATGCTTGCCTGCTTATATGTTAACTTATAAAGTTCCTACACAAAATTTATGCCACAAAGCAAGGAACACTATCGTGTTTTGTGCATGCATTCGAGTTAGCCAGAAGACTATCAAATAGTCCTTTTGTGCAATATGAACCTGTAAGTATCCAGGACCGTTTGGTCGCCAAGGCAGTCCCCGCACTAGGGGAATGCATCAAGGCAAGTTTATATCTGAATGGAAAGCATATCAAGTTTACATCTGAATGCTAATCACATCCAGTTTACATCTAAACGAGAATCATGTCAAGTAAAGAAAGAATCACAGCTCGTGGAGCAAATGCTCGGTTCAGAACAAAGAATCACGGATTATCATATCAAGTTATGGATTTGGAATAGCCAAGACTGCGTGTCGCGGACAAACTTGGAATGAAGGGGGATCTTCGGATCTCGTTCCGCGGACGGTCGCCGGGGCACTGGGACCGATTCAGTCTAGACGGAACTTCTGGTAGTCGTCTGTTTCGGCGGGACGAGTGCAATGCCCATCGTTTTATATTGCTTGCACTCTATCCTCGACCTTGAGACTACAAAACCGTCCTTTATGGCTATTCCAGGACAATTGTTCATATTGATAAGTCATCCTCGCTTAGCGGCTATCCGCGTGCGAGTCATTGCATCGCATCGAGAATATCTGAAACACCTGAACGATCATGGATATAAGATTGATGTGTTGTGTTTTGTTTGGTGTTTGGTGTGTTGTAGTGGGAAAAATTGATGTGTTGTGTTTTGTATGAGCCATGAGGGTGTGGGTGTGGGTTTGGGTTGGGCCTAGTTTTGGGTTAGGTTGAGTCATTGCACCAATTTAGTTAAAATTAGTATCAATGGTGTTCTTTAATTAATTGGAAATGCATAGGATTTGAATTGAATGGGACACAAGTGTCATGGACGTAGTAGACTCGGAATAGATTATTGGTATATATTGGGTTGCAAGGAACGGGTCGAGGTTGTGTCTCCAATTTCGATTGGAACGGACATAGGTGCCAAGTTTGGGTTTAAAAATAGAAAATGTGCATGAATATTGTAAAATTAAAATGAAGCACAAGAGAGTGCATTTACGAGTGACACAAAGGTCAGGATTGAAGATGGGCTTGTCTAGGTCAAGGATGTAAAATTTGTTGGAAGACAAATGCTAGTGCATTAAGAAATGCCAAGTGCAACGAAGGAATAAAATAAATAGATGAATTTATAACTCTAGTTAACTAATCCAAAATAATTCTAAATTGATCTATAATCTCTCACTAAGCTAAGTATACATAAAAATTGGGTGAGGGAGTTTACAGATTTCATACAACCACATGCCCTACAGACTATCCGGATTATCCAGACGTTAGAGTACATCGCATATATTAGTTAAGTATAAAGTATTTTTTGGTAAATTGTAACACTCGACGGTGTGCTGGAAGTGTGCCCCTCTCGACGGAGAGCTCAAAATCCATCAGGTGTCGCTGGGATACTGGGATTGCATATAGCCAGAAAATCTCTCTAGATTCTTCAAGATAATTATTCTAGTTATTAACTTAGGCAAGTTATCAAGGATTCCTGACCGTGGTGCTCAGGAATATGCCTTAGACATGATGCAAGACTGGACAATAGCTTGACAACTACAATCAGGACAAGGACAAGCAATCAACCACGAAAATTTATCTTATCGGGACAAGCATTTCAGTTCTTGAGATTCTAGCGTATCAGGAGTGAGCTACGCCGAGTCACTATCCAGTTTATCTGTACATGTCAGGTATCTGGAGTCAGGAATCAAGTTTATTCAGTACAAGTCAGGTGCTGGGAGTTTTCAGTTTAACAGTGCCATTACATTCCATGTTCCGGGTATTCCATATTCTGGTATGTGTAGCATCCAGGTTACAAGCAATTTAGAAATAACATGCATTATGTGAATTTAACTCATTGGGCCAAGCACAATGAGTAAATAATCCATAAGAAAACATATAACAAAAGAAAATATTGCTACTATAAGTGCTAGAAGTGCAAGAGATAAGTTAGCCGCATACATCAAACTGTCGCATGGGTCATCGCAAGGTCCACTCCTCGGGACAAGGGTTGAGTGACAGAAAATAAATACAAGGCCAAGAAGTGACTGAAGTGACTAGCCAATAAAGCGTGTCAGAGCAGTGACCGATGTGACTGGCCAATAAAGCGTGTCAGAGAAGTTAAGACAAATTCAGGAAAAATTGTGCCAAGGCGGTGCTGAGTAATTCATTGGAAAATAGGAATACATAGCTCGAGCCGCATGAACAATTTTGGCCGCATGCTCCTCTGGGCCACATGGAATCAGGAACTTTAGAGAATTTTTTTTCGTTCAAGTTCCATGCATTTGGTCAAGGGACGCATGTACAGACTCAGTCATGCGTCCAACAAGATGGTCGCATGCTGAGTTTTGGAGCGAGAAGTCCAGACTGCATGCAAAGCAGGCCGCATGGAGCTCATTCATCCCAGAATAGTAAGTTTAAGTCATGGAAAAAAAACTCCAAGCCTTAAAAATGTGATTCTCCCTGAAATTCTCATTTCCAGCTCAAATCCAGAGAAGTAAAGTTCTAAACACTTGAAATTAGACGCTCTCTCTCACATATAGAACAACTAGTTTAGAAAAACAACAAGTTTTAAGAGATCAAAACCATAAAAATGTCAAGAACACATTAAACTAAAAATGTAGCTCTAGTCCAACCAAGCCATCAAAACGAAAATACCAAGAAGTAAAAATGCATTAGGAGTTCATAGAGCACAATATAGATAAAAAAATGCAAGAAATCTACAATAATGTAAAAGTGCAAGTTCTCCATCATTGGCAAGATGTACTTGCCTAAAACCACCACTAACTACTACCACTACTACCAAGGGAAAGGGGAGGGGGACCCGTCCAGGGCTGCTCTCGGCTAGGGAGGAGGGGAGAGGAAAGGAGAGGAGAAGAAAATGAAAAGAGGGAAAAGTGAAAGAATGGGGAAGAGAGAAAGAGAGGGGTTATAAATCAAGGATGTTTACACTATGCACAAATCTAGAAATTACGTGAGAGCAGCTAGAGAAATTCAAAAAATACACGGGAAACAATATACAGCAATATCACACATATAAAAGATATGAACATAAAAAAATACGCAATAGTGAGATGAGTCTTGTCACACCCCAATCTCCCGCAAGCTAAATCGTCCCCGCTGAACGTGAATTATTACGTTGCAGCGCTCCCGCAGGACAATCATTCTCATCGGGACGTGATGTCGTGCGAGCCTGGAGTTGTGCTCGCACAAGACGATGTTGTCAAACAACAAAGTTATTATCAAAATGACCAAGTTGCAGCGAAAGTTGTCACGCCCCAGTCCCAAAATGTCGAGGGACTAGACACGTGGCAATGGCCAACAGTACACACCGATGGACAACCCAATTTAATGGATCCATCGGGCATACTTAAGTTGTAATATAGGTCTACAACAATAAGTCAAAACTACTAATCTCATCCACACACAGAATAATAAGAACATCAGCAAATAAAGAAAGTACATCAAAGTCCAGTCTCAGCAGAGTATGTCGGGGAACAACCCGATAAGAGTCTAAAACACTGGTTTATCAGACCAGAACAAAAGAGTCCAAAATAAAGTATCTGAAGAGTACAACTATCATAAGCTCAAGAAAAGTCTTCAGCCATCACCTCTGCTTCTATGTTAGGTTCTCCCTCAGCAACAGCTCCTGGTACAGCTTCAGCTCCTGTCCCGTAAACCTCGGGATAATGTTCTTCTGCTAAACCTGGGGACATCATCCATAATCCAGGTCCTCAGGGGACATAGCAAGGTACAAATATTTCAAACCAAATAAATGCAGTGATATAGTAAAATGGAATCAGCAGGGTAACTACATAACCATCTATGTGAAAATGCAACTGAGAGCAACACTAGTACTCAGGCTGAGACTGCTACAAGCTCTGTGTCGGGGAGCCGGGTAGCAGCAATATCTAGTAGTGGTCTAGCTCTGCTCGAGAGTCTACAACCTCACAATAGTAGTATATATATAGAACAGCCTGTAGCCTGTGTGTCTCTCCCCACCCAATGTAACCACACGTCTCATGTCCATGTCACGTGAGATCAGAGCTAATGCAACAGTCAATATCTAAGAATATAATAACTATGTCCATCCTGTATCCTACACAGAATCACCTTGAATATCTCAGGAAGATTCTGTCAATGTATGGTGTCAAGTGTCCTAGGTTATAGTGTACTTGATTAACAAGCACGAGAATATAAAGGGTCTCGAATATCCATCACTAAATGACGTACACAACTCCGCGTACGGGGTTGGCACCCGACTGTGATCGGACGCTAAGTATGTCATACGGTCCTAGGTTATATCATGTACACCAGTCACAAAAAATAGAGCAAAAGAACAAAAATAAACTAATAAACTGTAATTTATGGCAAGGTACACTTGCCTGGGGTTGGAATACCAGTAGCGGTCCCTGTAACAGTGGGTTCAGCAATAACTCCTCCAAAAGCTGAAATGAACATTACCAACAGTCTTAGAACATAGAAAAAAGCTAGAAACGCCTGTCCTTAAGTCCAGTTTGGACACAAGGGCAAAAACGACATTTCTGGGCCAAAGCGGGTCCATATGTGGGTCGCTTTGCACCGGAAATCGGGTCAGGGTCAAAGGTCTCCAAATCAGTCCAATCTTAGTGTCAACAAGTCAGGAACGTTGATACGAACCCAACGGAACTTCCAGAATTGGATTCCGTTGAACCGTTCTCAAAATCGCCCGTCAGGTAGAGCCTGTGGGGCCTACGACACGCGATTTTCCAACGTTCTCAGAATCGAACCAAACTTGACCCACAGGACCAGTGTATTGCTACGAGTCCGATGGCGCAAGTTTCGTCTCGATCTGACGTGTATACACTAAGTTACAGCTAAATACAGAAAAGTCGGATACGGGGCGTCGTCCGTGGATACGCACTGATTCCGGTGTGCACGCACATCCGAATCAGCTTCTGCGAAAGCCCGCACGTCCGTATCAACGACCCGCACGTATCGGTGAAGACCGCACGTGACCAAGTCGTCCCGTTTGGCGGGGCGTACTCGATTCCGGGGTGAAACAGGGCTAAGTTTTTTTTTCTGTTTTTGGATCGCGGTGTGCGATCACCACAGGACGCGATGCCCCGAGCGGTTTGTCCGGGCACCGAGAGGGTCTTACAGGCTACGCGATGAAATTTACGGAATAAAAATTGGAGCTACGAGTCAAAAGTTATGGGTACCTGAAGTGGTCTGAAAAACCGAGTCCTTAAGTCCTCGTGTCCAACCGTATCCTGAGTCGAGTCCTGTGTCCACCCTAGGCTTTAGGGTTCTGGAATTCCGGTGGTCGGGCAGGGCGTGTCCGGTGGCGAGGGAGAAGGCTGGGAGTGGGGTTCAGGCCGGCGGAGGTCGGCGAGCCTCTGGGACGTCTCCGGGAGGCCGGGCGGCGCTCGACTGAGTCGGCCGGAGTCGAGTTCTGGAGGTGCGGGGTCGGGGTGAAACTTGGTCGGAGGGAGAAGGAAAGAGAGGAGGTTCTGGAGGTGCAGCGGTGGCGCCGGATGGTGCTGGACGCGGGCGGTCGGGATGGAGGGGTTAGCCGGAGTCGGGGTTCTCGCCGGAGAAGAAATGCAAGGGGGAAAAATCCGGCGGGTGGCTGGATTTATATAGGGGTCTAGGGGAAGGTTAACCGGCGGAGGTTCGCCGGAAGGGGAAGAGGAAGAGTCGCCCGTTCCAGGGGAGGGGAATGGTGGCGGTCGGCGGTTGAGGGAGCCGAAGAGAGGGCGTCGCCGTGCGGCGGTAACGGCTGCCGGAGGAAATCGAACAGTTTGGGGGGTTAGGGATTCCCACAGTTCGGGTCGGGTCGGTTGCTGGCGGGTCGGGTCTGACCCGGATCCGACCCGCTAGCCTGAGCGGTCCGGGTTGGTCAGACCGGCCGGTCCGGTCCGGTTCGAACTCTGGTTTGGTTTGGGTTATTAATTAATTTGGTTTAATTAATCAGTTAAATTTTATAATAGTTTTTAATGCTTTAAAAATTCATCCGGGATCCAATAAATTCTCGGAAAAATACCCCATGCTCGGTTTTCAATTTTACACTAGAAATTATAATTTTCATCACATTTTAATATTATTTAATTTCATTTAAAAATTCATTCTAAATTAGACTACTTTAATTTATAGGTTTAAAATTCACAGAAAATGCTAATTAATTCCAGAAAATTTAAATGTAAAAATTATTAAAATTTCAGGTGTTTACAATCTACCCCCCTTAAGAAAATTGCGTCCTCGCAATTTAAAGATTAAACTACTAATAGAACAGAACTACAGGAATTACAAAATTTACTTAAGATATACCTGCATCCTCGAATAAGTGAGGGTATTTCTGGCGCATGATATCTTCTCTTTCCCAAGTAGATTCACCAGGAGAGTGTTGCTTTCAAGCCACACGAACCAGTTTAATTGTCTGCCCCCACAGTGTCTTCTCACTGGTTCCGAGTATACCCACCGGTTGTTCTTCATGTCTCAGGCTTGGCCCTGCTGCGATCTCAGAATGATCAACTATGTGACTTGGGTCAGTCACATACCTTCTCAACTGTGAGACATGGAATACATCATGCACTCCCTCTAAAGATGGAGGTAATGCAAGACGATAAGCCACCTCACCAATGCGCTCCAGAATATCAAAGGGCCCAATGTACCTTGGACTTAACTTGCCTCTGCTCCCAAAGCGAATGGTTCCTCAAGTAGGCGAAATCCTCAGGAATACATGTTCTCCTTCCTTGAATTTCAGGGGACGTCGGTGTGTATCAGCCCAATGCTTCTGTCTGTCCTGAGCTGCCCGAAGATGATTCTGGATTTGTTTCACCTTCTCCACTGTTTGCATCACCAACTCTGGTCCCAAAATTTGACGCTCTCCGACGTCACTCCAGCATATTGGCGATCTGCACTTCCTATCGTATAACGCCTCGAAAGGTGCCATCTTGATGCTTGCTTGATAACTGTTGTTGTAGGAGAACTCCACTAAATGCAAATAATCTTCCCAAGACCCTCCAAAATCTAACATACAGGATCGCAGCATATCCTCTAAGATCTGGATTGTACGTTCTGATTGACCGTCTGTCTGGGGATGATAGGCAGTGCTGAATTTTAGTCTGGTGCCAAGACTCTCTTGCATACTTCGCCAGAAATGTGAGGTGAATCTCGAATCTCGATCAGATACAATACTAACCGGCACTCCATGCAATCTTACTATTTGTCTCATATACATGTCAGCTAGTATTTCCGTGGACTGTCTAACTCTAAATGGCAAGAAGTATGCCGATTTAGTGAGTCGGTCCACGATAACCCATACCGCATCTTTTCCACTGGGGCTCCTTGGGAATCCTGTGACGAAGTCCATGGTGATATGTTCCCACTTCCATTCTGGTATGGGAAGCGGCTGCAACATTCCTGCAGTCCTCTGATGCTCGGCTTTCACTTGTTGGCAAACTAAGCATTTAGCTACAAATCTGGCAATCTCTCTCTTCATTCCATGCCACCAATAATACTGCCTTAGATCTCGATACATCTTTGTTCCTCCTGGATGAACAGAGTATATGGAGCTATGGGCTTCAGTCATTAGCTCCTGTCTCAGTTCTCCATTTGGAACATATAGACGATCTCCGCACCTTAATGTCCCATCCTCATGTATGCGAAGTCCCGTCCGCAAGCCTGCTTCTGTCTTCTCTTTGAGTCTTCGAAATCTTGCATCAGTGGACAAAGCTTCTTTAATCCTTTCCACGAGCGATGACTTCACTTCCAGATTAGCCAGCAAGCCACTCTGTCTTGGTAGAATAACCTCTATCTGAAGCTCCTTTAGATCTCTCAATAGCTCAGGCTGCATTGTCAAGAAATAAGCTGTAGGCTTCCTGCTAAGTGCGTCTGCTACTACATTTGCTTTCCCTGGGTGGTACTGCAGATCTATATCAAAGTCCACCATCAACTCCAGCCAGCGTCTTTGCCTCATGTTAAGCTCTTTCTGAGTATATACATACTTCAGACTTTTGTGGTCAGTGAAGATTTCCACCTTCTCTCCATAAAGATAATGCCTCCAAATCTTCAGTGCAAATATTACAGCAGCTAGCTCCAGATCATGCGTTGGGTAGTTCTTCTCATGGACCTTCAACTGTCTCGATGCATAAGCAATAACTTTGCCGTGTTGCATCAAAACACATCCTAGGCCACTACCTGACGCATCGCTATAAACAACAAAACCGCCTGACCCTGAAGGAAGAGTCAAGACTGGTGCTGTTGTTAGACGCCTCTTCAATTCTTCAAAGGCCCTCTGACATTCTTCTGTCCATGCAAAGTCCTGATCTTTCCGTGTCAACTTCGTCATTGGCTCTGCAATCCTTAAGAAATTTTCTACGAACCTTCTGTAATATCCAGCAAGTTCTAGAAAACTCCTCACCTCAGCAACTGATGTTGGTGTAGGCCAAGTCTCAATAGAAGCAACCTTCTCTGGATCCACTGACAGTCCTTCTCCTGAGATAATATGCCCTAAGAATGGCACCTTATCCATGCAAAACTCACATTTACTGAGCTTAGCATAAAGCTTCTCCTGCCTCAGCGTCTCTAGCACGATTCTGAGATGCTCCTCGTGCTCTTCGTGGCTTTTGGAATATACCAAAATGTCATCGATAAATACCACCACGAATTTATCCAAGTATTGATGGAAGACTCGGTTCATCAAGCTCATGAATACCGCAGGCGCGTTGGTTAAACCAAACGGCATTACTAAGAACTCATAGTGTCCATACTTGGTTCTAAAGGCTGTCTTCGAGATATCTTCCTTCCTTACCCTAATCTGGTGATAACCGGATCTAAGGTCAATCTTCGAAAATACCCTAGCTCCACTCAATTGATCAAATAAGTCATCAATGCGGGGCAAGGGATACCGGTTCTTAATGGTCACAGCGTTTAACGCCCTGTAATCAATGCACAGGCGAACTGTTCCATCCTTCTTCGGTACAAAAAGTATAGGTGCTCCCCAAGGTGAAACACTGGGCCGGATGAAACCTTTCTCTAGAAGTTCATCAACTTGCTTCTTCAACTCTACTAACTCTTTAGGTGCTAGTCTATAAACCGTTGAAGTGATAGGTTCTGCTCCTGGAGTTAAGTCTATGGTGAATTCTATTTCCCGATCAGGTGGTAGACCTGGAAGATCATCGAAAAATACATCCACAAACTCTGATATAACTCTTGGGTAACTTGACTCCCCTTCTACAGTTAATACCCTAAGAGTTGGCTGAACACCTTGTTCTACAGCTCCTCGAAGAAATTCAAACTCTGAGTGTCCAGGTGGTCTGAATATAACTTTTCCAAGCCGACAATCAAGAGTAGCATGATACTGACTTAACCAGTCCATACCAAGTACAACATCATAGTCAGGCATAGAAAAGATCAGAAATTGGGCTCGCATCTCTCTTCCGCAGACTACTACTGAACATGATCTACAGATATCACTAACAGGTATAATTCCACCTCCCGTAAGAATTCTCTTAGTCTTTGGAAGGGGTGCAGTAGCTACTCTATGGGTAGCTACGAAGCTAGCAGCTATAAATGAGTGTGTTGCCCCAGAATCAAATAAAGCTACAGCAGGTAATGAAGCTACTAAAATGGTACCTGCTATAACTTCTCCAGCAATAGCTTCTTCTTGAACAGCCAATGCAAAAGCCTGACCTCGTCCCTGAGCTGGACCCCTCTGCTGACGAGCCTGTTGGAATAGTGCTGCTTGAGGTGGCAATGGTGGTCTAGGCTGATATCCTCCTGGAGCTGGTGGTCTGACTCCTCCAACTCCCGTCTGCTGTGCTCCCACTGCTGGATAATCTGGCCTTGGTGCAGGTAGAGCTAGTCGTGGTGCTTCCTCTCGGCGTGCTGTGCAGTCTCTGGATAGATGCTGGTTGGATCCGCAAACCAGGCACAGTCCCAATTTGCGTCTGCACTCCTTTTCAATGTGACCCAACTTGCCGCAGAAATGACAAGTAGGTAGGGTTCTTGGTGCTGCTCTCTGCGGTAGATTCCTCTGGAGTCGCTTTGCAGAATCCCCTTGTGCAATCTTGGATGGTACGGAGGTAAATGGCCGCTTTAGACTTGACTCCCTCCTGGTGACGCGCTCCATGCGTCGTGCTGCAACAAGGACGTCGTTGTACGATGTTGGTGCAACAGATCCAATCAACCTCTGAAGCTCGAACCTGAGTCCGTCAAAGAATTTCTCCGCCTTCTCTTCTTCGGTAGGAATTAGAGAAGGGGCGAAACGACTCAGGCGAATGAATTCAGCATTATACTCCTCCACCGTCATGTTGCCCTGGATGAGGCGGTTGAACTTATCTCGGAGTTCTGATCTAGCAACGGCTGGGATATACATCTCTTGGAAGAGTCTGGAGAACTCCTCCCAAGTGACTCGGTCATGCCCGAGCCTCCTCTCTTCAGCTAGCCACCAGTGGTGCGCGTTGTCCGTCAGTTGTATTCGGACAGCAGTCATCCATCTCTCCCGCGGAAGTTCAGCTGCTTCCAACTGATGTTGTGTATTAGTGAGCCACTCATGCACTTCAGTTGGTCCTTCCTTGCCCGAAAAGGTACGGGGCTTGAGTTGACGGAAATCAGTGATAGATCCCGTCGCTGGTCGCCTAGCTTGCGGGTTTGCCTGCTCCAATGCATTTACTAGGCTGTTTCTCAGGTTCTCTGCCTCCTGACGCTGCGCCTCCTGTTGAACTTGTTGTTGAGCTTGCATCATGGCATAAAACATCTGGAACATTTGCTGCCCGTCCATTGCTTGCCCTGGTGGAAAGGCAGGCATCTGTGGAGTGAACTGCGGCGGTGGTGGGATATCATCGCGCCTGAACCTTGAGTTATGCTGCTCATCTTGTCCACTCTGAGAGGATTGACCTCTGTTCTCTGGTGTAACTCCATCTCCATAGGTAACCACAGCGTCTTGTGGTGTAAAAGGAATTTCATCTCCACTTCTTGGATCCATCTTTCTGTATCCAAAATAAACTTTATGAGAACGTTTGGTAGAGTCAAGCAGGATGCAAAATCAAGTACTTAAGTCGAATGCGATATAGAGTTTTCAAAAACGTTCAACAAATGGATGAGATCCTATAGTCTATCCTATCCTTTTACAGGTTTGTTTGGCCCCTAAGTTGAAACCAAACAATTTGTCGTGAGACCTGCATGGGCCACCACAAAAACCATGTCACGCCCCAGTCCAAAAATGTCGAGGGACTAGACACGTGGCAATGGCCAGCAGTACACACCGATGGACAACCCAATTTAATGGATCCATCGGGCATACTTAAGCTGTAATATAGGTCTACAACAATAAGTCAAAACTACTAATCTCATCCACACACAGAATAATAAGAACATCAGCAAATAAAGAAAGTACATCAAAGTCCAGTCTCAGCAGAGTATGTCGGGGAACAACCCGATAAGAGTCTAAAACACTGGTTCATCAGACCAGAACAAAAGAGTCCAAAATAAAGTATCTGAAGAGTACAACTATCATAAGCTCAAGAAAAGTCTTCAGCCATCACCTCTGCTTCTATGTTAGGTTCTCCCTCAGCAACAGCTCCTGGTACAGCTTCAGCTCCTGTCCCGTAAACCTCGGGATAATGTTCTTCTGCTAAACCTGGGGACATCATCCATAATCCAGGTCCTCAGGGGACATAGCAAGGTACAAATATTTCAAACCAAATAAATGCAGTGATATAGTAAAATGGAATCAGCTGGGTAACTACATAACCATCTATGTGAAAATGCAACTGAGAGCAACACTAGTACTCAGGCTGAGACTGCTACAAGCTCTGTGTCGGGGAGCCGGTAGCAGCAATATCTAGTAGTGGTCTAGCTCTGCTCGAGAGTCTACAACCTCACAATAGTAGTATATATATAGAACAGCCTGTAGCCTGTGTGTCTCTCCCCACCCAATTTAACCACACGTCTCATGTCCATGTCACGTGAGATCAGAGCTAATGCAACAGTCAATATCTAAGAATATAATAACTATGTCCATCCTGTATCCTACACAGAATCACCTTGAATATCTCAGGAAGATTCTGTCAATGTATGGTGTCAAGTGTCCTAGGTTATAGTGTACTTGATTAACAAGCACGAGAATATAAAGGGTCTCGAATATCCATCACTAAATGACGTACACAACTCCGCGTACGGGGTTGGCACCCGACTGTGATCGGACGCTAATTATGTCATACGGTCCTAGGTTATATCATGTACACCAGTCACAGAAAATAGAGCAAAAGAACAAAAATAAACTAATAAACTGCAATTTATGGCAAGGTACACTTGCCTGGGGTTGGAATACCAGTAGCGGTCCCTGTAACAGTGGGTTCAGCAATAACTCCTCCAAAAGCTGAAATGAACATTACCAACAGTCTCAGAACATAGGAAATAGCTAGAAATGCCTGTCCTTAAGTCCAGTTTGGACACAAGGACAAAAATGACATTTCTGGGCCAAAGCGGGTCCATATGTGGGTCGCTTTGCACCGGAAACCGGGTCAGGGTCAAAGGTCTCCAAATCAGTCCAATCTTAGTGTCAACAAGTCAGGAACGTTGATACGAACCCAACGGAACTTCCAGAATTGGATTCCGTTGAACCGTTCTCAAAATCGTCCGTCAGGTGGAGCCTATGGGGCCCACGACACGCGATTTTCCAACGTTCTCAGAATCGAACCAAACTTGACCCACAGGACCAGTGTATTACTACGAGTCCGATGGCGCAAGTTTCGTCTCGATCTGACGTGTATACACTAAGTTACAGCTAAATACAGAAAAGTCGGATACGGGGCGTCGTCCGCGGATACGCACTGATTCCGGTGTGCACGCACATCCGAATCAGCTTCTGCGAAAGCCCGCACGTCCGTATCAACGACCCGCACGTATCGGTGAAGACCGCACGTGACCAAGTCGTCCCGTTTGGCGGGGCGTACTCGATTCCGGGGTGAAACAGGGCTAAGTTTTTTTCTGTTTTTGGATCGCGGTGTGCGATCACCACAGGACGCGATGCCCCGAGCGGTTTGTCCGGGCACCGAGAGGGTCTTACAGGTTACGCGGAATAAAAATCGGAGCTACGAGTCAAAAGTTATGGGTACCTGAAGTGGTCTGAAAAACCGAGTCCTTAAGTCCTCGTGTCCAACCGTATCCTGAGTCGAGTCCTGTGTCCACCCTAGGCTTTAGGGTTTTGGAATTCCGGTGGTCGGGCAGGGCGTGTCCGGTGGCGAGGGAGAAGGCTGGGAGTGGGGTTCAGGCCGGCGGAGGTCGGCGAGCCTCTGGGACGTCTCCGGGAGGCCGGGCGGCGCTCGACTGAGTCGGCCGGAGTCGAGTTCTGGAGGTGCGGGGTCGGGGTGAAACTTGGTCGGAGGGAGGAGGAAAGAGAGAAGGTTCTGGAGGTGCAGCGGTGGCGCCGGATGGTGCTGGACGCGGGCGGTCGGGATGGAGGGGTTAGCCGGAGTCGGGGTTCTCGCCGGAGAAGAAATGCAAGGGGGAAAAATCCGGCGGGTGGCTGGATTTATATAGGGGTCTAGGGGAAGGTTAACCGGCGGAGGTTCGCCGGAAGGGGAAGAGGAAGAGTCGCCCGTTCCAGGGGAGGGGAATGGTGGCGGTCGGCGGTTGAGGGAGCCGAAGAGAGGGCGTCGCCGGCGGCGGTAACGGCTGTCGGAGGAAATCGAACAGTTTGGGGGGTTAGGGATTCCCACAGTTCGGGTCGGGTCGGTTGCTGGCGGGTCAGGTCTGACCCGGATCCGACCCGCTAGCCTGAGCGGTCCGGGTTGGTCAGACCGGCCGGTCCGGTCCGGTTCGAACTCTGGTTTGGTTTGGGTTATTAATTAATTTGGTTTAATTAATCAGTTAAATTTTATAATAGTTTTTAATGCTTTAAAAATTTATCCGGGATCCAATAAATTCCCGGAAAAATACCCCATGCTCGGTTTTCAATTTTACACTAGAAATTATAATTTTCATCACATTTTAATATTATTTAATTTCATTTAAAAATTTATTTTAAATTAGACTACTTTAATTTATAGGTTTAAAATTCACAGAAAATGCTAATTAATTCCAGAAAATTTAAATGTAATAATTATTAAAATTTCAGATGTTTACAAAAGTCAAGTATTGTGTATCAAGTGCACATCAGAGTATATGCATCGAAGCTCTCGATAGGGTCAAAATAAAGATGCTACAAAGGAGAATGCCACAAAGGCGATGCAACACTCTTGCTCTTTCTCTTGCCCACAAAGGTACTTATCGTTCCATACATCATGTCCCGTATATCCAAGCAGCGCAACTACACCTGCGTACCTGAAATAATGTCCACAAACGTGGGTCAGTACACAGTTGTACTGGTGAGTGGGGTAACCCACTCGTCTAAACCGACACTAAGTAGATAGTGAATGCAAACAGTTATATGGTGATATTTCTACTTGAATCCTAGATTCATTTTATGGCAGAGGTATGACATGTTAAGTAAAACTGTAAAGCAGGTTAAACATGCAAGCATTCAATTCAAGCAAATATACAAGCAGAATATATTCAACTCAAAAGAAACTAGCATGCAAAATGTTCTACTCAAACTCAAGCAACGCGTGAACCTACCGAACAATAATCAAAGCCTTACTAATCCAATCATCAATATGCACACTCTTGCTGAGGCAAGGTGGCCGTCGTCTACATGAAAAGAACAAACCAAACCAAACCAAAGCAAACCAACTCTTATCTATATAAAGTCACTGGCCAAGCCATAAAGGACTAATCAACTGCAGTTCTCTCGATCCAGGCTGAGTAGCTAGTGTAACGCCCCGCTTCGAACGGTTACTTATGGAACACTTGCTGCTTCGACTCGGTTGAGAATTGAGTCTTGGGGAAACCTTACCGCCAAATCAACACGGACGAAGTGCAATGAAACATTCTAATTGATGGAATGACTTCTATTGAAATTAGTCCAAGAGTTTTCGTTGGTTGCTTTGCTTCTTGGTTTTGTGTTGCTTTGTGTTTTGAGTTGCTTTCGATGACTTGGTTTTCATGATTTCGCTTTTCTCGCTTGCGCATTCTTTTCGAATCGTAAGGGAAAGAGATCGAAGTATGCTAACCAAATATTGTTGCATTTTCAGGACGCATAACCAAAGAGTGAACGTCGCTTAAGGCTTCCCCATCCTCTCGTTCGATTCATTCGGTGAGTGGCTTAGGCCCTTCGATGAATCCTTTAGTCTGCATGCCTAATAAAGAATGTCTAGTTCACTAAATGTTGCCTCACTAAAAAGATAAGCTAAAGAAATGAACTGCATGCTTAAAGTATTAGAAATATGCTTTTGCTATCATATTATGTTGCATGTCTTTCGCCCCTATGCTGCACAACCTGAATTATGGCAAGTCCCTATGTTTCGAATGTGATATGTGGAATAAGAATAAGGAGATGGAATTTGTGTGTTTGTTGCTCAGAACTGTGCATTGTAGTGTTATATATGTTAGATGTTTCATGTCATGCATTGGTCTTGGACAACTTGTGCACAAGGTCTTGTCTCTCGAACGATTCCTGGGGCACTGGGAATCGCTCGGTCCGGAAGAGATTTTTGGATCGCCCTGAGGGTACGGCCCGCTGGGGGTCTAGTGGGGCGATATGTCTATTAGTGTTGTACGAAGTCCATGATGTCACAGCTGCTAGTACTCGTGTGTGTTGGTAGAGAGCTGGACCTTGAGTCACAGCTGCCAACCCATGCACGTGCTAGTGAAGAGTTGAACCTTGGGTCCCCACTGCTAATCATGGGCTACCCATGGACCATCATGTAGTTAGGGCGCATGCTAGGTTTACCTTCTTGCATACCTAACACTTGATGCCTATATTGATTCATAAGTTATTCATATGCAAATTGTGGCTAACTTGTGTGTCTGCTGCAAGATAACCGCTCGGCTGTGGGTAAGAATTATCATATGCATTTGCTATATATCGTCTATGTTTCCTTGCATGAATTGTTAAAAAGAAACTAGACAACCAGAAAGATCACCTAGTAATGCTAGCTTCATCTGCTTAGTGTGGATTTTCTAAGGTTAGTTTGGCCACGGTCGCTCACCAGTATATGTGGTAGTACTGACCCACGTTTGTGGGCAAAATTTCAGGTACCGGAAGTGAGAGTTTGGCAAGCATCTTGAATCTGAATCAGCGTCAGCGCAACCTTCCGTAGGACTGTGCTCGTGCTGCTTTCCTTTGCTTCCCTCTCCAGTGGGCTACTCCTCTTCTGCTAGATGTTTTATTATCTTTGGTCCTACTATAAGGATGTAATGTTTGGGCGTTGTGGCTAGTTTTGGGAATGTAAAAAGAGTTGCAAGCCTTCTAAGGCATATTTTGTAACTCAGCCAAGCAAGCACTTTGTAATCCAAATCTTCAAGTATTCAATAAAAGAAAGTATTTTGTGCCTATCAATGTGTTCAACTTTGGTTATCTACATTTTCATTTTGTGCCTATATATATGTACATTTTCGTCTATCTTGTGTCTTGTGCAGGTACGTTGTCTGGTGCAAGCGCAACTTAGGCTTGCACGATATCGCGCCCAAGCGAGGACGATCGGTTCCGTAGGGACCAAGCGAGGACGGCCGGCCCCTACGGGATCGGGGCACGACAGGTGGTATCCGAGCATGGTTTTACGTCCTTGGCCTCTTCAAATATCGTTTCGAAAATGATATAAATTTTCAAACGGTTTCAAAAGTCCCAAATTTTGAAAATTGATTTCGAATCTATAAGAAGTAAATCGAGAGTATGAAAGGTCCCTAAGAGTATGAAAACCCAACGTTCCATACAATAAGTCCATAATACGTTATGAGACTAATGCAAGCTACTCTCTTTTGCAGCAAGATGACGGTAACAAGTAACCCAGGGACATCGCGCGCAGCAAGCGTGAGCGATGACCAAATTGATAGGCTGATTGCAATGTTTGAGAATCAAAGTGAGAGGCATGCAGCCCAACAGGAACAGTTTGAAACTCTGCAGCAACGGGCTGATGCTAGAGCCTTGGCACAACAACAACAGCTTGACTCTCTGACTCAGATTGTGACAACACTGGTAGCACACATTGGTGCATCGGGAACTGCCGCAATACCTGCAACTGTCCCAACCATGCCTCAGGGAGCAGGATTAGCAGAAACTAAGGAGCCTCGATGCGCGGCCAGGAAGTCTACCTTTAAAGGTGCTGAGTTTCTGAAGTTGAACCCTCCGGAGTTTGAAGGCAGGACTGCGCCGGATAAGGTAATGGACTGGATCGCAAAGATGGAGAGCTTGTTTGAGTTTGCTTCAATACCTACGAACAAGAGGGTGGCGTGTACAGATATGCAGCTGCGGTTACGTGCACATGACTGGTGGGAAATAAAGAAAGTAGATCTTGCCACAAAGCATCAGGATGGTAAGATCACTTGGGGAATGTTCAAGGAAGCATTTCTTGCACAATACCTCCCACCAGCTGTCAGACAGAGGAAAGAAGACGAGTTTATCGAACTTAAGCAAGGGAGCATGTCCGTCGAAGATTATGAATCGGAATTCTCCAAACTTGCTAAGTTCGCTAGCTCAATGATTCCTGATGAGGGAGCCCGTACACACCGGTTTATAAAAGTCTTAAACAATAATCTGAGAAGGGATGTTATGAACCGGGAGTAAAAAACGTACATACAAGCTTTTGAGGCAGCCGTGCAGAATGAGCAGTTCACGCCATGAAGTGCTCCGGAGAAGGCATTGGCTTCTCGAAATCCTCCTACAAAAAGATACCACAATGGTGAGAAAAATGCCGATACGGAGAAACAGGCCGATGCAGGTGAGAACCGCGGAAAAGTGTGCAGCTATTGTGGCTGTCCAGGTCACACTAGAGAGACTTGTCGTCACATTACTAAGGGGTGCTTTAAATGTGGAAAATTAGATCATATGATCCGTGATTGCCCAACCCTTAAGGCCTTGGCAGCAAATGGGATTGAGACTCATACCCCTCCGAGTCCTGCTCTTGATCCAGCTGGTCAGATAAGGAGGCCAAGAGTTTATCAGTTGAATATAGAACGTGATGATAGTGGGCACGATATTGGTGAGTCTGATTCCTTTGATCTCTCGATGCATCATTTATCGCCTCCTTGATTTCTTAAGTTTCGTGGACGAAAATTCTTCTCAGTGAGGTAGTATGTAATGCCCCGCTTCGAACGGTTACTCATGGAACACTTGCTGCTTCGACTCGGTTGAGAATCGAGTATCGGAGAAACCTTACCGCCAAATCAATACGTACGTAGTGCAATAAAATATTCCAATTGATGGAACGACTTCTATTAAAAATTAGTCCAAGAGTTTTCGTTGGTTGCTTTGCTTCTTGGTTTTGTGTTGCTTTGTGTTTTGAGTTGCTTTCGATGACTTTGTTTTCATGATTTCGCTTTTCTCGCTTGCGCGTTCTTTTCGAATCGTAAGGGAAAGAGATCGAAGTATGCTAACCAAGTATTGTTGCATTTTCAGGACACATAACCAAAGAGTGAACGTCGCTTAAGGCTTCCCCATCCTCTCGTTCGATTCATTCGGTGAGTGGCTTAGGCCCTTCGATGAATCCTTTAGTCTGCATGCCTAATAAAGAATCTCTAGTTCACTAAATGTTGCCTCACTAAAAAGATAAGCTAAAGAAATGAATTGCATGCTTAAAGTATTAGAAATATGCTTTTGCTATCATATTATGTTGTATTTCTTTCGCCCCTATGCTGCACAACCTGAATTATGGCAAGTCCCTATGTTTCAAATGTGATATGTGGAATAAGAATAAGGAGATGGAATTTGTGTGTTTGTTACTCAGAACTGTGCAATGTAGTGTTATATCTGTTAGGTGTTTCATGTCATGCATTGGTCTCAGACAACTTGTGCACAAGGTCTTGTCTCTCGAACGATTTCTGGGGCACTGGGAATCGCTCGGTCCGGAAGAGATTTTTGGATCGCCCTGAGGGTATGGCCCGCTGGGGGTCTAGTGGGGCGATATGTCTGTTAATGTTGTGTGGAGTCCATGATGTCACAGCTGCTAGTACTCGTGTGTGTTGGTGGAGAGTTGAACCTTGAGTCAGTGAAGAGCTGAACCTTGGGTCCCCGCTGCTAATCATGGGCTACCCATGGACCATCATGTAGTTAGGGCGCATGCTAGGTTTACCTTCTCACATACCTAACACTTGATGCCTATATTGATTCATAAGTTATTCATATGCAAATTGTGGCTAACTTGTGTGTCTGCTGCAGGATAACCGCTCGGCTGTAGGTAAGAATTATCATATGCATATGCTATATATCGTCTATGTTGCCTTGCATGAATTGTTAAAAAGAAACTAGACAACCAGAAAGATCACCTAATAATGCTAGCTTCATCTGCTTAATTAGTGTGGATTTTCTAAGGTGAGTTTGGCCGCGGTCGCTCACCAGTACATGTGGTAGTACTGACCCACGTTTGAGGGCAAAATTCCAGGTACTGGAAGCGAGAGTTTGGCAAGCATCCTGAATCTGAATCAGCGTCAGCGCAACCTTCCGTAGGACTGTGCTCGTGCTGCTTTCCTTTGCTTCCCTCTCCAGTGGGCTACTCCTCTTCTGCTAGATGTTTTGTAATCTTTGGTCCTACTACAAGGATGTAATATTTGTGTAACGACCCGCTCCGCTCAACCCGGAGGGCCGATTCAAACGACACAAGTGTAGCTATTCAACCGCTTTGCTCAGCGAGATGGCTCGTTCGATGCATAGGCATTCATTCTGGGATCTTCAATGGAGTCAGACTTGGGCTATCAGAGGCGCGTCCGGAGTCTCGCTCGACCGATGCGATACATCGCTATGGTGGGTGGTCCCGGTGAACCTGTCTCTACTTAGCTGCACACTAAGAAAATGAATGTTACATGCTAGTTTACAGGCGATAACCTTTGCATGCTAATAAAAGAGATGAACACACATAGCTAAGGGGATAACCCCGCCTTATCATTGTATAGGACATGGAGATCTTACTTGCTATTTGCGTAGTCGGGAGTATTGAGTTGGAATGTAATATATTCTTACATATATGCCATAAAGTAGTGTGAGTTCATACTGAGGCGTTGCACCGCACGGAATATGACACGGGATGGAGTAAAATCATGTTGCATGCATAGACGAGGAAGGCTATCAAGTAGTCGTTCCGAGTCAGGAGGTGGAAGGAAAGGAAGGTACTCGGGATATGCTGTAAACTCCCTCGACCAGATTTCAGTAATATAGGATTTATTTTAGCTAATTAGAATTACTGCAACTTTTTAAAATTTATTTTGCTTACATATCCTATTGTTGTGCACCTGTCCATCACACAATTAATTAGAGCATTACACTAGCTGTTATTCCCAAACAAGTTCACATACCTGTCCTAAACATGTTAGACTATTTTTCTAAATTTTGTGCAACTCCCAGATGTTTTATTTTGAGCCTCGTTTGAGACGCACAAATTGTCACGCCCCGATTCCGTGGAATCGATAGTCGTCCCCCGGGCGTGACCGCCGTGCGGGCCTAGGTTGCGCACCGCACTAGGCTAAGTATTTTTGTTTCGCATAGCGAGCACATATTCAGAGTACGCAGATAATTGAACACAGATTGAAACATGGAAAAGTTCTCTTTTATTGATAATATGAACATCTATTACAAAATCCTTGAACTGAGTCGTAAGGATTGCCTCTGTGGGCTTACAAAAGTGTTTACACAAAATGAGATAGCAGTCCTGTACATTACATCCCTTACTAAACTCAAAATATAAGACCTTGGGACGGAACGACTGCCTTGCCACGAAGCTGCATGATTGCTTTGGTGGCTAGCTTCTTCTTCAAAAGGCTTCTAAGGTGGCACGGTCGAGGCGTGCCTGCAGCTGGACTGGATTGGGGTTTGTCTCCTGCTCCTCGCTTGGTTCTCCTAGCGCGGGGAACCTGTTTCAACGAGGGTCAGTACATCGAAACGTACTGGTGAAGGCAAGCTAACCCAACTATACCAATCAACACGTTGTCTTATTGAAGCATGCATATTTATCGTGGGTTTCTATCTTGCCTTAGTTCATTTTACAACAAGACATAGATATAGAATTATTGAAACAACCCGCCACCGTTCGGTGACATTTACCTTTCCGTCTGAACCACCTGCACAATACTTACCTTGCCTTCCCTGTCAAGAAGACACAAGTTAGTTGCAACAGGTTTAAATATACGAGGGGATCACTGGCTTTGATGCCATAATGGACGGTCTTAGTCTCAGGCTAAGGTGACGGAGGCACATGTATCGCTGCACGCCATCTCGCCTATGGGAGAGACTAATCTTGAGGTTCCGTCCGGATCGGATCGGTGCCAGTGCCCCAGCGACCGTCCGCAGGAACCGAGGGGCCTTGTGCACAAGTTGTCCGTGATCAACGGCGTTTGTGTTAAGTTTGCATTTATGTAGCTGAGGCATTGAAATCAGGGGATATATAGCATTGTGTGATGTATTTTGCATAGTCTCCCTGAATAATTGATGCATGGCAAGGGTGTTCTACATAAAGCATATTTATAGAAGAAGAAATAAGCATTCTAACTAGTATATATGCATATGGTAAACATTTTGAATAGGCAAGCATGTAGTAAGTAACCGTTCACACGTTTTAATGACAAGCATACAGATCCAAGTCTATTTCCCTTATCTTGATATCTTTTAGTTAATACTTGGTATCGTTTGATCGGGGCAAGCACGAACGCAAGATTTAGATGTGAAGACTAGCAAGTAGGGCTAGCTAATCGGGTTGGTAGCCACTCACTTTTAGTGGTTGGAAGGAGGAAGGAAGGAAGTGATTTAGGAGTCCGCTTGAGCGACGCCTAGTGCTGGATCACCTGTATTGACACGAACAGCTGATCAGTACTTCTTCCTCTCTTTCCATTATCGGAATTGAAGTGCAGTCCTAAGAACGAAAGCAATGAAATCCATCGAAACCGTTCAAGAAACTCAAACAAATCCGAAATCCAACTCAAGGCACGAAAGCAACAAGCGACAGCGAAAACTAGGCAACAAAAGAATGCAGCGGAGAGGTCCCTCCTGACTCTGCCGCTAAGTCGATCCTTGGGGCACGGTCCACTGAATATGGGAATCGATTCCGAAGAAACAAATCCATAACGAGGACGAGTTCTTAATTCAATCTATCCCGATCGAACGATACCGTCTTAGTATTTCTTAGCCGCGCTCCCCGAATAGGGGGAACGGGGCACCACATCCTACCCAACCAATTGGAAGTTTCGTCCCGAAACTTTAAGGAATAAAACCTACCACTAGGAAATAACAAGGGGAACCGTTCCCTCATATCAGATTCAAGCTCCCAAGTAGATTCTTCGACTGAGTGATTCCGCCAAAGCACGCGCACTAGAGGAACCGAACGAGTCCGAAGCAGCTTTTCTTTTCTATCCAAAATTTGCACAGACTGTTCTACATACGTCAAGTCGGCTTGAAGGTTCAGTTGGTCCAGGTCTACCACATGGCTCGGGTCGTACACATATTTCCTAAGCTGTGAAACATGGAATATATCGTGTACGTCGGATAGGGATGGTGGTAGAGCAATTTGATACGCAACTGAGGCAACCCGCTTTAGTATTTCGAACGGGCCGACAAATCTCGGACTCAGCTTTCCTCTTGCTCCGAACCTGCTGACTCCTCGCATGGGCGAGACCTTGAGGAATACTCGGTCGCCTACTTGGAATTCTAGCGGTCTCCGATGTGTGTCCGCGTAGCTCTTTTGACGACTTTGAGCTATCTTTAATCTGTCCCGAATCAGCCGAATCTTCTGGACGGTCTGCTCCACGAGCTCAGGGCCAAGTACTTGCCGTTCTCCAACTTCGTCCCAGCAGATAGGAGATCTACACTTCCGCCCGTATAACGCCTCATACGGCGCCATTTGAATGCTCGATTGATAACTATTGTTGTAAGCAAATTCAGCTAAAGGTAGATGAAGGTCCCAACTCGTCTTCAAGTCCAAGGCGCAGAGTCGCAACATGTCTTCGAGGATTTGGTTGACACGTTCGGTTTGGCCGTCGGTCTGTGGATGGTAGGCGGAGCTAAACTTCAACTTCGTCCCCATTGCTGACTGCAGGCTTCCCCAGAAACGTGATATGAATCGACCATCTCGATCGGAGACTATGGTTACGGGCACGCCATGGAGTCGAACGATTTCATTGAGATATATCTGAGCCAGGCGGTCGGCACTCCAAGTAGATTTGATAGGCAGAAAGTGAGCTGACTTGGTGAGTCGATCGACGATAACCCAGACTGCATCATGTCCCCGTTGCGTCCTCGGCAAACCAACGATAAAATCCATCGTTATATCATCCCATTTCCACTCCGGAATAGCAAGGCTCTGCAGTTCTCCGCCTGGTTTCTGGTGTTCGGCCTTTACTCGTTGACAAGCCATGCAATGCGACACAAACTGCGCCACATCCTTTTTCAAGCCGTGCCACCAAAACGTCGTACGAAGATCCCGATACATCTTTGTGCTACCCGGATGAGAAGTATAGCTAGCATAGTGGGCTTCCGTGAGTATCTCTTCCCTGAGGGCCGCGTCGCTTGGAACGCACAGTCTTCCCTTCACTCGAAGCGTCCCATCCGTGCTTACCGCAAAGTCGGACGCCTTCCCTGCTGAGATAAGGGTATGAATCTTTTGCAGGAACGGGTCGTCCTTCTGAGCGGTCTTTACTCGTTGTAACAAGTCGGGTTCGAGGCGCAGTTGTGACACTTGCGCCCACTTTGTGTATCTGATTTTCAAGGTAATGCCCAGTGATTCAAGATCCCGGCGCAGCCTATCATCAATAGCCAAACTTCCTGCAAACACTCGACTCAGTGCGTCAGCTACGACGTTTCCCTTGCCAGGCGTGTATCTGATCATGAGGTCGAAGTCGCTTAGGAGTTCAAGCCATCGCCGCTGCCGAAGATTCAAATCTTTTTGAGTGTACAGATATTTCAAACTCTTATGGTCCGTATAGATTTCACACGGCACTCCATAAAGATAGTGGCGCCACAGCTTCAATGCGAACACTACCGCGGCAAGCTCGAGGTCATGCGTTGGGTAGTTTTGCTCGTGAGGCTTTAGCTGTCTAGACGCGTAGGCGATCACTTTGTCACGTTGCATCAGGACACATCCTAGTCCCCTTCCCGATGCATCGCTATATATTTTAAAGTCATCTGGTCCATTTGGCAAAGTAAGGACCGGAGCGGAGACGAGGCGCTGCTTTAACTCCGTAAACGAAGCTTCGCAGTCGTCCGTCCAAGTAAACTTCGCACCCTTCCGTGTGAGCTGCGTTAAGGGCGAAGCAATTCTAGCAAAGTTCTGTATGAACCGACGGTAGTATCCTGCCAGTCCAAGAAAGCTTCGGATGTCGCTAGCTGATTCCGGATGTTTCCACTGTGTAATGGCTTCTACCTTTTTCGGGTCAACTGAGATGCCTTGAGACGAGATAACATGGCCCAAAAAGGATATACTGTCTAGCCAAAACTCACATTTACTCAGTTTGGCGTACAGCTGATTGTCTCGAAGGGTTTGCAACACCATCCGCAGGTGTCCTGCGTGCTCATCCCTAGTCTTCGAGTACACCAAGATATCATCGATAAAAACCACTACAAATTTATCGATGAAAGGTCTAAATACCCGATTCATAACGTCCATGAATGCCGCAGGAGCATTCATCAGTCCGAACGGCATCATTACGGAAAACTCGTAATGACCGTACCGGGTTCGGAAGGCAGTTTTGTGGGTGTCCTCGGGCCTAATCTTCAGCTGGTGATAACCCGAGCGAAGATCGATTTTTGAAAATACTGCTGCTCCTTGTAGTTGATCGAACAAGTCATCAATCCGTGGCAGAGGATATTTGTTTCTGATTGTGACCTTATTCAATTCTCTGTAGTCGATGCATAGGCGTAGAGTTCCGTCCTTCTTCTTCACGAAGAGCACGGGAGCGCCCCAAGGAGACACGCTCGGACGGATGAACCCGCGGTCAAGTAATCCTTGGAGTTGGCACTTTAGTTCCTTCAGCTCTGCATGGGCCATTCTGTATGGAGGTTTGGAGATCGGCTGCGTGTTCGGAAATGTGTCAATAGTGAATTCAATCTCTCGATCGGGCGGCATACCGGGTAGTTCGCTCGGAAACACGTCGGGGAACTCCGCCTCAACGGAATTAGGCTCGACGTTTGCGTAGTCCTGCCGCGCGTCCCGAACTGATGCTAGAAATCCCTCGCAGCCTGTGTAGAGCATTCGCCGAGCAGATTTTGCCGAAATCACCATGCAGGCCGTGGTCGCATCGTTCGCTGGACTACTGGTGTAACAGAACACGGCTTCTCCGGGCAGACGGAAAACGACTCGCTTCTCTGCACACTCAATGGTTGCCGCGCATGCGCCTAGCCAGTCCATTCCCAAGATGATATCATAGTCCCTAACATCTAGAACTAAGACATCGAGCGACAGCTTCTTCTCCCCAATACAAATGTAACCACCTAGGCATACTGAACGAACAGGGATTTTTGTACCAGAGGGGGTGCTAACATTTAAATCTAAGTGCAACGGAGTCATTTTTACATTGTTTTCCACGGCAAAATTTGTGGAAATAAAACTATGCGTTGCACCTGAATCAAATAGAACACGAGCAGGTATATTATTGAAAAGTAAGGTACCTGACACGACGGTATCCGAAGCTAATGCTTCTTCCCGTGTCATGGTGTAGACTCGGCCTTGAGCTTGATTACGCCCTTGCTGAGGCGCCGCTCGATTCGCCTGAGGTACCGGAGTCTGATTTTGTTGCGGAGGACGGCGCTCGGTGAACTTTGGACAGTTGGGAAGGGCGTGATCGGAAGCTCCACAAATGAGACATAACCCGTGCTTCCGGCGACATTCACTTTCGACGTGCCCTGTCCTCCTACAGAAATCACATCGTTGCCCCGAGTTTCCCTTTTTCGAACCGCCGTTGTTAGGGCGCTTTGCAGCTGTGTTTCCTCTATCGTTGCCTTGGCGTTTGTGATTGGGGGTTTGCACAGCGCCGGTGGCAACGTGAGGATACTGCGGCTCGAGGGAGAGGGCATGGTTTAAAACTTCCCTCATCGTCTGATACTGTGGGACGGATACGTGCCCGTGGATGCCAGGACGTAGCCCTCCTTCGAATCGTCTGGCACGACTCGCTGCGTCCGGTAGGTAGGCGGTGGCAAATTTGGCCAGTTTGTTGAATTCTGCAGAGTATTGCTTCACCGTCATACTGCCCTGCCGGAGCTGAACGAACTCATTTTCCCGTTGACGTCGGAGAGGCGGGGGTATAAACTCCTCCTCAAACGCGGCACGAAAGGTCGTCCACGCGATCGCCTCCTCTCCATGGCCAAGCTGAAGAGATCGTCGATGCACGTCCCACCAGTCGTGCGCATTGAAGCGAAGCAGTAGTTTGGCACAAGTGACGCGCTTGTCTTCCGGCACGTCCAGGAGAGAAAAATGATCTTCAAGCTCGGCGAGCCAATCTAGGGCCACAATTGGGTCCTCAGTCCCCTTGAATGGCGTGTTGCAGACCTTCTTGAAGTTTGCAAAGGTGAAGGTAGTCACTTCCCTCGTCCTTGGCACGGGCGATGGTTCGACTTCAAGCGCTGGCTGCTCCACTGGTGTAGCTGTCGTTGCGGCAGAATGGTTGGAGGCCAGGGTCTGAACAAGCTGTTGCAGGGTATCTACCTGCTTTTGTTGGACTGAGAGCCGTGCCTCTAGGTTGCTCTCGAACTTGGCTTGGCGGGCATCATCCCTCTGTCGTTGCTCGGTTAACATTTGCATCACTTGTTGAATCGAGTCTGTTTGAGACATGCCTCGTTGGCTCCGAGAGCTTCCTGATGTTCCGGAGCTGCTCTCCTGAGTCCGAGGCTCGCCTGGTGCTAGCGCTGACGGTTGCGCTTGCGTCGTTCCTTGAAAGGAAGGTAAATTACATCAGGATCATAATGTATTATGGACTTATTGCATGAACGTATCTCATTTTGGCCTTAACGAGTTCAGGAGTTCGCATAGGCGAGTTATCGCTAAGGGAACTTTTCCAGTTTATGAATTTAGGGAACTTTGAAGCTATGCTCTGATACCAACATGTCACGCCCCGATTCCGTGGAATCGATAGTCGTCCCCCGGGCGTGACCGCCGTGCGGGCCTAGGTTGCGCACCGCACTAGGCTAAGTATTTTTGTTTCGCATAGCGAGCACATATTCAGAGTACGCAGATAATTGAACACAGATTGAAACATGGAAAAGTTCTCTTTTATTGATAATATGAACATCTATTACAAAATCCTTGAACTGAGTCGTAAGGATTGCCTCTGTGGGCTTACAAAAGTGTTTACACAAAATGAGATAGCAGTCCTGTACATTACATCCCTTACTAAACTCAAAATATAAGACCTTGGGACGGAACGACTGCCTTGCCACGAAGCTGCATGATTGCTTTGGTGGCTAGCTTCTTCTTCAAAAGGCTTCTAAGGTGGCACGGTCGAGGCGTGCCTGCAGCTGGACTGGATTGGGGTTTGTCTCCTGCTCCTCGCTTGGTTCTCCTAGCGCGGGGAACCTGTTTCAACGAGGGTCAGTACATCGAAACGTACTGGTGAAGGCAAGCTAACCCAACTATACCAATCAACACGTTGTCTTATTGAAGCATGCATATTTATCGTGGGTTTCTATCTTGCCTTAGTTCATTTTACAACAAGACATAGATATAGAATTATTGAAACAACCCGCCACCGTTCGGTGACATTTACCTTTCCGTCTGAACCACCTGCACAATACTTACCTTGCCTTCCCTGTCAAGAAGACACAAGTTAGTTGCAACAGGTTTAAATATACGAGGGGATCACTGGCTTTGATGCCATAATGGACGGTCTTAGTCTCAGGCTAAGGTGACGGAGGCACATGTTGTAATGCCCCGTTCCCCCTATTCGGGGAGCGCGGCCAAGGAATACTTACGACCGTCCGAACGGGACAGATTGAATTAAGATCCTTTCCTCGTTATGGATTGGTTTCTTCGGAATCAGGTCCCATATACGACGGACTGTGCCTCGAGGATGGACTCGGCGGCAGAGTCGAGAGGGGCCTTTCCGTTGCGTTGGTTTCTTGTCCGTTTTCGTGCCGCTTGGATGCTTTCTTGTTGGTTTTATGACTTGCGTTTTCTTGAACGGTTTCAATGGATTTCATTGCTTTCGTTCTTAGGATTTCGCATTTCGTATCGACCCTTGGAGACCGAAGCAGGAGGTATTGATCATCCGTTGGTGCGTGCAGGTGATCGTGTAGACGACGCGCGAGCGGAGTCTTAGGGACCTCTCCTTCTTCTTCCTATTCAACAAACTTGTGAGTGGCTCTATTTCGATAAGCACCTTCTTTCCAAGGGCCCCGTTCATAATAAAACTGACTCAGTTGGGCATTCAATCAAACGATACCAATTAAGTAACAAGTCGGATAATAAGATAAGATAAGAAGTAGGCTTGGAACACTCATTGCTTGTCATACAAACCTTGCATAAATCTATTGATGCATGCATGTTCGTTGGGTGTTTAATGAGTTGGTATCTATTGATAGTTCAAAGTGTTCTTCTATAAACTGCTGCATGTTATTTCATATAACTGTTAGTTGATTTGATAGTACAGTAAAGCAGTTTCATACATGATGTTCTTTAAATGGCTAGTAAGTAAATCTATGAGGTAGAGTCATAGGTATGGTCATGGGAATTCTTGTGCACAAGGGATCCAGGTTCCTGCGAGCGGTGCCGGGGCACCGGGCCGTCTCGACCCGGGCGGAATCTACTTTCTTAGTCCTGGGAGCGGGGAATTGTAGCGGGGCTAGCTACCCGCGCTGCAAGCGTCGCCGCCAGCCCAGACTAAACCCATGATGGCTCCTAAACATCAAAGATAGATGTTGTGTATATTTAAACTGTGCAGACTAACTATGTCTTCGTGGCAGGGAAGGCTATGGTAAGTTGTACAGGTGGTTCAGACGGGACAGGTAAAGTCACCGAACGGTGGCATGGGAAGTTATATTATTTTGTTCTTGCATACCTGCTAAATGAAATCTGATCTAGGCAAGAATAGAAACCCACCTAAGCAAATAATTGTAGCATACTCATTAGATCATATCTCTTGAGCTTGGTAAAGTTGAGCAGCTAGCCTTCACCAGTACTTTCCGAAGTACTGACCCTCGTTGTA
Source organism: Iris macrosiphon (assembly GCA_036927795.1). Classification (NCBI taxonomy): domain Eukaryota; kingdom Viridiplantae; phylum Streptophyta; class Magnoliopsida; order Asparagales; family Iridaceae; genus Iris; species Iris macrosiphon. Next base: position 21,925 of record JAYESA010000032.1, on the reverse strand, counting down.
GCAGGTTCCCCGGCGCAAGGCGACGCGGCGAGGAACTGAAGCTCACTCCGAACATTTTGGGATCCTTGGCGGTTCGTGGCCAAGACTTTTGAAGGCTCAAGCTCGTAGCCTTTCACTCTCTCTCTGTTGCTGAATATCGCTAAGGCGATGGTGCTTACTCGCACCCAAGGTGGATTTTGTGTTTTTGAATCTATGTAAAGGGACATAATGTATGGATCGGCTATCTCATTTTGTGTCCAAGTCTGTAAGCCCGTGGGCATTTTATACTTTTGAGTCAAGCAATGTAAAAAGATGTTCATTATGAATAAAAGAGAAACTTTTCTATGCCTCAACCTTGTGTTATCTTATATTTCTACTCTGTTGCATTGTTCTAAAAATATCCTTATGCCTAAGGCCTTGTGCACGCGCGCCCTACGCGTGCACGGCATCACGCCCGGGGGACGATTATCGAATAGCCGAAATCGGGGCGTGACATATTGGTATCAGAGCATGCTTCAGATCCTTTGATCTCACAAGAAAGTTTCTAAAGAGGACCTTGTTCCTTTCGAGTAGACCCTTGAAATCGCTTGGCCAAAATGAGATACGTTCCATACAGTGAGTCCATAATATACCTTGAGACTAATACAAGTTACTTTCCTTTTTAAGGAACGACCTCCGAGCCGGGTGCACAAGCGCAGATGGTGGCGCAAGTGCAAGCGAGTAGTTCAGGCACCTCGGGCAGCTCTGGGAGTCCAGCTGCCGCACCCTCTGCCGATCCGTTCGAGCGAATGATGCGTCTGATGGAGACGCAGCAGAAACAAGCTGAACTACGGCAGAGTCAGTTTGAGTCACGGATTGAAGCTCAATTCGTGGCGCAGCGACTTCAGGCGGATACACAGCAAAAGCAGATGAATAGTCTGCAAACAATGGTGACGAATATGGTCGCCAACAATCATTCTGCATCCGCCCCCGCAACCGTGCCTATAGTTGCTGAAGCCACCGGACCGCAGAATTCTCAGGGTACCTTACCCTCAGGCGAGAACGGGTCAATCGTCTCAATATCAGAATTCAAGAAGATGTGCCGTGCTACGTTTAAAGGCACCGAAGACCCTTCCTTAGCGATGGATTGGCTGGTCGAGTTGGAAGACCACTTCGAAGCGCTGTGCCTAGACGAGACCAAGAAAGTAGCGTGTGCGCAGCTTCAGCTCCGACAAAATGCACATGATTGGTGGGATGTGCACAAGCAAGCTATTTTGAGTGAAGGTGGCACAACGGCTATCTCCTGGTCCGTGTTTCGCAAGGCCTTCGTGGAGGAATACCTTCCACCCGCCGTCCGTCGCGAAAAGGAAGACGAGTTTGCCCTACTGAAGCAGGGGGACATGACGGTACGTCAGTACGCTTCAGAATTCAACCGACTTGCAAAGTTTGCCAAGTCTCAGCTCGCCGATGCCGAAAGCCGTGCCAGAAAGTTCGAGCTCGGACTGCGACCTTCTATCCGTGCTCACGTCGTAGTGACTCAATATCGTACCATGCGGGAGTCCTTGAATCATGCACTGTCCCTAGAGTCGCAGTATCCTCCAGTTCGCACCGACGCTGTGCAAAATAACAATCACAAGCGCCCTGCCAACACAGGAGGAAACAACGCGCATAAGCGCCACAATAATAACGGCGGCTCCCAAGACTCGAATCAGGGAAAGAAGCAAGGACGAAACTGTGCTTACTGCCACAAGCCAGGACACCACATCAGCGAATGTCGCGCGAGCAAGGGAGGATGTTTCAAGTGTGGCAAGGTGGGCCACATTGCTCGTAATTGTCCAACCCGTTCCAACGATCCAGCTTCGCACCGTCCGCAGCAGAATAATGACTCAGCTCAGGGTCAAGGGCAAACTCAACGAGCAAACCAGGCACCGCAAAACGCTCAGGGCCGAGTCTATGCCTTGACTCGGGACGAGGCACTCGCATCGAACACGACGGTGTCAGGTATATTACTTTTTAATAATGTACCTGCTCGAGTATTGTTTGATTCTGGTGCAACACATAGCTTCATTTCGGCGGATTATGCCGCCGAACACACATTCCCTATGACACCGCTAGGCTTAAACCTAAGTGTTAGCACTCCTTCGGGAGTAGATCTATCGGCTCGCTTAGTCTGTCGTGAAGGTAACATTTGCATCGGGGGACGGAGATTGTCATTAGATGCGATAGTTCTAGACATAAGGGACTACGATCTTATTCTGGGGATGGATTGGCTCGGCGCTTGTTCAGCTACAATCGACTGTGCGAAAAAGGAAGTCGTGTTTCGTTTGCCCGGCGAGACCGAGTTTTGCTTCACGTGCAGTCCTGAGTCAAAAGCGTCGAATGCCTGTATGGTGATCTCAGCAATGTCTGCTCGACGGATGATTCACTCCGGCTGCGAAGGGTACTTAGCGTCCGTTCGAGACACTCGGCAAGATTGCGCAAACGTTGAGTCTATCCCCGTTGTGGCGGATTTTCCTGATGTGTTCCCCGACGAGTTGCCAGGCATGCCGCCCGATCGAGAGACAGAGTTTACTATAGACACGTTCCCAGAAACTCGACCAATTTCCAAGACACCGTATCGAATGGCCCCGGCAGAATTGAAAGAGCTTAAAGTACAGTTGCAAGACTTGCTAGATCGAGGATACATTCGGCCTAGTGTATCTCCGTGGGGTGCCCCAGTACTATTCGTGAAGAAAAAGGATGGCTCGTTGCGGCTCTGCATCGACTATCGAGAACTGAATAAAGCAACCATTCGTAACCAGTATCCTCTTCCAAGAATAGACGATCTTTTTGATCAGTTGCAAGCTGCCACGGTATTCTCTAAAATTGATCTCCGTTCGGGCTATCACCAACTAAAGATCAAGCAAGACGATGTGCCAAAGTCAGCTTTTCGAACTCGCTATGGCCATTATGAGTTCCTGGTGATGCCGTTCGGACTAACCAATGCACCCGCTGCCTTTATGAGTTTGATGAACCTTGTGTTCCGGCCCTACCTCGATAAGTTTGTAGTAGTATTCATCGATGATATCTTGGTGTATTCGAAGAGTGAGGAAGAACATGGAGAGCACTTGCGGACCGTGCTACAAACTCTTCGGGACAACCAGCTATATGCTAAGCTCAGTAAGTGTGAATTCTGGCTAAGTAGTGTATCTTTCCTCGGGCACATCATTTCTGCGGGAGGCATCTCAGTCGATCCGAAGAAGGTGGAGGCCATTGTCGAGTGGAAGCGACCTACATCCGTTAGCGAGATTCGAAGCTTCCTCGGGCTAGCGGGCTACTACAGACGGTTCGTGAAGGATTTTTCCAAACTTGCATTACCTCTGACTCGCCTCACACAAAAGGGAGTCGCGTTTGAGTGGTCCGCCGACTGCGAAGCTTCGTTTCAAGAGTTAAAGCATCGCCTCACCTCTGCCCCGTTACTTGCATTACCAGACGAGATCTCGGGATTCCAAATATTTAGCGACGCGTCCGGACAAGGCTTGGGGTGTGTACTTATGCAACGAGATCGAGTGATAGCCTATGCCTCCAGGCAACTGAAGAAGCACGAGAAAAATTATCCTACACACGACCTGGAATTGGCGGCAATTGTCTTTGGCCTGAAATTGTGGCGACACTACCTTTATGGAGTGCCTTGCCGAATTTATACTGATCACAAAAGCTTAAAGTACTTATTCACTCAAACGGACCTCAACCTTCGTCAGCGCCGTTGGCTAGAATTGATAAAAGATTACGACTTGACGATAGACTACACGCCTGGAAAAGGGAACGTTGTAGCGGATGCTCTGAGTCGGATCTTCGTTGGGTCTCTGTCAGTCGATCGCAGGTTACGAAGGGACTTAGAAGAGTTGGGCATCGAACTCCGAATCCGATATCGTGGCGCGCGGGTCGCTCAAATGCGATTCGTACCCAACCTAATAGAGCGGGTCACATCTACTCAGAAAGACGACCCTTTCCTAAGGAAGATGCACGAGCACATTCTAGCGGGGAAGGCGAAGGACTTTGTAGTGGATGAAAATGGAGCGTTGCGGGTGAATGGAAGGCTATGCGTCTCCGATGATTCAGAACTTAGAAAGGAGATCCTTGCGGAAGCTCATTACGCGGCCTATATGATCCATCCCGGGAGCACGAAGATGTATAAAAACCTCCGAACGACCTTCTGGTGGCACGGCATGAAGAAAGATGTCGCACTCTTTGTGTCCCAATGCATAACTTGTCAAAGGGTGAAAGCAGAGCATCAGAGGCCGGGCGGGGAGATGCAAAATCTTGCTATCCCGGAATGGAAGTGGGAGCACATCTGCATGGATTTTATTGTTGGCCTGCCAAGGACGCAACGGGGGAACGACGCGATCTGGGTTATCGTCGACCGGTTAACCAAGTCTGCACACTTCCTTGCCATCAAAAGTACTTGGAGCGCCGATCGCCTCGCCCAGACCTACCTTGACGAGATAGTCCGGCTGCATGGAGTGCCAGTTTCTATAGTATCAGATCGGGACGGGCGATTCATCTCGCGTTTCTGGGAGAGCCTTCAGCTGGCGATGGGGACCAAGTTGAAGTTTAGCTCAGCCTATCATCCACAAACAGATGGTCAGACGGAACGAGTGAATCAGATACTAGAAGACATGTTGCGCCTCTGCGTGATCGATTCGAAGTCAAGTTGGGACGTCTACCTGCCGCTGGCGGAATTTGCATATAACAATAGTTATCAGTCCAGCATCGAGATGGCTCCGTACGAGGCTTTGTATGGGCGGAAGTGTAGGTCACCAATCTGCTGGGACGAAGTCGGAGAGCGGCAAATCCTCGGGCCGGAACTGGTCGAACAAACCGTGCAAAAGGTTCGGTTGATTCGTGAACGGTTGAAGACAGCACAAAGCCGACAAAAGAGTTATGCCGATGCTCGACGTCGCCCCCTTGAATTCTTTGAAGGGGACCATGTGTTCTTGAAAGTCTCACCTATGCGCGGAGTCATGCGATTCGGAGTAAAAGGAAAGCTAAGTCCGAGATTTGTTGGACCGTTTGAAATTCTCAAACGGGTTACTCCGGTCGCCTATCAAATTGCCTTGCCGCCTGCCCTATCAGAAGTACACAATATTTTTCACATTTCGCAGCTGAGAAAGTTTGTACATGACCCGAACCACATAGTCGACTTGGGTCAGTTGAATCTGCAAGCGGACTTGTCGTACGCCGCAGAGCCTGTCCAAGTTTTGGATCGTAAAGAGAAGCAGTTGCGGAACCGAACTGTCTCGCTAGTGCGCGTCCTGTGGCGGAACCACTCGGTCGAGGAGTCGACCTGGGAACTCGAAGCTGATATGAGGGAAAGGTTCCCCTCATTATTCCTTAGTGGTAGGTTATATTCCTAAGTTTCGGGACGAAACTTTCTTTTGGATGGTTATGATGTAATGCCCCGTTCCCCCTATTCGGGGAGCGCGGCCAAGGAATACTTACGACCGTCCGAACGGGACAGATTGAATTAAGATCCTTTCCTCGTTATGGATTGGTTTCTTCGGAATCAGGTCCCATATACGACGGACTGTGCCTCGAGGATGGACTCGGCGGCAGAGTCGAGAGGGGCCTTTCCGTTGCGTTGGTTTCTTGTCCGTTTTCGTGCCGCTTGGATGCTTTCTTGTTGGTTTTATGACTTGCGTTTTCTTGAACGGTTTCAATGGATTTCATTGCTTTCGTTCTTAGGATTTCGCATTTCGTATCGACCCTTGGAGACCGAAGCAGGAGGTATTGATCATCCGTTGGTGCGTGCAGGTGATCGTGTAGACGACGCGCGAGCGGAGTCTTAGGGACCTCTCCTTCTTCTTCCTATTCAACAAACTTGTGAGTGGCTCTATTTCGATAAGCACCTTCTTTCCAAGGGCCCCGTTCATAATAAAACTGACTCAGTTGGGCATTCAATCAAACGATACCAATTAAGTAACAAGTCGGATAATAAGATAAGATAAGAAGTAGGCTTGGAACACTCATTGCTTGTCATACAAACCTTGCATAAATCTATTGATGCATGCATGTTCGTTGGGTGTTTAATGAGTTGGTATCTATTGATAGTTCAAAGTGTTCTTCTATAAACTGCTGCATGTTATTTCATATAACTGTTAGTTGATTTGATAGTACAGTAAAGCAGTTTCATACATGATGTTCTTTAAATGGCTAGTAAGTAAATCTATGAGGTAGAGTCATAGGTATGGTCATGGGAATTCTTGTGCACAAGGGATCCAGGTTCCTGCGAGCGGTGCCGGGGCACCGGGCCGTCTCGACCCGGGCGGAATCTACTTTCTTAGTCCTGGGAGCGGGGAATTGTAGCGGGGCTAGCTACCCGCGCTGCAAGCGTCGCCGCCAGCCCAGACTAAACCCATGATGGCTCCTAAACATCAAAGATAGATGTTGTGTATATTTAAACTGTGCAGACTAACTATGTCTTCGTGGCAGGGAAGGCTATGGTAAGTTGTACAGGTGGTTCAGACGGGACAGGTAAAGTCACCGAACGGTGGCATGGGAAGTTATATTATTTTGTTCTTGCATACCTGCTAAATGAAATCTGATCTAGGCAAGAATAGAAACCCACCTAAGCAAATAATTGTAGCATACTCATTAGATCATATCTCTTGAGCTTGGTAAAGTTGAGCAGCTAGCCTTCACCAGTACTTTCCGAAGTACTGACCCTCGTTGTAGCAGGTTCCCCGGCGCAAGGCGACGCGGCGAGGAACTGAAGCTCACTCCGAACATTTTGGGATCCTTGGCGGTTCGTGGCCAAGACTTTTGAAGGCTCAAGCTCGTAGCCTTTCACTCTCTCTCTGTTGCTGAATATCGCTAAGGCGATGGTGCTTACTCGCACCCAAGGTGGATTTTGTGTTTTTGAATCTATGTAAAGGGACATAATGTATGGATCGGCTATCTCATTTTGTGTCCAAGTCTGTAAGCCCGT